>VYXC01008879.1:80981-287036 GCA_013397175.1 Platysteira castanea
ACCGGGCGGGTCCCCTCCGGTACCCGGTAATTGCTCCTCTGGTACCGAGATGCCCCCCTGCTATTCAGCCATCCGCCCCCTGCAGCCCGGCTATGCCCTCCCTCACCCGGCATCCCCCCCAGGACGTAGCATCCCTCCCAGTACCACCTGTGCCTACAGCTGCACCTCCAGTGCCATAACAGCCACCCCCAGCAAATGGCCATGTCTTCCAGTACCCCCATTTCTGGGTCACCCGTTTCTCCAGTACCCGGCAATTCCTCCCACTCCCTGGCCATCCCTCTGGACCCCCTGGACCTGCCAGTTTCTCCCCATCCAGCAATTCCTTCCAATATTTGCTCTCTCCCCACAGGCCCCAGCTCTTCTGTCCCCCCAGAGCTGGTGATTCCTCTCCCCTGGCACTGCCTGCCCCCCCAGAGGAGGGGTCTCTAGACAGGGCATCTCTGGGTGTCTCAGGGTGCCAGCAGTGCTCCCCGGATCAGAGATCCCTGTTGCACAAAGCCCTTGCCCAGGCTGTCTTGCAGGGTGTTCTGAGGATGGGGGTGATGAAGAGCCATGAGCTCGCTGGAGCCTGCAGGGCTCACAGAAAAGTCAGGGGGGAGCAGAGGAGGTGAAGAGGCTGGAGCAGGGGCTGCTCTGGGGGCTGCAGAGCTCCAGGATTGGGACGTGGGTACACTGGTCATGCACTGCTGTGTGGGGTAGGGAACAGCAGAAGGAGGGAGTGTGAGAAGAGCAAGAACTTGTCCACAGAGGTTTTAAGAAGCCGAAACTCTGGTTCAGGGATTGGTGCAGAGCACGGTCAAGAGGACTGCAAGATCCCCACTGGCCTGAGGGGCTGGACTCACCCTGTCCCTGCCCAGTCCCTCTCCAGAGGCCACTGCCCTTGTGTTCCCAGCAGGTAGGCGAGGCCCTTTTCCCCCTTAGATTTTGCTTTGGGTTTGTGGGTGCTCAGAACAGCTCCCACCAAGCCCTGGAGATGCCCTGGAGTTGATGTTTTCTGGTGTGGCCTTCCTGTGTTGCAACTTGTCTTTGCAATCTGTTTGGCCATTGGGATCTCTGGTCGCTCTCTGAACAGTGGGGTCCTGCCTCTCCCTCCTGAAAACGGGGTGCAAGACAGCTCTGCTTAGTGCCCGAGGAGGGCTCAGCACCATGGCCCCGGGGGAGTTTGCCGCTCCCATTTCCCACCCTGGAGAATCCTTCCTCCACCAGGCATCACGGCAGGGTCAGACGCGGGTCAGCCGGGAGCCACCTCCGGTTATCCCTCCCTGCTCCCGCCGTGCTGCTCGTCACATCACGCAGCAGCTCACTGCACCACTCCTTCTTGCAGGGCTGCTGCGGGATGGAGAGGCTGATGAATAAATCAATCCCCCTCGGTGCTGAGGCAGCAGAACTCGGATGCGAGCAGAGGAGCAGCGCCGGGGCTGGCGGCCTGACGGCCGGGGTGGCACCGCTTGTGAATTCCCCCCATGCAGCCGCCGCAGACGGAGCTGCTGCAGCCAAGTGGGCAGCTCTGATTGCCTTCTCGACATGTTTTATTTATCAAAGCGCTCAATATGCAGCTCTCTCCGGCTGTCCCACATTTCGCCTAGATTCTCCCGCCTGGAAATGGGAGCAGCGGTTTGGAGAGGAGCCGTGGGGCGCTGCTGGCTCCTCCTGGGCTCAGGGGGCAGCGGCCTCTTCGCCTCCCCGCCGTGGGCATCGCCCTGCCGCACGGCTGTCACTCTGTGCCGAGCAGAGGGGTCCCTTGCTGCGAGCAGAAGGGCAGCGCTGTGTGACTGACCTTTCCCGAGCTCAGGGAACACTTTTAAGAACCAGCCAGGCTTTTGGTCCTCCTTCTGTGCTTTGCCAGGAGCAGCGGTGTCCCAGGCTGATGCCAGGCGCCGCGGGAGGCTCCTGCAATGCCTCCATGCGTGGCAGAGGCTGGCTTTGACCTGGCCCTGGCCAGACTGTGGCCGCTGTCACTGGCCTCATCCTGGTTCCTGCTCGCCTTCCTCCATCGCTTCCAGCTGCCTGTGCCAGAGGAGGAGAAGAGGGAGCTGCAGGGTGCATCTCTGCTGCCTCGCTGCTAATAAATAAGCCCCAGTAATGAGTTGGGCTCTGGCGGGCGGGCAGGTAGCGGCAATAATCCCCCAATTAAGTGGATGAGGCAGACAGTTAAGTGCAGAAAACCCACAAATAAACAAGAAGGAGAATAATACAGGAGCAGGGAGGAGCCGGTGCCTGGGTCCCTCAGCCTTTCCCCCGGCAGTGCCAGGAGCACTCTGGGAAGTGTAGTTCTGCCTTCATCCTCTGCCGACATCCTCCTCGGGCGGGACGGAAATCTCCAATTTTCAGCCCGTTCCCCCGGCTGCACCAAGGCTGGGCGCCCCATGGAACAGCAGGACAGTCAGCCCTGGGGCTGTGGAGCAGGACGGGAACACAGCTCTGAGGGGAGCGTGTGTGCACAGAGCATCCCTGCCGAGATGGGAGCCCACAGGGCTCTGAGAGAGGAAGCCCTGCCAGGCAGAGAATCCTTGGGGCTGTCTCCATGCCACCAGTGTGGACACTGAGGGGATGGAGAGGCTCCAGCCGTGGGATGGCTCCTTTGCCTTCTCATCCCTGCCATGCACGTGTGAGCATCCCTACCCTCGAGCTCCCTATGGGTGGAAATACCGGCTCAGAGGGCTTGACAGAGGGTGCCCTGTGGAGGATGGAGCTGTGCAGGGGCCATGCTGGATGCTGGCCCAGCACAGGCTCCCTCCTGGAGCCCCAGACGGACACAAAAACCTCAGTGAGAGCAAATGCCTCCCCGGCACTATTGATCGCGGCCGTGGGCTGCGCGTGCCTCGTGCTGGACTCGCAGGGACGATCAATACTTGTTTTTCTCTCCAGCCTTCACCTCGCTAATGAGGGCCACCAGCCCTGTCACTTCCCCAGAGCTGCCAGGAGGAGACGGCCATGGGTGGGCTGGAGCTGGACCCACTTCTCCTTTGCATTCTTAGGATAGGAGTCCCCAAGAGCTGCGGTGCTGTCGCAGCCTGGGGCTTTGCCACTGGGCACTGGTGAGCCGGTGGCTGCCAAGGCCACAGGGACAGCGGACACCGGTCCCCAGCTGGCACTGGGATAGCTGTGATTAGTCATAAGCAAACATTTTGGAGCAAAGGTCCACGGGCTTGTGCCATGCTGGGAGTTTGCTCCCTGCAGGAACACGTTTCACCCTTGGTGGCAGCTGGCAGTGGCTGCGCAGGTGCAAGGCAGGAGGAGGTGCTCAGCTCCACAGCCCTGCCTGTGCCACTGCAGGTGCCCGGGAGGATGTTCCCAGTGCGTGTGGGTGGCAGAGGGAAGCCCATGGTGCCAGGGGCCTGGCTGCAGTGCCAGGGGACGTGGTCCCAATTTTGCCTGGTGGCAGTGCTGCTGATGGTGGCACCGCGGGGGTTTTTCCTGTGCTGGCAGCAGAGGGGGGAGTCAAGAGAGGCATAATAATAATCCCCACGTGAAGTATAAGAAAAGAAGCTATTTCAGTATTGCCTCCTCCGCCTGGCGAGCCCACAGCCAGGCCTTTATCAGGAAAGGGAATGCAGATAAATCAGCCATTCTCCTTAAGCAGATGAGCTTATACCCCTCCTGTGGCACCAAACCTTGCTGGGAAAAGGTGCTGGTTCCTGGTGGATGCTGGGGCAGCCAGGATACAGCCTGCCTACAGTCCCACCAGTGGCCAAACACTGGGCAGGAAGTGACTGGCATCAACTCAGATGCCTGGACCCCTGTGATGAATTTTCCAGAGAGAGCAGCAATTCCTGGAAATTTTCTTTTCTGTGTCTGTGCAGGCGGTATCTGGGAGCTGAACTCCTTCAGCAGAGAAGGGGAAAAAAAAGACCAAAGAGAAATTGAAGAGATTGGGGTTTTGATGCCTTTTCCTTTGAACGCAGGGGCTGGCAGAGCTGGGCGGTGATGGGTGAGGGGCTGTGGGACGGAGCAGGCACCCTTTATACCGTATACATTTGGGAAAGCCAAGCCAGGCCTGCATGTGCCCTCTGTCCTGTTTTGGAGGGCAGGAGCTGCCCTTCATGGCAGACTGCAGAAGATCGATGTGTTTTTGAAGGCAAACTGGAGTTTTTGCCCTGAAACGGTGCAGGCGCCTGCTCCGAATGCTAAGCAGCTCCTTGGAAGGCAGTTTCAAAGCACGAAGGGCAGCAGAGTGGGGGAGCAGAGCAGTCAGCCCCCTCCTATGGCCTCCGGGGACTGCACTGTCCCTTCTCAAAAGTCACAGAAGAGAATCAAACGTGGAGGAAAAACCCCCAAGAAGTCTGGCCCATGGTTCCGGGGGTCTGGGTGGTGGAATTCCCCCCTCAAGAGGTCATAGCCTGTTTTGTGGCGGCCAAGATCCACTCCTGGAGGATCACTTTGCGGGGGGCTGTGGCTTTATTTTTCAGGCAGCTGCTGCTGGTGGGACCCGCTGTGCTGGTGGGGCAGGAAGCAGAGAAGTGCAGGGGACCTGTCCCTGGGGTGTCACCAGCTGGAGTCCTCCCTTATGGTGGCTCCACCCCCTCAGCCACCCCTAAACTCCCACAGCCTCAGCACCATCCCAAGTTCTCTTTTTGGGGTGGCACAAAAGCATCTCGTGGGCCCCCAAACTGCCACCCCATGCCCGGGGGGCTTTCGGGGCAGAGGGTTGGGATCTGCACAGTCAGCCCCGAAGTGCTCTCTCCACAGATCCTCCCACCTGCCTCTGCCAACTAATGGAGGTGATTTTCACCTCCTTTCATCTGGAAAACCGCCGGCAAAAGTCATCTAACAACTTCCCTGGCAGCAGGAGCGCTGAAGAGATTTCTCTCGCACATGCACAGCAGGTGATTCTCCGTGCTGCTCAGAGGAGGATTGCTCTGGCTCGGGATGCAGAGCAGCACTTGGGAACCCCTGTCCCCACCACCCACGCTCAGCTGGGCACTGGGACGTGCAGCGGGGACAGACATTACCCACCCTCGGTCACTGCTCCTCCTCCATCCTCCCTTGTGCCTGCCCTGTGAGAGACGATGGGTGATGCAAAAATAGCCGGCATCACTCCCAGAGAGCAAATATCCCAGCTGAGGGGAAAGAGTTCAGGATAGTGGATCCCCATGGATCGCCCCTGTGCTGTGCCTGAACACAGCCTCTCCCTGCGGTGGAGATGCCTGTGAGCATCCTCTGATGGAGGCACCTCTGTCTGGGGCAGGGAGCATCATCACAGTGAGGTGCATGCTGGAATGGGATCCTCAGGAGCTGCTGTAATCTCATTCCAGGAGCAAATCACATTCCCAGCAGCCAAGGACATGTTAGGTCTTAATAAAAATGGTAATTCCCAGCAGATTGGGTTGGGAACAGGGAAGGCGGCTGTTGCTTCCCCTTTCAAGCCTTCTCCAGTGCCCATGGGGAGTGTGGTGGTGCTGGAGGAGGCAGAGGGCTGCACTGAAGGATGGAGGATTTGGGAAGTAGGAGCAAGGGGTTTCTGCAAAACCCCAGCTCCTCACATCCTCTGAGATCTGGCCTCGGCTTCCTGCCTGCCTAATCCCTGCCCTGACGCTCACCCAAGCTGCCCAGCCGTGAAAGCCAGAACTGTTTGTTTGCAGTTTCCTAGGAGAGAAATCACGTTAAAAAAATTAATTACACACCTGAAAACAAAATCTGGCTGCTCAAGTGCACATCAGGGATAAATGGTGTGCTCCAAATTAGACAATTTACAGCTTGGGTAAGTAATGAAGGAACCCAGCCGGGCGTGAAGGCAGAGGGGGAGAGTGACCCTGGGGGAGTGTGGGGCTCTTTTCCCCCTGCTCCCCTCGCCCCCAAGCCCCTTCATCCCTTTTCATTGCTGCTTGCCGAGAAACCCCCTTTTGCTCAGCACTGCTGGCTGGAGTAGCTCCTTGTGGCCCCAACCTCAGGAGTTCAGCAGGGATGTTGGATGAGTTTGAGCCCTTTTAGAGCTCGGAGATGGGAATGTCCCCAGGGAATGGGGCAGGTGATGGAGCAGAGGGATGTTCTGTGCATCCCAGAGAGAGAAGGGCCGGGTGGAACGTCTCCCCCCATGTGAACAGAGGTGTCCAGCATGGGGGTCCCTCGCTGCACCCCGACCCCCCTGGCATCCCCCAGCCCACACTGGCCTCTGCAGTCCTCGCTGTGCGGTGCGTGGGCGGGCTGGCAGCGCGCTGCCGAGGAACGGGCAGCAATCCAGGCTTGCTGGCGAGAAGAAAATAATTTCTTTGCCTTATTTTTCCCTTTACAGTGTCCCAGCCCAGCCTGTGAGTGTGGGGATTTAAAGGGGCTCTGTCCCTAAAGGCCACCATACCGGGTAAATGGCAGTGGGGATGGTTGATGTGGCTGGATCCGTGTGGTGGAGCTGAGCTTTTTCAGTGGGCTGGTGGCTGTGGGTGCTTCCTGCCTTGCCTGCAGCAAAGAACCAGCCATGGGGACTTCTGCTGCCCTGGGGCAAAGTTAAAGTGTGGGCAGTACCGGTGGTGGGCGAGGAGATGCCCCGTCCCCCTCAAACTGCCCAGGGGGAAGCTTGGAGCACAGCAGCATCCCAGGAACCCATAGGAATCGACCCCCTCCTCCACCCACGCCCCTCTCCGTCCCCTGTGTGCTGCCCACCAGCTCCGGCAAGGGGCAGGATCCTCCCAGCGTCCCCAGCCTGCCCACAGGCGATGGGGCGTGGGGCTGGCAGCAGCCTCCCTGCTCCCCTCTCCGCTCGCCTCCCACCTCTGCTCGGTGCCGGCTCGGAAACCAGCCAGCTAATGATGTGAGCTGCGGAGCAGATGGGGGACCTGGCGCTCCACTCCCCGGCAGCGGATTAGGCATGCAAATGGATGTATAGAGACGCGGTGCCTCCTGGCCTGTATCCTCTCCACCCCCAGCACGCGTATGGCGTTTCCATGCACAGCCCCCAGACCCCCGCTCGCAGCACCCCCGGCCTGGCCTGGAGGGTGGAGGGCAAGGCTGGACGGACAGACGGACACGGGGTTATGTGTGGTCCACACAGCCCTGCCTATGTGAGGGATGGCCCCTCCTTGAACAGTAAATCCTGCCGTGTCCCTGCAGGATAGAGGCAGTGGATGAGCTGCATTTGCTGCACCGTTCCCTCTGCTGCCTTCTTGCTCTCCCTTTGCAGCATCAGTGGTGCTGCTGTGCCCCGTTTGGGAGGAGATGCTCTTCAGGGAGCTGGGAGCAGGGCTAGGACAGTGACCCAGGTGCTGCTGTGCCCCGTTTGGGAGGAGATGCTCTTCAGGGAGCTGGGAGCAGGGCTGGGACAGTGACCCAGGTGCTGCTGTGCCCTGTTTAGGAGGAGATGCTGTCCAGGGAGCTGGGAGCAGCGCTGGGACAGTGACCCAGGTGCTGCTGTGCCCTGTTTGGGAGGAGATGCTCTTCAGGGAGCTGGGAGCAGGGCTAGGACAGTGACCCAGGTGCTGCTGTGCCCCGTTTGGGAGGAGATGCTGTGCAGGGAGCTGGGAGCAGGGCTGGGACAGTGACCCAGGTGCTGCAGTTGCCCAGTTGTGCTGACTCCAGGGGCTACAGCGGGGATGCTCTGGGATGTTGGCAGAGCTGCTCCTGCCCTGGGCAGCACCAAGGGGCATCAGTTTAGCTCCTGCAATGCCCGTGACCACTTCCCAGCCTCAGAAATGCTGCAAAATGTGAGGTGGCAGAAGCAGGACAGTCTGACTGAGTGCTGGAGAGCATGGGGAAAGGCATGGAGCATCCTCACACTGCAGCTGCAGGGATACCAGAAGGCATCTCAGGGAGCAGCTGCACCCCAGGTGTTTTCCATCCTCTCCTGAGGCTGCAAAATCTCCCCGACCAGCTCTAGTCTGCAGGACAGGGATGACCCCAGCCCTTCCTGAGCTCTCTGCTGCCACAGGGCCATCTCTGGGCAGCACAGCAGAAGAGGGGTGTGCAGCCTCCAAAACCTGTGGAGAGCTGGAAGGTGCAGGGAGGGTTGGGGCTTCATGGTGCCCGACACAACCACGTGCCCTGGGGGGACTGAAGCAGCCCCAGTGGAGACCAGTTCAGCCAGGACTGGGAGCAGAAAGGACACCCTGCTTCAGCGCAGCCCCACAGCTGTAAAACCAGCCCCCCTCCAAAAGGACACAGAATCTGCCCTTCCCGGCACCGGGATGAGACTGTCTCCACCTGCAGCATCACTCCCTCAGACCCTCTGTGCCACCGCAGCAGCGCCGTGCAACGCCGTTATCTCTAATGCCTGGGAGCGGGAAGGAGATTAATATTCATCACAAGGGAGTGGAGCATATGGAATATGAATAATGCTAATTGTGTCTGTATAGATTTAGCGTACGAAGCTTCCATGCATTAAGGAGGGAGGGAATTAGTTCTCTGAACCGTTTCAGACTCATTTCTGGCAAAGGAGTGCCTGCCTGCCTGCAGGTTTGTAGATGGGGCTGAGGATAAAACTTGTGTCCCGTGCCTGAGTGCAGGAGAGGCTCGGGATGCAGGGCGGCTGCGCAGGTGAGCACAGGCACCCTCTGCCTCCCAAAAAACGGAGTGATGGAGCAAACTCGGTCACTGCAGAGGCCAAGGAGGAAAAGGGACTGCCTGCAGATCTGTGAGCCCCGCAGCCATGGGCTGCTGCAGCCAGAGACTCCTCCAAGAGCCAGCACTGGAGGCAGCTGTAAGCCTGCCATACCTGGGCTGCTTTTTGGTGTGCGTGGCCCCACTGGGCTCGGGTCCCTGGGGCCGAGATGCCGTAGTGCAGGGCTGGCACTGCTCCTGCCCTAGGTGAGTTCACCTGCCCCCAGGCGCAGGCAGGTGCTGTGCCTGGCAGGCAGGGAACTGGGAGGAGGCAGCGCCCTGTGCATTGGGGGTTGTAGGGGTAATGAGGCGCTGGGGGCCAGAAAACTTCATGCCTTAAACATTCATCCCATTTGCCTTCTGGGGACGAGGGTTGGTGCCCCGTTTTAATCGAATCAGCTCATGGCTTTAATGAGGTGAAGAGGAGAAGGCTCATTTGCTCAGCCAGGCAGGGAGAGCAGGCTGGGCACTGCAGGTCCAGGGCTTTGGCAGAGCCCCCCTGGGCCCAGGCGAGTGTGTTCCCTCCTCGTGTGGCGTGGGCTGACACGTGGCAGTGTCACCTTGGTCATGGGGGACCAGTAGGAACAGCGGGATCAGGCTCCCCTCCCTGCAGGGCACGGTGCTGAGCTTCCCCCTGTGCCCCAGCGCTGCAGAGGGGTCCAGGCTGGACACCCCTCTTCTGCTGTGCTGCCCAGAGATGGCCCTGTGGCAGCAGAGAGCTCAGGAAGGGCTGGGGTCATCCCTGTCCTGCAGACTAGAGCTGGTCGGGGAGATTTTGCAGCCTCAGGAGAGGATGGAAAACACCTGGGGTGCAGCTGCTCCCTGAGATGCCTTCTGGTATCCCTGCAGCTGCAGTGTGAGGATGCTCCATGCCTTTCCCCATGCTCTCCAGGGCCAGCAGCCACAATTGTCTCAGGCTTGACCAGTGCCCTCTTCCTCCCCTCTCCTCCCATCCCTGAGAACGTGGGATTCCTCTTCCTGCACTTTGATCTCTCCAATTTTTAGCTCATTCTGGCTGCTTTATAGGCGCTAATCCCTCTGCAGGCACCAGGGAGAATCCACCTACACTCCATGCAGCCTTAAGTCTTATTGTGTAAACAAAATCTCAAACACGAAATCCCTAATCCTTAATGGTTGGAGCCTTGGATACCTGTTCCCCCGTGTCCTGCCCGATGGAGGCTGGAAGAGGGGGAAGGTCTCTGCCGTGTTTGCTCCCATCCTCAGCCTCAGCACAGATTAAACATCTGTACACGCTTTTAACCTTGGTTTTTTCCTTTCTTCCCGGCTGCTCGCACTGGCGAGCCACGCCGGCCCCCTCCCTGCTCCACTGCATTTGTTCAGCTTAGGGGATCAAACTGGGTGACATTTGGAGTTGGGATATTTAAAATGCAAATTTCCCCTGGATAGATAAGTGGAATTTGCTCCCTGTTATGAAGGGAACCTCTGGGGAGAGCCGAGCACTACAGCCAGCCTGCTCTGCATGTGAAATGCAGCCGGGGGAATCCCTGCCTCCCCCCAGCCTGGCACGTCTGGGCAAACACTGGTGCAGTAACCACCCTCAAGACCACGAGGGTATCCAGATTTCCCCCAAACACAGTGAGAGGTAAGAGCTGTGTGGCTTGCAGAGAAACCTGTGGTGTTTCTGGATTACAGCCAGGGAGGGAGAAATCTCGGTGGCCACTGGTGTAATCCCAGAATTGATGTTTTCTTCCCCTGCACCCAGGGTGCTGCTGATGTATTTGTCTCTCCCTCCCAGCTCAGAAATTAAAGCTTTCACCACTTTTCCTGCTGCAGAGGAACAAATGTGTGTCTGAGAGGGAGATTTACACTTTGCTTTCCTTTCTGGAAATGGACCGTGATTTTCCAGCGACTGCAGATGCTGGGCCTGTCCTGACGCATTGAGAGGAGCTGCTGGGTGCGGAGAAGGAGCTCCCCACCTATCCACCCTCCCAGCCTGCTTCAGCAAACCAGGTGGGTTTACACCCTGCAGGGTTTGGATGAGAGGGCTGCAGTCCTGTGTTTCCCCCTCTGCACTCCCACACCTGCCCCTCCTTGTGCTCCCCTTCTTTCCTCCCCCTCCCCAGTGCAGGCTCCGGGCTGGGCTGATTCAGCCCCTGGCATGGCTGTACTCGAAACTTGCTAAACCCCCACGAAGGGAGAAGTGGAGCATCTTTAGGGAAAAACACTCGGTTTGCTGCCAACCCCATCCAGGATGTGACTGCAGACACCAGGCTGTACATGGGGGGCACCAGGGTGAGGAAATTACAGCAGGGCTGGGATGGAGAAGGGCAATCTTGTGTTGGGAAGCCCTGGGAGGGCTGGGAGGAGTTCACCTGGAGCCGTTCATGTGCATCAGCTTCATCCCTGCCTGCCCTGCCTGCCTGCAGTCCCCCACTCATGCAGCAACAACTTAAAGCAAAGGGAAAAATCATAAAGCAGAAGAAGTTCAGGCAGCTCTTTGAGCTGGTCCCGGGCTCCTGCAGTGACTGGGGGCTTCCCACAAACCGTGATGCACTGAGGAATATCTGGAGCGTCATAAATATACTCCGGGAATGAAGGAAAAGGGATTTGAATTTCAACTTTGATGCATAATGTGCTTTCCCTAAAAAACCCCCAGCCTTCTTGGCAGAGACCAGACAACTTCACACTAAATCTCCTGCAGGAGCATGTTGCCAGTTGCAGAGATAAAACCTCAATGAAACACAATTAGTTTCCACTTGGATTAGCCAAACTTGCTTCTCTCCTCCCACCCAGACACCCGGCAGCGGGATGGGGACCGCTCAGTGCCAGCCTCCTGTGTCCCCAGCCCTGCTGGGANGGAAGGTTTTCTACTCTTGGAGTTTCAGGCTTAAGCATCACTCACAGTGGCAGTGTCTCACCCCTGTTTGCCCCTGACTCCTTGGTGTCACTCTGAGCCCAGACGTGTGTCAGGCTCACTAGAGCCGCAGGCGCATTTTTGGAGCAGGCTGACTCCTCCAGGCTGGGTCATGGTGCCCCAGTGCCAGGCTGGCAGGAACAGATCGTGGGGGAGGTAGGAGGAACGCCTCGGGGCCATCCCGGGGACAGGAGCACTCCCCGGGCCCTGCAGGTTTTGCCCTGGGGGCAGCTGAGAGAGGGACCAAGAGCTGCTGGCAGGGCTCTGAGGGGAAATCAGCCTGTTAATTAAGAGCTTAATTGCCCAATAACGAATGGCGGACTTAGCTCAGCCTTGNGGATTTGAATTTCAACTTTGATGCATAATGTGCTTTCCCTAAAAAACCCCCAGCCTTCTTGGCAGAGACCAGACAACTTCACACTAAATCTCCTGCAGGAGCATGTTGCCAGTTGCAGAGATAAAACCTCAATGAAACACAATTAGTTTCCACTTGGATTAGCCAAACTTGCTTCTCTCCTCCCACCCAGACACCCGGCAGCGGGATGGGGACCGCTCAGTGCCAGCCTCCTGTGTCCCCAGCCCTGCTGGGAACGGGACGGCTCTGCCCCGGGGGGAGGATAACTCTCTTTTCACGGCAAAGGGGAACTGACAAGTGATGAATACACGAAAGCCGGAGCGCTGCAGGGCAGCCCCTGCCATCTCACCGAGGACGGCGGCTCATCACGGCTGGTTTGCTGCGGTTCTCTGAGGTTTGGAGGCTGGTGGGGAGCCTGGGGCAGGGTCTCCATGTCGTCCCCTACGGTCCAGCCAGCTTGAGGTTGGGGCATGGCACTGCTACCTCCTCTCCCTGCTCAGTCCCAAAGGAGGGAGGAGCACGCAGAGGGGACCGGCTGGCGGCAAAGGTTGCTGAGAGATTTTTTCTTTAGGCAGTAATATCTCAAAAACCGTGGGTTTTTTTCACCCCCCTTTTTCTCCTTTTTTTTTTTTTTTTTTTTTTTTTTTTTTTTTTTNTGAGCTGGAAGGTTTTCTACTCTTGGAGTTTCAGGCTTAAGCATCACTCACAGTGGCAGTGTCTCACCCCTGTTTGCCCCTGACTCCTTGGTGTCACTCTGAGCCCAGACGTGTGTCAGGCTCACTAGAGCCGCAGGCGCATTTTTGGAGCAGGCTGACTCCTCCAGGCTGGGTCATGGTGCCCCAGTGCCAGGCTGGCAGGAACAGATCGTGGGGGAGGTAGGAGGAACGCCTCGGGGCCATCCCGGGGACAGGAGCACTCCCCGGGCCCTGCAGGTTTTGCCCTGGGGGCAGCTGAGAGAGGGACCAAGAGCTGCTGGCAGGGCTCTGAGGGGAAATCAGCCTGTTAATTAAGAGCTTAATTGCCCAATAACGAATGGCGGACTTAGCTCAGCCTTGAAGGAGGCCAAGCGAGTGAAGTGCCCTCAGGGAGGGCCAGAGGAGGTGAGCCGAGGGCAGGCTTTGCCTTCTGCCGTATTTGGGAATATTTGCAAGATTTGTACATGGAGAGAACAGAATCCTGCAGCCCCCTCAGTACCTCTGTCCCTGCTGTCTCCAAGGTGCCAGTGGGAGGACAGGGATGGGGATCACCGGTCCCTGCAACAGTACAACGTACCCCAGGCAAGGGGTGGACCGTGGGGTGGGCATTCCTGCTGATGGAGGAGGGAGGGGAGTTTGCGAGCTGGAAAGGGAGAAGGATTTCCTTGGCTTGGTGTGTTTTGCTGCAGGAAGGCGGTTTCAGCTCCAAGGGTAAGGGAAATGAAACAGAAAAATGCTTCCTATTAAGCAAAAGGGATGGAGAGCCCTGCGTAATAGTGCTGTCTGCAGGGGCTGCTCGCTCCGCGTTTGCATCCAGCGCGGCCCCGCGCCAGCGCCCGGAGGGAGCCGCGCTGCTGCAGGCGGGCTGAGGGACACGGGGACGAGCTCCAGCCCTGCAGCTCCGGGGTGGGGACAGCCACACCCAGCCCCACGGGTGGCAGGCAGTGCCTCGGGGAGGGCAGGCGGTGTTATTCACACGGATCCCTCTGATTCCCTGGGCGGGTCCCGTGGGGCGACTGGGATGTTTCTGCCTATGGTGTGGACTGAGACGGGTCTAAGGAGCTGTCGGAGGGAGTTTGGCCAATGCCCATGGCCAGTTCTGAGGGTCTCATGGTTGCTGGGACATGGGCCGTCCTCTTGCCCTGTCTGCATCCACACGGACCCAGAGAACAGCCCCAGCAGAGATCCCAAACCCAGCAGGCTCCCCTAGCCCAGGGCACTGCCGCGGTTCTTCCCCAGGGGATGTTCTTCCCCTTTGCTGCTAGATTCTTTAAAAGCCCAAACAGACCCGACGGTTATATGGCAGGAAGAACAACATTCCTTCTGGAACTTTCCCAAGTAATTCATCCTCTGAGAAATTAATTATCAGCACCGGGGCTGCGTTTAATCAGCATCAGTCCCTGCGTGCGCGGGGTCGGAGGGTGATACTGCCTCTGCCTCCGGCGGCTCCAGATTCCTGCCGGCAAGGAGGAGATCAGCTGCTGCCTGCGGGATGGGAATTGTGAACAAGGAGAGCAGATCCATCCGGGAGGCCCCGACAGCTGTGCAAACACCCCCAGGGCGACAGCACCTGCCAGCTACGCCCAGGGTGGGTGGAGTGACGGGGCAGCCCAGGTGCCGAGGGCGGCTCTGACGCCCACACAGGAGTCCCAAGGTGCTCTTCGGGCTGGGAGCAGGAATATAACTCGGGAGATGGGGCTCTGTGACCCCCACCCTGCAGCGAGGACAGCAAACCCACACGGGCAGCGTGCGGGGTGTGGGTGCAGGTGTGCGGCACGCAGGGGAGGCGGATGTGACAGTGCCTGTCCGCGGGGGGACACGGGGACATCTGCTGCAGCAGAACTGCCTCTGGCAGCTGTTTCCCTGACAAATGGTGTTTGGTTTGGTGGTGGAGCCTTAATGAAAGCGGTGGCGGCGGCAGGAGTGGGGAGGGGAGCGCCTGCCTGAAGGATGCTCTGGGGGAGAAAAGAGAAGAAAAGGACAAAAGGATGTGGGGCGTGACCCTCGTCGGTGGCCAGATGGCTCCTTGCGGGACCCGCATCTCGCTGCTGGCCAGGGGCACCCGGCTGTCCGCAGCCAGCCCTGCGTGGTGGGGTCTTGGGCTACCAGGAGAAGGTGTGTTAGAGGTGGGGGAGAGCTAAGGGGGGACATTCTGGAGGTGGGGGTGATGACGGGTTTTGGGGACCGCTGGGACTGTTGAACTGCAGGAAGTGGAGGTCCCTTGACGTGGGGACGTGTTTCTGTCATACTTGTGCCCTCTAGTGGCTTTGTCCTCTGTCTGGTCCCTTGGCCACCATCCCAGGGACACCACCGTGCCCCCATGGCCACCATCCCGCGGTGGCCGGGGTCAGCCCGTGCCTCTGGCACTGCCAGCCTTGGCGTTCTTGGAGGTGGGGAAATGCTGGGCAAGAAGGGCTCAGGTGAGGCCAGGAAGGCACCTGATGATGCCTTCCCCATGGTCATCCCCTGCATGGAAGGGAGTGCTTGTCCTTGGTTTCAAGATGCTTTGGCATGGAAATCTAATTTTTAGATTTGGGGGAGAAAATGGATTCCATAACCTTTCCAGAGGCTTGATTGCCCAGCCAAAACTGCTGGGTGAGTGACCCCAAAATATATTTTATTCCAGAAAATCCAATCTTGAGATTTCTAACACAAAGTTTCTCATTTTCGACTGCTCGGGGCTGTTCTCTACCTTTCTGTTTCCTCTGTGTTTAATCACATGACAATCTAAAAAAAAAAAAAATCAACTCACTTTTTTCTCATTCTACTGATGTTTCTCTTTTATCTAAAAGAAATAAAACTCTCCTTTGCCTGAGGCCCATGGCAGCCACCACGTCTCAGCTGTGCTCCTGGGGGACAGGACACCTGGATGCCCTGCGGCTGCTCCTGCCTCCCGTGTGCTTCTCTCCTTCCCCGTGCCTCCTTTCTGCAGGGTTTTGGACCCTACCCAGAGCTGTGGCAAGGATGGGAAAGGTGGTTTGGTGGAAGACGCCCGGCCAGGCACTGTGGGTCCCTGGGGTGGCTGGTGCAGCAAGGTGAGGAGGGGGTCCCGTGTACAGGGCAGTGCGAGCTCCTGTGTCCCCTGCAGGGACAGGGGGATGGGGATGTCCCCGTGCACTTGGCAGCCAGCCCTGCCTGTGCTCCCTCCACTAGCAGGGGATATTTCCTATCTGAGAGAGCAGATGTTGGTTAGGAGCTTCCTAAGCAGTTTCTCTTCCCTCACAGAATTGCTGCTTGGCGAGAGAATTAAATTCTCTTTTGTTGTCAGTTTAGAGGAGAACAAAACCAAATGTCACCTGGAGAAATTCTTGCTGCTGCACCCCCAGGGGATGGAACGGCTGCCTCAGGACCAGGATTAGCCCATCACTGAGAAAGCCGATGGTCCCTCAGGGGATTAGACAGATGATCGATGCTGGGATTAGCTGGTGTGGTGGCTGCGGTGACAGCAGCGACCCAGAGCCGCAGCTCCACCCTGCCTGTGCTTGCACTGAGCCAACCCCTCCCCAGCCCATCCCCGCGGTCTCTGGGATGGTCCCTGAGCAGTGTCAGCGCAGTGAGGAGGGGCTGGGGGCAGCGCTGCTGCAGCCAGCACTGCCACAGATGTTCTGCATTTTTGATTTCTCCCCCTTCCAGCCTCGTTAGTACTGAAATTAAAAGCAAGTGTTTGTGAATTGGTAGCTGTTCTCTAAGACCCTAATTAGCAAATCTCTTCATCCCCTGGGGCTGCAATCTAATAATAAAAAAAAAAAAACCAAAACCAAAAAAACAAAAGCCCAGCACCCAAACAAGCCCCAAACCTTGTTTGATGGATTGGGAGTGCTACTGGAACAGTAGGAAACGGCTCTTCCTGCTTAGTATGGTAATTAAACACTTCAATTGCAATTATTTTTGCAATTAGATAAGTCTCTAATTGTTATCATAGGTGGCAGGGGTTTGGGTGTGTGTTTGCCAGTTCTTCCCCGAGCTGGAGCGTGGATGCTACAGGCGGTTCAGGCCTGCTCCTGCCTGGTTTGTTTGGGGAAGAGGAGCTCTCCGTGTGCTCCTCTGCAGGGACGCGGCTCCTGCTGCTCGGGATTGCTGCTGATGAGGCAATTTCTCAATCTGCTCTGGAGGGCTCAGCCCCAGGGTCCGGTAGCTCCTTCTCCCAAAGCCGCATGAGGGAGGACCGTGAGGGGACCTCACCTGCCAGGGCATCACCTTGCTGGGGCTGTTTCCTTGCCCACCGATGCTTTGGTGGGATTTGGCTGGGTGCTGGGGGGCACTGGGGCTGCAATATCCCCCCTCTCTCAGCCTTCCTTGCTCTCTGGGAGCCGTTTGCTCTCTGTAACCACTGATGAGTGGTGGAAGGGTGAAACCCACAGAGGAGCCCGTGGCAGGTGCTGACACTCAGTGCTGTGGCAGCTCGGGGTGTGCCCAGGAGCTGGGGGAGTGAGCGGGGTGCGCTGTGCCGGGTCGGGGAGCCGGGGTGATGCCCACGGTGTGGCCGGAGGTCGGGGCCGGTCCGTGCCCGCAGGAAGCAGGGGAGGTCCGAGCCAGCGGTGCCGCCCCTCTGGGTCTCTGCCTGGGCGGCGGGGTGTCCCGTGCTCCATCAGCTCAGGGACCGGGCAGGGATCATCCGGCTGGTCCCACAGGGCAACATGTGCTCTGGGAGGTGCCAGCCCTGCCCAGGGCAGCTGTGCCTGTGTCCTGGGGGTTTGTGCTGGGTGTCCAGGTTCTGTCCCAGCAGAGGGATGGGGATGGGACCAGCGGGGTGTAGCAGGGCAGGGAGGCTCTTCCCAGGACAAAGCACACCCAAAGAAATCAAGCATCTCATTTTCCTTCTGTCTTAAATAGATTTTTATACCACTGATGATTTCTGCACAGGCTCGGGGCAGAAACCTCCTCTTCTGGGAGCCTTAGTGTTGAGCTGCTGGGGAGGGCAGAGCCTGGGGCAAACCCTGGCTGCTCAGAGTCTCCCCATGGCCCAGTGGGCTCCAGGGCTTCTCTTTGCTTCACAGCAGGGCTGGGACAAGGGGTGTGGAGTAAAGGCAACCCCAGGGATGTCAAACCCTTCCCAGCGTGGGAGGCAGTCTTGCCGCAGCACGGATGCTGAGGGACTGGGGTGTCCTGTGCACGGACATCCAGCACTCGTGGCTGCCCGCACCCACCACGCTGAGCCCTCCTGCCACACCACCCCCCCTCCACCGGGACCTTGCCCCCTCTAAGGGGTGGGTACATCCCTAGCACAGGGTGCCAGGGACGGTAGTGCCTGTGTTGGGTTTCTCCATCCTAGGCTGGTCTGCCTGGCACCACCAGCAGCCCCTTTCCCCCTCCACCCCGTGCTCGCAGCCTGACCCACTGCCATGGGTCTGGAGAGGGCAGCCCCAGCCCAGCCCTGCCAGGGGCATGCACTGGTTTCTGATCCTCAGGCATCTCTTCCTGCTGGTGTGGGGCTTGATGCTGAAAGCGTCACTGCCCAGATGAGGCATGGGAGATGTTCTTCTGCAGCTCCTCCGAGGGCTCTTCTAACACACCACTCTCCTGGGAAGAAACCTGGGTGGGCAGAGGCCTCTCCAGCAGTGTTTGGGGATGGAGCGAATGCCAGGTGCCAGAGCAGGGATCCTGCAGGGGACACAGAGGGGGATCAATGGCTTTACAGGATGTAGATGGGTCCATTTCCACCCTCTCTTCTGCTCCCCAGTGTAAGGGGTGCTGCATTCAGCACCTGCTGTGCCTGGGAGGGACCATGACACGATGCTGTGAGGATGCTCTCGGCATCCTCTACTAAATGCTGGGTGCTGACATTTGGGCAGAGCTGACCAGGCTAGCGTCACCCCAAGACCTATCACCCAACTCCCCCCTGAGCAATATCACTTTGCTTTGTGGCTTTCTCTGCCTGTTCTTCCTGTCCCTCGGGCCAGCCAGCAGCAGCAGGGTTGTCAGAGCTGTAGCCTGACAAAAGTTGATGTCCTGAGGTTGGCAGTGCTCTGCTGCTGGGTGCTGCTTCTCCCACAGCCCCTCTCCCCGCTACTGCTGTGGGTCAGGGAGGTTTTTGTCAGGGACTCTTTGGGTGGGTGTCCTGTGCGAGGTAGCATTTCTTGTCCCCACCCCCACGGTGCAGAAAGGAAATCTGTGGTCACACCAGGACCTCAGATCTGCAAACCTCTCCCCCAGGCCTCTGCTTCATTCTGCTGATGAGATCAGCAGCCTCTGAGGGGATGGCTGGCATTTTGCCTTTACCTCACGGAAACTACATGTGTCTGGGAACATACGCACAGAGATGGGAAGCATGAAGCAGAAGAGCTGGAACTGGTGTCCCCTCTGCCCCTGCTGCTGGGCAGTGACAGCAGCAGAGATGACTCTGCCTTGTGTCTGCATTGCCGGTGGAGGGGTAAGTGCTGTGTCTGCCCTGGGGGGTTCATTCTGTGGTTTGTGGTTTCCAGACCGGGGAGATCACCCTGCTCCTCCCTGCAGGACAGCAGAGATGCGTCCCCAAAGAACAGCATCTGCAGCCTCCAATCCACAATCCTCTGGCTCTCCTTCTGCTGATGGGCCATGGCATTTCCAGGGTGATTCACGGGAGTACCTCTGACAAGTGCAGGCTGATGTTGCAGCCTGGGGCAGGGGGTCCCTGTGCTCCAACTCCCCCCTAGCTGTGTGTGTGGACAGACAGACAGACAGCACCAGCTCCTGTTACTGCTGTGACCTTGGCTAAGGTTAGAAGTGCTCAGTGCACAGCAGGGACAAAGAGTGCCCAGCTCCCAGCACGTGGCTGACCGTGTTTCCCCCCCGAGGCACAATCAATACGGAGAGCCCAGGTTATCAGCATGCAGCACTGGAGGGGACAGCACGTGGAGGTCAGGGTGACCTTGCCTGACTCTTCCTGAAAAGGGCCTGCACAAAGTGGCTCTCTGGAGCTGAGAGGCATTCCCATGCATGGCAGTTGTGGCCTCCAGCCCAGCACCACTTGGAGAGAGCAGCAATGCCTGATGCAGCATCAGCTCTTCACCTCGGGAGCCCTGCCAGCATCTCCGCCAAAGCTGCTGGCAATTTATGTGGATGTAGGCTTGCATGAAAATGAAGTGTGCTGGAAATTCATGGTCTGAATGCAGCTGGCTCTGCAGTGCGTGAGGGACAGGCAGGATGCCGCATCTTCCAGGGCATCTCAGGCTGATTCTATAAGCCCAAAACTCCAGGGCAGTCACAGAGGGAGGCCCAGCTCTGTGCTCCTCCCCTGGGCTTGGGACTGGGTTTGGAGAGCAAACAGTGCTGGATAAAGGAGTGAGGATGCATCTCTGATGGTACCACCCTTTGCACTGGGTACCATCAGGAAGGGATGCCTGCACCAAGAAAAATGCAGTGGATGCCACAGCAGGGAGAGCTGCCTCCTCCCTCTTTTTCACCCAGCTACCCTGGCCTTGTACTCACCCTACAGCTCTTGCCTCTGCAGTTGAGCTTCTCTCTGAGGAAAGCTGAGAGTTGTCCTTTCAGCCTCACACACAGGATTTTGGAAGAGGGCAGCTAGGAGTTGAAGGCTGGGATATGTGGGTCCTAGGGCAGCGGGCTGCTCTTCTGCTCACAGAAGAGCTCCGGCGCTGGAAAGGTTAAAATGCACATGAAGACAGGAAAAAGAGAAAAAGAACAGACCAGGCTGTCAGTGCCAGCCTGGCTGAGCCTGGCTTTGCTCTGTGAAGCACCAGGTAGTGTCTGCCTGGTGTCTGTCCCCTGAGGCTGGCAGCTGGGGCAGGCATGTTGCCACTAGGACTGTGACCCTTTCCGATGGGAACTGGCTTCTCCTCTGCCCACAGACTGTGGCCATGGTCCTGCCCTGAGCTGCTCTAAGCACAGCTGACATGTGAGAATGTGACCCAGAGCCCCTCACTCAGCTCCAGCGTCTTCTTCCCCAAAACTTCCCCGTTAGTGCTGAACGCTCCCTCTCATGGGATTTTAATCTCCCTGGACATCAGGGGCTGGTCTCGGAGCCTACAGCCATGAACCTGCCAAGCACCAGGTCTCTTCAGAGCCCTGTTCCACTGCACTGCAGCAGGCTCCTGAGAGCACTTCAGTGCTCTTCTCTACTGGTTTTGTGTGAATTGCCTTCCTCTCTGATTCCCAGTGGGGAAATGGGAGCAGCTGTCTTCCCTCGCATCTCTGCTTGGCCCTGCTCTCTCCACCCTACCTGGTCCTCAGCCATGGAAATGCCCTCCAGCCCTTGAAATGATGGGGATTTCCTGTGGCTTTTGACTCCCTGCCCTGCTCCTGACTGAGACTCTGAGTGACCCCTGAGACCAGCTGCACTTCTCCAGTATTCCCACTCTCGTTTGTTAGTCCTTTCCCTATGCTCAGAACTGAAAAGAACATTGTTATTAAGGGCAACGGTTCAAAATTCTGTTGGTTGTGCTTTCCCTTGAATGACCTCACGGAGCTGCTCTGAGCAGAGCTCTTCTGAGCTCTGGGTGTTCTTATCTGGGGGGTTATGAGTTTTTGGAATTATTTATGTTGGTCTTTTCCTGTTAACATGTTCAGGGCAGATGACTCGGAAGACTGTGGAGAAAAGAAGAGGGGAGAGGAACCAGCTCAGTTTGTGCTGGGGGTGAAATTGGCTGCCAGGTTTTTGGTGAATGGGTAAATCCTGTGCTCAGCTGTCTTGTGTGGTATTAATTGATCCTGATTATCTGCCAGCAGCAGATCTTGATGTATCTGATTATGGAAAAAAGGGCTGGAAGGGGCCACATATGATCATTGGTGTATCATTGCTGTGAGGTGAGGGGGCTACGAAGAGAAGGAGAGAAAATAAAAGCAGTACCTTGAGGTGCTCAAGCAACTCTTATCTGATTGTGAGCAGAAACCACAGTGGTGATGCTGAGTAGGACGGGGAGGGAGCTCTCTGGGTTTTGAAAGGTCAAGAAACATCCCCTTGCTTGTGTCTTCCCTCTGGGGAACCAGGGGAAGAATCTTTTTTTACCCGGAAAAGCTGGGAGGGGTAAAGCCAGGAAATCAGTGACCCTGCCCTCTGCCTGAGGAACAGAAACCCATTTTTCTTCCCCTTTTATGTCCCTCCAAGTCATTATCCTCCCTTTGTGGTAAGGCAGCATTTTGAGAAGACACTGACAATTATATTCTCTTCTCTCTCGGCTGTGCAGGGAAATCCTGACAGCCTGTTCCCCATGGCCAGCTCTCCTGGTCCAGCTGCAGAGCCTCAGTGCAGGAGCTCCCGGCTTGCCCAGGGGCTGCACTTCTGTGTGAGTAAACAGGATAGCTCTCTTTGTCTCTGTGTGTTTGCAGAGACACCTCCACCACCTTAGCTACCTGTTTTCCACATGTTTTTGTATACAACCTACAATTTACCAAATGCTATAACTTTGGGTTCTTCATTAATTCCTTGGAAACCGAAAAATGCAGCCCCAGGACCCGCGTTCTTTTATTTGTTCATGTTAATCCATCCCTCTGTATCTCTTCTGCCCCCCTCCCTTGGGTAAAGTCACACTGGTGCCCTGGGGGAGGCACGATGCTGCCTCAGCCTTTCGGGTGGCTCTGAACTTTGGTTCACCTCCCCGAGTTTTCCTTTTGGTGGCTTAAGCCTGTTTCTGGGGCAGGATCGAGGGCACGTGCTGCAAGAGCGCACGAGCGCGGCTTCTCTGCTGGCACGCTGGGAACAGGGAATCAAAGGGCTCCTTATCTATGGATGGAAAGTTTCTGGGCTGCTTATCAGGCACCGCTTAGAGGTTAGATTAGTCTCAGGAGCAGCAGATTGACAGCCTGCCTCCCCGTTCTCCTTGTGCTTGGCTGAGTGAACACCTTGGAGTGAGGCAGTGAGAGGGTGGCACAGCCCCGTGGGGACGTGGGTGCCCAGGGGGAGGGCTGGGGACACAGCCTGGCACAGATCTTTGCTCCCATCCTGCTCCTTCACCGCACCCCTTGGTGGGGCTGACCCTCGTAACGTGCTTGGGATGACTCTGAGGGAATTTTTTGCTCTAACTTTACATGGGTATTTGTATTTCTAAAAATATTTGCCAACCAAATTTGGGCTACTCCTGCCCCTTTCCAGAGATGGGAATGGAACTTGCTGTTGGCTGAATTCACTGCTGATGCAAACTGATGGCTGAAATGCTGAGGGTGCGTGGCTCAGATGGGAAGGGAAGTGGCTGAGCTGTTCTGCAGGGAGCTGGGGACCCAGATTTTGGCTCCTGCAGGGACTCTCAGCCTGGCTGCAGGTGTTCTGACTCTGTGCCCCAGGACTAATTCCTGTTTTCCCCTCTGGGAGGGGTGGTCACCCTTCCTGGGCCCCTGCAGCTCTGCTGCATGCCCAGCCTTTGCTGGCTGTTCCTCATGGGGACACGACTCTTTTTGGGGGGCAGCCCCAGCTGACGGCTGCACCCCGCCTGTACAGCAGATTCTGATGGGAAACTGTGCCCATTTCCCAGCAAAGCCAGGGCACATTTTGTGCTCCCTGTGAACGGTGGCAGTTCCAGGGGAAGGCCAGGCATGGGGGAAGCTGGAGTACCCGGGCTTGTGCTGCAAGCTGGGTCCCTGTGGGTGGTGATGAATTTCTCAGTGGCTGAATTTAGGAGCTGCCTGGGCAAAGATCTCCTGCTGGGGCATCAGTTTGTTGCTTAAAAGTCCATGGATACTGTGGGGTCCCCACCTCTGCCTTCCTCTCTGGGAACAGAGCTACCATCAAAGTCCCAAGTGTAGGAAGGCTCTCACCTCTTGAGGGCTCCATCAGTGAGCAGGGTCCCCTTCTCGTTCCTCACCTCCAGTTTCAAGGGTTTACCCTCCTGCCTGCCCCTGGACTGGGTCTTCTGAAGGGGAGGCAGGTGGGAGTTTCTGGCATGTCCCATCCTCCAGCAACGCAGCAAGTGCTGGTATGCCACTCGGAAATCCCTGTTGAGTGTCCCGTAGAGGATGGGGTTCAGGGCTGAGTTGGCATAGCCCAGCCAGAGAACAATGGACATGGGTGTGCCTTTCACCCTGCTGTCCCCCCACACCCCCCGGTAGGTGAACATGGTGAAATAGGGGAACCAGCACACGATGAAAGCCCCCAGCACCACTGCCAGCGTCACGGTGGCTTTGTGCTCTTTCACCATGGGTGGCATGGGGGTGTTGCCCCACATGTGGTTGATCCTCTTGGCCTGCTCCCTCGCTATCTTGAGTATCCGGTAGTAGGTGATGCACATGATGACCAAAGGGACGTAGAAGGTGAGCAAGGCGTCCACTAACCCGTACACAGAGTTCACCTCCAGCTTGCACTCCTTGTTGCAGGGGCCTGTGTTTTGCACTGCTGTCCCCTTGGTGTTCCAGCCCAGGTGGATGGGGAGGAAGGAGACCATCAGTGAAACGGTCCAAATGACAACCAAACCCACGGCCACGCGGGAGGGGGTGACCACCTGGCGGTAGCGCAGCGGGGTGGTGACGGCAAAGTAGCGGTCCAGGCTGATCATGAAGAGGTTGAGGATGGAGGCCGTGCACAGCATGACGTCCAGGCTGGTGTAGATGTTGCACAAAACGCTGCCAAAGGGCCACTCCCTGGCGAGTTCGTAGAAAGCAGAGAACGGCAGCACCAGAAGCCCCACCAGCAGGTCGGTGATGGCCAAGGAGACGATGATGCAGTTGGTCAAGCTCCGGAGCCGGCGGTCGAGGGTGACGGCCAGGCAGACGATGATGTTACCACAGAGAGTGATCACGATGAGGATGACGAGGCAGGACCCGACCAGCAGCTGCAGGGGAAAGTCCATCCTTTCTTGAGAGCTTGTGTGGTTGTAACACGGATCCATGGTGTCACTGCAAGGATGGAGCGGTCCTGCTCTCATCAGCCCCAAAGCTGCTTGGAGTGAGCCTCTACCAGGCAGACCTAGAGCCCTTCCCAAAGCAACCCTTGGTCTGCAGTGACCTTGGAGAACATTGCAGAGTCACTTTACATGTTCAGCCTTGTGTGCTGGGAATGACACGGTCTAGGAAAGACGTGGCACTGCAACTCACTTGTGCCTCTTGGCCCCCTCTGGGAGCTCAGTGCTGGAACCGATGCCCTGCGGCAGCTGCTGGTGGATCTCAACTGCTCCTTTTCCTTCACTGCCTTCTCCTTTCCTCTGAGAGACCATTGGGGGTCAGGTCCTGTGGGGTCTCATGCCCTCTGTGTGTTTCGTTGGTGACAGTGGCCAGCAGTGCTCCAGCAGGGACAGAGCTTTGCCACCTCCTGAGGGCAACCTGCAAAAGAAGGTGTCTGGTGAGGCCCTGGCACAGATTGCCCAGAGAAGCAGTGGCTGCCCCACCCCTGCAAGTGTTTGAGGCCAGGTTGGACAGGGCTTGGAGCAACCTGGGATAGTGGAAGGTGTCCCTGCCCGTGGCAGGGGGGTAGAACAAGATGCTCTGTAAGATGCCTTCTGACCCAAACCACTCTGTGATTCTATAAAAGCATCAAGTCAGAGCTGCAGTGGGAAAAGACCCCTTGAGCTTCCCCTCACCCCCCCCCCAGAAACGGTGTCTGCACCTCCCTGGCTGCTCCAGCCCACTCAAACCCAAACTGGAAAGTCCTTTGGCAGCCAGGCACCTGTGTACCTGCCAGCTGGGCTCTCCCTGCCCTGGAGGTGCCCATGTAATGTAGGGATGCTGAAAGAAGGGCAGCGATTTTAAAACCATCACATTCCTATAGGCTTACAATAAAGAATGAGAACGAGGAGGATATGAGGAAACAATTTCCCTGAGAAAGCAGTTTTCATGCAATCCAGCAAAATTAGTCACGACTACGTAATTTCTGAATCTTGGCTGTGGCTGCCAGTCTCATTAAATTTTGCCCTTGTATCTGAGCTTTGCAGCAGCCCAATGCCTTGGGTTTGCCCTTGCCATCACAAGTCACAGTAGCTCCTGTAGCCTGTAGAGGAAATCCCCACTCTGCCCTGGGTCCTGGGAGGGAAGAGGAATGTCCCTTGCAGACTTTTTCTGGCTGTTTTCTGTCTGGATACAAATAACAGAAAGCTGCATTTTGCAAGAGAAGAAACAACAGAGCAAACAACTCTAACTTCCAAATGAGCTGCTGATTACGGTGGTCTCCAAGACCCCACCACTACTTGATTCAAAGGGACTTTGGTTTCTTGACTGGGAGCAATACCCATGTTGGGAAGATACCTAAAGGGGAACTGAGGCACTGCAGGGACAAGAAAGAGGACTGGGAATGGGCTGAGGAGCTGGACTGACTGTGCTGGGACCCTCACGGAGCTGTCTGTGTCCAAGCTGTGGTCTCCCACCATGAGCTTCCCAGATGAGATGAGGGGTCACCCCATCCTCCTCGATGTGCTGGTGTGGAAGAGCTGTGCTGGTCCCCATGGGTGGTGCACGACCCAGCTCTGCGGGCTCTCTGCACCCCAGAGAGACTCCACAAAGCCCTCCCCAGTGGTGCCCAGCATTGTGCAGGAAGGTAGAGCTGACTCTCTGCAGAGTGCAACAGGCTGCAGAGTTGGAGCAATCAGAAGAAACTCCAGGAAAGGAAGAGGTCCAGCCTTGTCAGAGGACAGAGGTGAGATTTTAAAGTTAAACTCCCCCTGCAACAACAAGATAAGGCTGTGGTGCAGGTTGAAATACTCTTCAGATGATTTATGTCTTTGATTCAAGGCTAAAGGCATGGGGGCCACGGGAGGGAGTATACCACGGAGACTGTGTGAGTAAACAACCACTGATTGCCAGGAACCATATGGGGGCAAGACTGGGGCTCGACCACTGAGATTAGAGGCAATACCCACATCCCTGCTGCTTGTAAAGGCATGGGAAGCAAACAACAAGCCATCAACCAGCCCGTTGGAAGCCTTTTGCTGAGCAGAGCAAACTGATTGCCAAATAGGAGGCCCTCTGAGTTTGGGTGCTGGGACTGAGGCTGTTGGGAGAGGGAAGTGATGCTTTCGGCCACGGCAGCAGCGCGTGGAGCGGTTCCTCACCTCCAGCTGCAGCGCAGGCTCTTGCCATGGGAGCTCTTTGTTCGCTCACAAAAGGAGTGTGGAACAAGCTGAATGCTGCCTGCCCACTGATGGCAGCGAGGAGAACAGGTTGTTCTCACAGAAGGGTATTTCCAAGTGAAAGGGATGTGTTTTCATTGCTCCCAACATGTGGAAATGGCAGATTAAATTATAGGGGGAGTAGCACGCTCAGAAAATGCTGTGGGTGGATGGCAGCCTCCTACGTGGCTGCTTCGCCACACACCAACAACCTGCTCCTGCCTCTGGCTCTTGCAGCTCACGTGGGCTCTGCTGGTGGGTCCCAGCTCTGGGCACATCTGCACATTCAGCTCCTGCCACGATGCCGGGGCAGCTCCCGGTGCAGCCCCGCACTGCAGACGTGCCCAGAAGGAGTTTTGCTTCTTATCGCTTTTTCAGATTAGCTCAGGGCAAGGAGTGGGCACTTGCAAGGGGACAGAGGTGTCCCCATCCCTGCAGAGGAGGCCAGGTAGAGCTGGGGGCTCCGTGGCTCAATGTGGGCTGCAGGGCTCAGCTGCCTGCAAACCCTCGGGATGTTCCTCCATGGAGCTGGGCAGGACCTGCCTCCTGTCAGCTCGGACGTGTGCTGCTGCAGCCCTAACTGTGGTGAAGGTGTGGGACACTTTCCTGTATCCCTCAGCCAAATTATCTCGTGGAAACACTCCCCCTGGTAAGCACAGCCTCGGGACATGGCTTTGCAGGAAAGGCAGACTGGAGGGCTGGTATTGATGGGGGGCTGTCAGGACGCAGACCCCGGGACAACGCATCCAGCTCAGAGCTCTCTCATGGAGCTCTGGCTCTCCGTGACTCCACACGTGCCCCTGGCTTTCTGCCCAGGTCACTCGCAGCCACCTTCAGTACCTGTGTCCTCTGCTCCTGTTGTGTTTTGGCAGAGCGAGTTGATTTCCTCCTCGATGTACGAGTGGAGCAGCTGTTTCCCATGGCAGTCTTTCCAGCAACAGCCGGAATAAATGATACCTTTCCAGCCCTTCTCACCAGGCAGCTTTTACATTTACCTGATTATCCTCATTATCACAGCCTGGATCTGTTCCTGGTTCAAAATCACCCTCCTGACTTTGAAGGAACCAGAGCAGGGTGTTGCTTCTGGGTCATCTTTCTCGTGCCTTTTCCCGTGGTGCTGGTGTTCTGATGGACGCTATCTCAGCTGTGAAGACTTGTCAGGTTGCATTTGTTTTGTTTGCAGTCATCCTGGGAGTCCCTAAAAGCCAGATATTTTTCCTATGGTGTTTTCAGCTGCTTAGAGTAGCAATTTTTGTTTTTAGACCCTAAGCATGTGAGCTTGTGCCAGCCTGATGTGTTTCTGTTAATCTTCAGATCCTCTGGTTCTTCTCCTGTCATATTTAGTCCATTGTGCAGGGCAAAACTTTTCCCAAGTTTCTCACCAGAATATTTTTCCTAAAGAAACCCTAATTTTCTGAGCCAAGATCACTGCTGAAAAACATTAAATAAAATTTACCTCTAGGCTGGTCTTTAAGGAACTCTGTTAATAGCCTTCTTTGGTGCATTAATGATCCTTCCGTTGTAATATCCTATCGTCTCCCCATTATCCTCTTTGCAATTCTCATAGTAATTTCTGCCTTCTCTTGCCTGAACAGATATTTTCTGCTCTGTTGCAGTCCATATTGCATTTGATCCATTGTGTTCCCCTCTAAAATGGCATTTATCTCCTCTGTGGAGGGGGCTGTGATTTATTCACAGGAAATTTCTGTTGCATTTTACCTTTTATTCCCCCTCTCCATCTCTCAGCATCCTTTCCTCCAACATCATTAATCCCAGCACTTGGTGCACTTTTGCAGCAAGATTAATGGGATCCAGCGGCAGGGAATGCATTGGCTGCTCTCCCTTCCTGTGCTTCTACTTCTGGCATAACAGGTTTGTTTTAAACCTGTTAAAAGCCCGGGTGCACCGGCACCGTGAGCAGACACTTGGGCAGAGAGGAGCACTCCGGGAGTGCCTGAATGTGGCAGCTTCTCTTTTGGAAGTGTTTCCCACTTCTGGAAAGGACAGAGGTGGTTGGGGGCTCAGGAGAAGCGCTGCACGAAGCCTTTAACTCTGTCCTAGGGACAGGAGGGCTCTGCCCTTGCAGACCTGAAATGTTGCTCTGCCTTCCATGATAGCTTCTTTCTGAGAAAAGTGCTGGCAGCAGTCATTTAGGAGCAAAGGGCATTCCCTGGCCATGCAGAGCTCACAGCAGAGCACTGTGGCTTTTTCTAAAATTATATTCAACCCCTTCCTGAGATTAAACATCTGGACATGCTGGGAGAAGTACTTCAGCCAAGAGATGGGCAGGAGTGTGGGGGTTTCTTCTGGACTGAGAGAGGATGTTTGAGGTCTGATGGTGGGAATTGCTAAACTCCCAAGCTGGGAATGGGCTTCTTGATCCCCTGCCAGACCCAGGAGCCTGGTTCACAATGGGACAAGAGCAAATTTGCCAGAGGTAGGACCTGAAGGCAAAGTGCAAGAGGACAAATGTGGGGGGACACCAGTGTCCTGCCTGGCTGCATTCCCAGACACTTCTGTCCCTGTTTCTTGGGCTTCTCCAGAGCTTAGTGCTCTCTCTGCCCTATCCCAGGGTGATGTCCGATACAAAGCAGCAGTTATTGCCTCTGGCATGAGCAGAGGGGCTGGGGGAGGCAGGACAAAATTCCCATCACTGCCACCAGCCATCCATCATGCTTCCCCAGGAGGAGAGGAGCTCTGTGGGTAAGAAGCTGTTCGGGACCCCTGACAGCAGGAAATGTGAGGAGGTGTGTAGAACCCAGCAGAGCAGTCAGCATTCTGAAAGTTTGCTTGGCAGAAAGTGTCCAGGAAAGGTGAAACAGAAAACATGTGGGGCTCATGGGTATGCTTGGAGCTGCCTGAGTTTCTGGGGTTCAGCCTCCTGCTTTAGCCTATTCCGGCCAGGGACAGTGAGCACTGTGCACCCCTGGGGGCTGCCCACCCCTCCTGTGCTACAGCCCAGCCTGAGGGTACCCTGCCCCACAGGTCTGACCATGCCCTGGGAGGGGGCAGCAGCAGATCCCCACCAGCTGCCAGGGTGTGCAGAGCTGGATGGAAGGGCTGGAGTGCTCAGAGAAAGGTCTGGGGCAGGTCGGTGCAAGAAGTCAGCAGCAAACCTCGTGGGGAGGCTGCTTGGGCAGAGATGCTGGAGATGTGCAGGGCTCTGCCTCTGTGCCCCGGGCACACTCCACCCATGTCCTTCCTCTGACCCTGATGTTCTCGGATCCAGCTGTCCCCACCAGCAACAGCCAAAAAAGTCCCCAAACTGGCTTCCACTCCAGCCACCACGGGATGTTGATGGCACAAGGGTCTGACGAGTGACACCCTCTCGCTCTGACCCAGCTGCCCCGTTGCAGGTTCCCACCCAACAGGGACCCACCGACCCCTCTGAATCTCACTCAGAAAGTATTTTACCAGCTTAACAACTTAGCAAGAAGTAAGGCAAAAGCTTTACCTGGGAAAGGTGCTGCTTTCTCACAGCCCCTGAGCGTGTGGGAGCCTTCAGTGGCCGCACCGACTCCAACTTTCCCCCGGCGTGTGTGGCTCAGTCGCGCAGGCAGAAGCGTGTGCTGCGAGCGGCGGCTGCCTCGGTCCCTCTCCTCTCCTCTCCTCCTCCCTTGCTCCCTCCCTCCTCTCCAACCAACCTCCCTCCCCGCTCTCGTATCGATATCCAGGCAGCGGTGACTGCAACATGAGTCAGACTTCAAGTGGGTGGGATCAGAGCTGTGAACTCAGACACTGAGGTTATCATCCGGCAAATTTGAAATGCTGAAAGTGAGCCCGGCTCCGTGTCGGGCTCTGCCGAGACGTGCCTGGCACAGAGAGGGGGCTGGGATGCCTGCTGCCTCCCGCTCCTGCTTTCTTGAGTGATACCATCACCTTCCTCACTCACCTGAAGTTTCGGGGCCCTTGCTGCTGGTTTGCCATGGGCAAAGGTTCCCTCCCTCCCGGCTCTCTTCTGCAGGGACACACTTGCCTGCTGTCGGGAGTCCGGATGCCGTCACTCGTTTCCAGTTTTTGGCTGTGCAATCCATGTGAGCCCCCTGAGAGCAAGCGGAGCTGACCCTGGAGTGGGATATCAGAGATGGCTCGGGGAGGTTGGCGACTCTTGTGTTGAACTGCGGACAGATAAGGAAGAAGGTGAGGTAGCTGTAAAATGAGCGGAGGAAAGCGCAGCCCAGCCAGCGCTGGGGTGCACATTTGCTCCTTGTGCAAGTGGATGTGGCAGGAAAAGCCGCCACCGTTTCATCCTTCCCTCAAGGCTGCACTCGCCTCTCCTGAAAATTGTCTCCTTTGCGTGCGATAGCACGGAGGAACCACACGAAATGACAAACAGGCAGTGACAGCCTTTCGTGTCTCTCAAATCTTTCATCTGTGGGTTTCAAAGCGCTATGCTAATATCAGCTGCTGGGCCAGCTGTGCGAGGACCCGTTTCCCCTTTTAGCTCTCCCTCCTGAGAAGAGCAGATCCCGGGCTGGCAGCAGAACTCCAGCGAAGCTTGGCCACCCCCTGGCTCCGCAGGGCCCGGGGAGAGCAGCGCAGGGAGTGATGCCTTGAGAGTGAGCTGCTTCAGTCCCCACCAGCTGCTTCCAGGCTTCCCATGCAAATAACCAAGGACGGGCTTGTTACAGTCTGGATGTGGCCCTGGGCACACTCGCTGCTGCTCCCCTCGCTGGGCTGAGCTCCCCCAGTGCCCCGCACTGGGAATGGAGAGCACATCCCAGCCTCCCTCTCTGCCGAAGGGGAATACCGGCGGCACTGGCACACAGACCAAAATGCCTTTGATCTCTTTATCTCTGCAGACCAAAGCACAAATCTATCTTTAATAAGCTTATGATCTGCTGGAACCAGAGAGTTTTCCCGCTGATCAGCAGCCCTGTGGTGGTGTCTGGGGTAGCTGGGCCATGGACTGGCTGCCAGATGCTTCTCAAGTGGCTGGGGTGTGCAGAGTGCAGACGCGGAGGGATCCCTCCTCACAAACAAGATTCAAATCTGCTCAGGAATGTCTGCATCAGCCAAAGTCTCCGGGGTGCTGATTTATTACAGGCGCCCTCCCTTGGCTCTGCCCTACAAGCGATCTTTCATCAGGAAGTCTCAGGATGGGAAGCGTCACATAGAGACAAAGTACTCTGGTTATTGGGGCAGGATTCCCTCTCCAGCCCCCTTGCACTAATCCCTCCCAATAAAAGGGCCCTGCTGTCCATGGGGCAGGCCCTGAGTTCAGCGTGCTCTATCTTCCCAAAGCCTCTGGAGAAATTTGAGGGCACATTTTGGGATGCAGTGGCAGAGCAGCTTCAGACTTGCAGGGGCATCTGGGTCATAGGGAAACCCACCACTTCTGCAAATCCTTGAGCACAGGAGATCCTCAAACTCAGACCTTGTGCAATGGCCGGGTGGCTGTGGAGCCTCTGAGGGGCCGTATGGGGTCATATTCTCAATCTGAGCTCACTGGAAGGGGTACAGCCTGCATGGACTGTGCAAGGAGTGTGGGAAAGCAGCTGGATCTGGGGCTGAAAGGAGCTGTGCAGGGGCATTCCTGGTGGCACGGACTGCTGTGCTCTGTGCATCTGCACCCTGGGAAGTGGCAGATGTGATACCTGCAGAGCCTGTGGCTGGAAAACATCATCGTCGGCAAGCTCTGAAACAGAAGGAGGCACTTGATACTCATTGGACCTGATGGCTGACCTGCCACACGGCCACCTCGACCAGGCTCAATGGGGCAGGCAGCAACCAGGGACACTCAGGAACTGGAACATTCCCTGAGCAGGCTGTGCAGAGCCAAGGAGTGAGTAATGAGTCAGGAAATGGCAAGAGGTCTCTGACATTCTGTGTGTATGTGTGTGTAAGCAGCAGTTATTAAAGGCTACAGCAATGCTGGGAGATGGGAAAGTGCAAGAGAAGTCAGGGAAAGTTTGGAACTCCAGGAATGTGAGATTTGGCAAAGACAAGAGCTCCTGAAAAGCCTCAGATGGCAAAGATATGCCTGGAAGGTAGCAGCCAACCTGGGAAATCACATATGGCAGCTCAGCTCCAGAAGGGCTCAGAGGTGCAGCTCTGTGCTGCTCTCCCCAGCGAGAGCTGGGTTTGGAAAAACCAAAGGAGGAGGGGGAAGGCGAGTAGAAAATATGTAGAAAACAAAGCATCCGGGTGCAGAGCAGCTCCTTGGGCAGTGCAGGCTGAGAGGGGTCGGTGACGTGTCCCGTTGGGTTTTAGAGATATTTGTGTGGACTCTGGCAGAAGATTGTGGATTAGGGAAATAGACTTGTGCTGAGTTGTTTCCTCTGGAAAAACCAAAAGTGGAAAGCCGTGGAAAGGTACTGACCCCATCACAGGCTGCTGAACTTCCTGGCTAGCAGGCAGAGGCCAGTAACTCACTCAAATCATCTGAATACTTCAATTTCCAGTGGATTACAAACACAATAAAAATAAAGGAGAGAGACATCCTCAGTATGCTAATAAGCTTTTCTCCTTTTAAAACAAATAATTTCCAGTTAAACCCTATCCTGTACAAAAGGATAAATAATGACAGAAAACTCTGATATTCCCTGCCAGGGCCTGCGTAAGCCAGAGAATACTCGTGGGAAATAAACATTACAGGGAAAGGACATGTTAGACATCTGCAGTGAGTCTGGGGCTGTGCAAGGAGCTGCTCCTGCCTGCAGACCGGGCAGCTCCCCGGGGTGGTGGGAGACCCGTGCTGGGCTGTGGCTGAGCTCCAGTGCAACATCCTGCTTGCGTATATATTTCTGGAATGCCATTAATCCTGGCTATTCCAGGAATATCTCTGTCCAAAGGCACCTTTCCTGTACGGGGATGCATGTCATGGAAAAGAAGAGGTTGCTCGGGCCTTTCCCAGCCTTTTGTTCTCTGCAGTGCTGATCCCAAGGATGCTTAGCAGGATCCCATCTGCTGTGATACAGTGTCAGACTACAGACGCTGTCTGTGGCATGTATCTTAAGCTTCTCCGAGTGCAGAGAGAGGATGTTAGAGGTTTATTTCCAGGTTGTCGGTCTGTTTGAGTTACACAAAGCTCTCCAAGCTCTAATGAGTACTAGAGAGTGCTGCTGGCTCCACACTACTATGGAGCTCTTTCAGGTAGCTGAAGGCTCATGTTTTCCAGCATGTCCAGGGTCAGGGAGGGTCCTCTTCTCACTCAAACAGAGCTGTTTAAACTGTGCTAGGAAGGAGAAGTTTGTAGACTCCAGCACAAGGGTTTTCATCTCTCTGGTGCAGTATAAAGAGAAGAGGATCAGTGGAGGTCCATGGGAGGAGGTGACAGTCATTCCCTCCAAACCACAAGGCTGTGAGGGTAGCAGGAGCCTTGGCAGAGTGTGATCCACCCCCTGGCTGCACGAGGCTTTCCTGGGAAGGGAGTAACTGGCTCCGGCTCCAGGGAGTGGATCTTCATGGGCTTTATCACTAATCCAGCCAAATACAATTGTGCACATCCTTGTTTTCCAGATAAATATTTAATCCTCCTCCAAACATCGCTGAGTTTGTGGTCTGGGAGATAACTTGTGGTTAATTTGGGGTTGTGCAGAGCTGTTGCTCTCTTTGTGTGGAGGAGGCTGAGCTGTGGTCTGAGAGCAGGGTGGGAGAATGGAATGCTCTACACTTCATCTGTTCTCAGACCCCTCCCAGCCTTCCTGGCCCTCCATCAGGAAGGTCAGCCAGCTTCTGAGGGAATGAGCTGTCTGGTTTCAGCTTGGGGTGAGTTAAATCTGCTCTGTGTATGTAAGGGCCTGTCCTGAGGCTGTTTGGGTGGTTCAGGAGCCCTCAGGGCTGGAAGGCATCTCCTGCCTGGTTGCTTCACAGGGAAGGATTCCTTGCTCGAGCCCCAGGTGCTTCCAAAGCCTTTCCCTGCAAAGCTGGCAGGAGGCTGTGCTGCTGGGCACGGGGCAGGGATGAAAGGATTAGCAAAACGCTCCCCTGCAGCGGGACCTGCTGTGGGGCTGGCAAGGAGCACGGGGCTCTGGGCATGGACCTGGCTGCGGGCATTGCCCAGGCAGGCTGCTGGCCAGCAGCTCCCACCCTGTGCGGGGACCCTGCTGTGCCCCTGCCTGAGCTGCCAGCACGAGCGGAGGGGGCACGGGGAGGCCCTGCAAGGACCGAGGTTGCAGAGGGACCACGAAGCCAAAGCAGTGCTGAGGTGCTCCCAGCATGAGATGACGAGCTGGGCATTGGTGTGCATGCACGGCACCAGCAAGGCGTTTGTCTGTGCCACCTCCATCTCCTGTCCCACTGCCGGTACCTTTGTCAAAACTGGGGCTGTGTCTGGTCCCCGGTGCAGTGGTGCTGCAGCTGCAAGTCAGGTAGGACTGGCTAAGGCAGTAGAGGATCTCTCTGCCCTGACCCACAGCATGAGCATCCCTGGCTGCAGGTGGGGATTCTCACAGTCTCAGGCTGGATTCTACCTGGTACCAGCCTCCCTCTTGTCTCCTGAGGACCTGGAGCATCTACCAGGGTGAGCAAAGGCAACAATGCCTGTTCTCTTCCTGAAGGCTGAAAAGCTCCAAGGGTGAGGGGCACATGTGCTAGAGAGGCCTGGAGAACATGTTCCTGAGGAAAGACTCATAGGATTCTGACAGAGCAGATGTCATAACCTGCTCATAGTTCCAGTTTTGCCACAGGGGAGGTGAGTAGGAGCTCTGCACCCCTGAGATGAGGAGTAACAGCCAAGGGCTTAGAGTGCAAAATCTAAGATTAATTTAGACTTACTCATCATAAGGATAGTCATGCACTAGAAGGAATTTCCTAAGGAAGTGTTGGTTGGACAAAGTCCCAAAGTCATCAGGGGATGGAGCACCTGGCAAGAGGCATTGGCTGGCAGCAGCCACCCCCGTGTCCTTGCTCTGCTTTCACATCTTCCCTCTCCACAAGCCCCTGCACCATGAGCTTCTAGGAACCACTGATGTGGGCATGGCGTAGCTGCCCAGAGCGACAGACCTGCTGTCTAATAATAATCACCTATCAAAAAAAGAAATTAAAGCAGGCTGTGAAATGTGCCTGGAGCCTTCCCCCTGCAAACCACAAGCTGAAGTTTGTGACAGGCACTCGCTGACAGCTGTGCTGTGCCCAGGGTGGGCTCACCTCTGGACTGGTCCTGCCTTGTGCAGGAAGTGTGAGAGCTGGCATTGTGAGGCAACAAATTCCCAAATAAAAACTTTTTTTTTTCACCCCTTACACAGCCTGGAATGAGGCCAAAAGCGTAGGGCAGGAATCTCTCTCCAGATAATTAATTATTGCAAAGAGACAATTTGTTAAGCAAGAGAGGCTTTTAATTTGTAAGAGCTCATCTATTCTTATTGTATCTTTTAAACTGAAGGAAGTAGCGTTGATCAAAATAGTCTGGAAATAGAAGATTTTAATTTAGAGGCTGTGTTCAGTGTGCTGACAAAAATAGGAAACAGCTCTCTCAGAAGAGCATGCTCCCCCTAAAACCCGGCTGGAGTGTGCAGGGCGTGCTCCAGAACTGCTCAAATCATTACAAATATGCTCAGAAATGTTTTAGTGGGACTCATCTGGACTTGCTGAGGAAAGGCAGGAATGTCTCCACCACTGATTTCTGCCCAGGGGCTGCTTCCCTGCCTGCAGGGCTCCCACTGGTGCAGTGTGGGATGTCCGAGGGGAGGCAGAGAATGGGGTTTGGGGGAACCCAAAATGACCTTTGCAGTCTAGCAGGAGATGGGAACACTCATTCAGTTTATGTTATAGAAGGGATGGGACAAGGAATGGGATAATTTCAAGGGCTCCCGGCCAGGTGGTCAAGCCGAGTCCTACATCCTGGAGAATCCTGCACTGCCCTTGTCCCAAGCTGTGTGTACCCCACAGTGGGACCCCAAACTGCAAGGCAGGTTGTGAAGGAAGTGGAAGAGAGCCACGATGGGCCTGGGAAAGGCTGTCAGGCTGTCCTCCCTCACCCAGTGGCCTCCCAGCTCTGTGCTGGGGTGGGATCAGCCCGTGCAGGTGAGCCGGGGCTGCTGCGGCGCAGGAACCTGCCCAGGGAATAGGGAATATTTTCCATTTAGCATCTTTCCATCAGAAAACATGAATTCTTCAAAGCTGCCAGTCTGTGCCAGGGAGGATACGTTTTGACCAGTCTCCTTATTGCACTTGCTCTTTTGAAGTATCTATGTTTAGAAATCTTTGTGAAGTCTCGCATTGACACTTCTCAAAGGAGAATGGTTCTGTTTTTGCTTTGAAACAACTTATTTAGAAGTAAGTGCTCATCTACAGCATAACAAGTAGGTAGGGCTGTAGAAAAAGCTGGAAATGGGAAATTACCCTTTCTATCATTGTTCTGGACACCTCGTCTGCAAAATACATCGAAATCCCAACTTTTTATCTCAATTCAAGCTGGGAATTTCTCTCTTTTAAGTTTGTACATAGATGCCACTTCTTATCTAGTGGAAAAGCTGCATGAAACAGCCAGTAACAACTGGAAATTAAATGCTGTTTTCCGTAAAAGATGAAGGACTCTCCCCAAATGAGGCATTGCTCCCTGAAGACTGCTGGTCCGTTGAGAAGGAACTTGCTATGAGGATTGTATCAGCTGGATGGAGGAAAGGAGCCAGCCTTTGGGCAATTCAGTTGGAAGCAGAAACGACTCTGCCTCAGTTTAGAAAATAATAATCTATAATGAAGTGAAGGCAAAGGAGAAAATGGGTAGAAATTGAGTTAGAGCCGTGGTTGTTCCAGTACTCCCCTGCGGCCCTCCTCAAGCTGAGCCCCTGGATCCAGCCTGCTTCCCATCCATCTCCGGAGCCTGGAGAGGCACCGGGAGGTGCAGGGGGGCAATTCGTGCTGGGGGATGCCAACTTCTTGGGAAGAGGGTGATAAATTCGAAGGTAAATCACTGCAAATAAACAAAGCAGCTCTGCTGGGCTCTGCAGCAGGAGCCTGGGCGCGCTGGGAGCTGCGTTGTGCAGGCTCTGCGTGGCAGCAGTAGATTAACATAGCTGATTAGGCACGTCGCAGGCTCCGCTTTCTGCTCAGCAGAGCTGCGCATTTTCCTAGAAATGTCTGGAAATCAGATGGCAAGTCCAGTGCTACAGTCATGGGCAGGAGAATTAGTCCTCACATGTGCCACAGGCAGGCAGGAGCTGAAGGGAATGAGATATTCCTGAAGTATTTTCGGCTGGGACCCGAACCGGTCACAAGTTGTGAAGCTGGGGTGTCCCCACAGGGATGCTCCAAGACTCCTGCTTCTGGATCTCCATTTACCTGGGACATTTCACACCCGTGAGTGCTGTGAGCCCAGTGCTGGTCTGGGGCAAGATCAGCCATAAAAATCTGTCCCAAGAGTGCCCCAGGGGCTGCCATAGCTCTGCCAGCCCAGGAGCTGGTGCTGAGCTGCCACCAAGCCCATGGACTGGTCTCTGTCCCCCTGTGCTGTCAGGACAAAGTGCCAAGGTGCCCCAGCAAACACTTTGCTGCAGGTGAGGTAGATTAGATCTCAATTCCTCCCATTTATGGAGGCTATATCTTATCAGCAATATCTTATCAGGCTGGCTGGCACCCTTGTGGGAATGGAAAACCGTCTGGTAGCTCCGAGCTCCATATCCTCCTTCCCTTGGACTTTGCTCTATGTCTGGCACATGGCATGGGACACCTTAACCGTGGGTAGCTGGGAGAGTGGCATTTTTCCCTCTGCTTAGCTGAGGTGCTGTGTTTCCCATTCTCCTTTCTCCAAGCTTGGTGGATGTTTCCATGGCAGGTTTCAGTGCCAGGCGTTCAGTGCTGGGGGGCAGGAACCAGCTGTGCCCATGGTGTGAGCTCACTGCCCTCGGACTCGATCTGGAGGGGTGTGACATTTCCATGTCTGTTTCCTCATTCCTGCTATTCTTGTGTCATCTGCACTATGACACGATGTTAGATAGAAGATGCATTAGTTTTGGATCACACTCAGACTAACTTTAATCTACACCCCACCCTCTCTGTATAGCAGCTACATTTCTCCTTTCCATTTTTTACTCTGATTTACAGAGCTAAACCTTCTCTTGTTATTTTTCTTGTCATCCTCTGAAGAGCCAATTCAGCCTGACCTTTGCCAACTCTCACTTTATGTCTTGGGCATTTCAAGACGTAAGGGTAGGATGCCTTTTTCCTTTGCAGCACAATCCTTTTGCCCCACCCCTTGTCAGCTCTCTCTCTGTGCTTCTAAGTAGTTATTTCCTTGGACAGCACAAAAGCCCTTTCTGGGCTTGAAATACAGCTTCCAGAGATCAAAGGTGCAAAACCACCAAAGGAGACTTCATCTCTGTGTAGCAGTCCCCAGACTCACCACCCAGCTGGTTTTGCACTTAGAGAGGGATACACGGCAGAATCCACCAGGAGGGCAGCCAGCAGCACAGCACTGGGCTGGGACCAAGGGGCCCAGCAGCTGCCCAGAGGTGGAAGAGGGTCCACAAGAAAGGAAAGTCCTTACCCTGAGGATTAAGCTGAGAAATGGTCCCAGTGGTTTATTTTTACCCAGAAGTCTTCTATTCCTGGGGGCACCACCATGTCCTGAGTGATGCTCAGAGCTGCAGTTTGGCAGCTGTTCTACTCTTGTCCCTCCACAAGCTTTACCCTGACCTGACATTGAAGGGGGAATCGGAAAGGAACATCACCTTCTCTTTTTTGTGCTGCTTCGTTTCCAAGCTGGGAAATTGAATGTGAAAATCAGCTGTGTCCATCTTGCAGGGCAGAAAGAGAGCATGAGAGTTGTGCAGGATTTGGGGTTTGTGATTCTCAGAAGAATCATTAGGGAAGGAATGGTAACGCAAGGCCAAAGGCAGCTGGATAGAACTGGTTTTTCAATTTGGCCACACGCCTTAAAAAAGAAAAAAAAAAGAAAAAGGAAAGAGGAAAAAAAAAAAAAAGAAGAAGAAGAAAATAGAAGGGCCAAAGCTCTTGTCCAAACACCATGGTTTTGGGAAGGCCAGCCTACACAATTTATTAGTGTCCCTCCTGTCCCTGGTGGCCTGGGGAGAACCAGGACTGCAGAGCTGCTCCAGCTCTGTCATTCTGGACACTGGTCATTCCTGTGTTGGAGGCTAAATCCATCCTCACTCCAAAGGAGGGATTTGCATGGGATAAACTGGATCCCAGCCAGAAGACTTTGCAAGAAAAATGAACAGTTGCTTCTTCCCTCCCATGTGCTGTGGCCCTTCTACAGGTTTGGGCATGGCCAGGGACAATTTTGTTTCGGCCTGTGTCACCCGGTCTTTCTGCCCTGTGTCTCTGCCTTGTCTCTCACCTCACCAGGCAGCCCTCGTCCTTCAGACCCCAGCTTAAAAATAGGCTCAGCCTGATGAATGGGACCAGCAGTGCCAAGCTGCACCCTGAGGAACCTTTTACTGGGGTCTCTCTGATGTGACGGAGAAGCTGGTCCTCAGCTGCTCCTCAGCTGCTCCTCCTGGACCTTCCGTTCCTCCACCTCTGCAAGGAGAAGTGACATTCCTTGACACCTTTGACTCTGCTGCCCATGCATAAGCTCCTGTTCCCAGCCCTCCTCGTGGGAACCGGTGCCTTTGACTCTTGCCCCATCGCCAGGGCCAGTCTGACTTGGCTCGAGGATCCTGGAGCAGAAATTGCTGGAGTGCAGCAGGGCAGGAGACGTGCTCCATCTGTCTGGGATCAGGAAACGCATGCACAGAGGCCAATGGCTGCTCCAGCAGACAGGAGTCTTTCACTTTGCTGCCAACACAACTGTTTTTCCAAGGCGTAACTGTTGCCAGAAATCCGTGGAGTCAGGACCCGCTATTTCTTTGCTTCTAAACAAAACAAGCCGCAGTTTGCTTTCTGCTGAGTAGAAAAGCTCTTGTCTCAGAGAATAAAATCAGGCAGAAGGAGAGCACCTGCTTGTTTCCTCTCTCAGTCAGTAATGATAAATTCAGGGAGAGGAGAATTACGTTTCAGGATTTGGGAGAGGGGTACGTGGCCTGGGCATGCTCTAATCTGCATGGGGGAGCCTCATCCATCCTTGCAAGGTGTTTTAAGCACCTTTCCAACCCGATCATCCTTTGGAAGCAGTTGGGCTCATCCTCCCTGGTTCCTTAGGCACTGTGAGCAGCATGCAGAGCTCGCTGCCTTTGCAGCTTAGCAGAACGATTATGCATAAAATCCCCAGGTAATTTACCCTGAGTGGGATCCTGTGATTTGCTGACATCCCTCATAAACTGAAACCAACATAAAAGAAACGAACGCAGGGTTGCTAATTTGGAAACTCATTTGGAATAACTTCTCACCAATGTGGTAACGGTTAGCGGGGAGCCCTGGTGATAAATAATAGTTGCTGAAATCCTGAATTGGCCATAAATTGGCATGAAGGAGTGGAATCCCCCGCGTGCGGCTCAGCTCAGGGAGTTACTCCATGCCACGCTCAGCAGCAGCCATAGGTGAAGACAGGGGAAGTTGTAGCTGTGTGAGGTCGTGGTAGCAGATGTCCTGACATACATAAACTAGAGGATCACATGCATCCTCAAATGTCAGCTCTGCCTTACATCGTTTACTGCTTCTGGGAGCTGCAGGGCTTTACACCCGTGGATTATCCACCTCCCTTCTCTGCAGAGCACTCGTTCATTTTAGCTACTTGATGTAATTGTGTATAAACTGGGAAGATCCCAAAGGGATCATTACTTTTCTGCACAAACTGCTTTCTCTATTCACATTTCACATCTTCACCTGCAGGCATCCATGAGACCGAGCAGTGTTTTCTTGCAGGGCAGGGTGTTCACACAGGGCTGCAGTGGCAGCAGGCAGAGAGCTGCTTGTGCCCAGAGCTGGATGGGATGATGTGGTCTGATACCCAAGGTGGTGGGGGATCAAGATTTCCTCCTGGACACCTTGTTTTCCATCCTGGAGACCTTGTTTTCCATCCTGGAGGCTCACCCTCCCCAGCATCTCAGTGATGTTTGGTCCTGGAAAGGGGAATGTGGCATCTCCCCTCCAATATGCTCAGGGGGATCAGCAGAAGGGTCATGGATCAGGAACGTGGTAGCAGCTTCTCCCTGCCACGAGTTTGAGGCTGACTTGGCAGGGCTGCCAAGATCCATCTTCCAGCACCATGGCCTGATGTGCAACACCTGAGAGGCTGGAGGGTGTGGAAGGAAATGGTGATGGTGAGAGCAAAGCGTGGTCGCAGGATTTCTCTGCTGAACACGACTGTTTCTTGGAAGCCACGAGTTTGAGATGTAGCTGAGATTGAATCAAAATTTCTTTTCACCACATTTTGTCTCCCAAAAGAACCCCTGCAGCAGCTGCTTGTAGGTGGCTGTGATGGCAGCAACACCTTCGTGGTGCACAGTGTTTGCTCATCAAGAGGGGAGGTTGTGCTGGTAACACTGCAGGTTTTGTGGGGCTGGGTGGCCAAGGCGTGGCTTGGCCAACATCCTGCAGAGCTGACAGTCACATCAGCTGGGTCCCAGAGGCAGCTTCCACCAACACTGTCCTGCAAAGCATAGCAGAAGCAATTCTTCGTGGCCACAGTCTTGGAAAGATGCAAGTTTGTCTTTCAAAACCTTGTGACCACAGCAGTTGGTTGTCACACACACTGGGAATGAGTCAGGGAAGACAGCTCAGTTTTTCAGGTACTGATCTGGCACTCGGCCCCTGGAGTTAAGACTTTCTGTCTGGTTTCTTCCTTCAGCAGCACCTGTGACAGACCCATCTGTTGAGATGGTAGAAACCTGCTTATCTGTAAAGGAAATAGTTGTAAAGACTGTTAACTGTGGTAGCTAGACCACAAAAGTAAGGCAGCTTCTCCATCATGGGGATACAGAATATTTTACCTGACTGTACATGTGCTTGAGAAAGATATATGGGAGTTCAGTGTTTCCTTAAATATGTTTTGAGTTTCCCAAGTGCTTTCATTTATTGTGGTGCTCTGATTATGTGGTTTTGGCCCTGCTGAAGCAACTATTGCTCGCTGTGGTAAGTGCAGAGCTACGATCCCTCCATATAAATTTTCTCAACGCTGAGTGATTGCTGGTTTCTTCCTCCTGCTCCTTCCCAGGAAAAGGCTGTGATTTATGACATACATTTGTATATTTTTAAATGTCCCTTCTGTATGATAAACAGCCTTGAAATATGCTACTATAAGAGACTCCAGGGAGATTAGCCCTGCTTGAGGCATGCGGCTTTTGGCTGCATGTCCTTTGAAAGGCATGACATGTTTAAGAAACACCTCATGTCAGACAAACTGTTTGCAGGCTGAAGACATCCAACAGCAGTCAGTGATGAATGTTTTGTGCAACAGAAGATGTAAATCTTATTTTAATCCTGTCCAACTCACGGCCAGCTTGTCCTGAGCTGGGCTCAGGGCTTGTTCTTTGTCTTCTGAGAGCATCTTGTCCTGATCCCCGGGGCGGGCGGTTGGCAATCCCGGGAATCTCTGAAGAGCAAAGACAGAATGATGCTGTCAACTCAAAATGACTCAGTAACCATAAATCAGGGCAGGAAACCTCTAGCTCAGAGAGATATCATGATGGAACCCATCTGACTGGGCGATCTTATCCCTGCCCTGCGCAGGGTGGGTTCCCCTTATCTGGGACCTTGGTTTCTATGTGATCAAAACAAGCTCTGAGCTGACTCGGAGAGCTGCAGCTGTGATTGAAACCAGCTTGGCCTTTCTGAACCCTTCTCTTCCTCGAGCTAGGGTTGGAGCGTGGCTGTCCAAGCCAGAAGGCTGATGTCAGGGTTGCTTCATTCAGCAACGCTGGGTAAGGGCTAATAAACACCACTAAGAGCTTGCTAATAGCTCTAATTAGACTGCAGCTGATGCTTCATAAGTGGTTCTTTCCTCCTCCGCCCCTTCCTTGCAGCTATTTCCTGGTGGAGTTTAGGAAGGTGAGGTGGATTAATGCTACTTTGGGAGACAGTCAAGATTCCCAGCTGCAAAACGACATTTTCCTCTTGTGTGTTTTTTTTTTTTTTTTTTTTGTTTTCTCCCCTGCAGAGGGTCTGACAAGGTTTTCTCAGGGCAGCTGTCTGCTTCGGGGCTGAGCTGAGGTGTGGATGATACATTTGCCATGGTGTGTTGCTGGGAATAAGCCTAATTTGGGAGCCTGATGGTCCAGAGGTAGAAAGAAAATGCAGCTTTGATGAGTTCCTCACCCTTGCTGATGGGACCTTTCCTGGCTGTGAGAGAGTCAGCAAGTTGCTTTCCCAAACACGTGAGGAGGAGAAGGTGTTTTTCTTAAAGGGAAAAAAAAGAGAAAGCTTTTCTGTAGTTTCCTTTGTACATTTTGTTTGTTTCTGTCTTTGGTTGTTCGTGTTTGTTTTTTTTACCTTGAGTGCTTTCTGCAGCAATAGAGACTTGCATGTCAAGTCTTTAGCTCTCTTGTGACAAGTGAGATTTTTAAGCTGCCTTTTTTTTTTCAATTAGCCAAATTAATGAATTTGAGCATTAAGTCTGTGCACAGGTGCTGTGCAGAGCAGGTGCTCAGGGGCCCATCGACGTTCAACATCTATTCCCTGGCTATTTGTCACTGTCGGGGCTGTGCACAGGAACCCTGGGGTCCCTCTGGGCCAGGTTTGGGGGTCCCATCACCAGTGGTGCTCCAGCCCTTGCCTTGGAGCATCATACCCTGTGTTTCTCACCCCACTTCTCTGCTTACAGACACGGTGTCCCTTCTGTAGCTGAGCTGAAGAATTCCACGCTCCTACAGCAGTGTCATGGAAAACACCACTTGCCACAGCACAGAACGAGGTGGGTTGGGAAGTTTTGCAGAGACTGAGGCGGCAAAGCCACGGGGATCTGTTCCTTGGCTTCAGGATCCTAATTCTGGCTCTGTTCTCCTACACCTCCCATTACAGTTCCTGTAACGCAGCTGAACAACCTGCTGTGCACCCTCCCTCCACAGGGATTCATGGGCATATTTTGAAAACCTCTTTACTCCAAGCCCCCACAAGAAAGAGGAAATCAAACCAAACATACTTTGGAATAAGGTACTGGAGCAGACGACTTGGAAATGCGTAGCGCTGGCGTTGGATGCAGACATATGTCCCCTGATTCTGCGGACTTGAAAGCAAGGAAGCACTGTGATTGTGGTAGCAGGTCCTCTCTCCTTCTCACAGAGATAAAAGCAAGGAGCAGGCTGGATTTTTGTGGGAGAGAGAGCTTTTCAAGAAATGCCCTCCTTGAAACCTTTTACGGAAATAAAACAAACATCTACAGCTGGGAAAACTGAAAAAGCTGTCCCTCCCACAGCCCGGGACAGTCACTGCAAAGCTGGGATTTGTTCTGTGTGTCTGGACATGAAGGGTGCAGTCTCCCTGTGGATCCTGCCTGGGGGAGGGAAACAGGGCATTGCACAGGAAAAAAGAGCTCTTGAGGACGGGCCACAGCATTTGCTGCAGTGTTTTCAGTGTGTGCTGAGAGTGGGGAAGTAGAGGAGGGTAAAATGAGCATCTGGGGGCTCAGTAATAAACTGAGAAAAAGTCTCAACATCTCCCTGGGGTGATTTTAAGTGGGGTCCGTGTGTCTGAAAGTCCAAGGGGGATTTCCAAAGAGAAGGATGTTTGTCCATCCAGGACAACAGTGCTTTTGGGCAGGGATTCAGTCACATCTAGACCTAACATGGGATAAAACTCTTTCTGCAGCAGCAGAGCTGTGACCATTGGGGTTACTTCACTTTCTAGAGGAAAGCTGAATTCCTCATTTGGGAATCAAGGAAAAAGATTCCTTGAAATACGACCAAACTCTTGGCACATTCTCTGCTGGTGACAGCACTGAAGAATGCAGTGCTGATGAGTGCTCCTTATTGCCAATATCCTTTCCCAGCTGGGGATTCCCAAGTACTCCTGGATGATGGTGGTTTTTGAAGATGCCAGAGTCATGTGGAGCTCATCAAATGCTGGCGTCAGTGCCTGGAAGAGATGGGCTCTCTTCGGAAATGCAGCTGGGGCTTTCCGTGCTTCCTGGAAGCTGTGCTGGAAGGATGTGATTCCCAGCTTCTTGAGGAGGTGCAGAGCTCCCTGATAATCCTCTGCACCCCAAGCCCTGCCCGTGCCAGGGAAATGAGTGTGCAGGTTCTGGCTATGAAGTTTCAGCAGCTTCTTTCTGGCAGCCTCTGCCTGGATTTGGCAGGCAGGGGGACTTTGTGACATTTACTTCTTGTCTCTGGGAGTGTGGAGGAGTCTGAAACGTCCTGACCTCGTGCCATGCCTGCTGTGACACTGAGAAGGTGGCTTGTGCTGTGCTGGTCTGGAGCAAAGAACACATCCCTCTGCATTTCACACCAAACTGTTGGGAGCACGACAAGACAATTGCTGTGGTGACTTCAGGTGGAACAAACCCGCAAAGCAATTTGAGCAAGTTCAGACACAAGAAGGTTGAAGATTTTTAAAGGGAAAAAAGAGCCCCTGGGTGTGCTGTGAGCCACATGCTGGCTCCTGAGGCCTGGGCTTGTGCTGTCAGGAAAGACAAAGCTGCCAAGACCTTGCTTGGTTGTTCTGGGGGTTTTTTTGAGCCAGGTTCACATATCCTGAGGAAGCAGTGTTGTATGCTACAGGCCAGATGCTGGTGGCACAAGTTGGGAGGTGAATGGCTCTTGAATATGACTGGTAATGAAAATCACATCTGAGAGCCTCTTTGGAAAAAATCAGAACAACTTAACCTGGCTCCCAAATGACAATGCCACTGACAAGGCCCTCCAGGCTGGCCAGCCCTGCAAGTGAGGGTGAGATCTTGGGGGAGGCATTTCTCTGTCCCTTGACAGCACCCTCTGCTCCTCTCCAGGTGCTGTGTGTGCTCCAGGTGCAGCCCTGGGTGCTTCCCCAGGCCTTTCTGCAGCTCCTCAGTGTCCCCCTGGGCTCCCCCCTGCAGGAAGATGCTGGTGTGGAGGGAGGGGCACTGGCCCTGTGTGTTCCCTGGCTGGTGTGCACAGGTGGAATCCTCTCCCACTTCATCCCTGCAGCAGCTGAGCCCGTGTTTCCCTCTCAGAGCTCTCCATTCTCTTGCCTCCAGAGCTGTTTCTCTCAGCTTTTTGCCCCTGCTGCTGGAAGGCTGCACAGAGGAAAGTGCTGGTCTCTGACTGCTGCTCTGAGACCCTGTGAGGCTCTGGATGGGCATTTTGGGCCTTTCTGCCTTGATTTTCTGGGACTCTCAGATCTTCTGCCTTAAGGAAACTGTTAGGGCTTTAGAAATGGTCCTTTACCCCATTCCTTTCACAGCACAGAGACAGCAAAGCCTGCTTGCTCCAGCTTCCCCCCTCAGCCTTTCAGGGAAGGTTTGAGAGCTTTGTCAGGGCATCCCGTCGCGGAGAATTTGGGGTTTTAATTGCACCATCTGTTTTTCCTCTCAGTTAATGTTTGCTTGAAGGCTCTTGAAATGCAAACAAGGCTGAACTGGAACAATCTGGAGCCATGCACACGAGTAAGGGCTGTGAGAACTGGGTTTAGGATTATCCCATTGTTCCACCTTCTTGGATGGAAGCTCATGAAGCATGAAGTGGTGTGGACAGGCAATGAGAGTGCTCAAAGTGCTGGTTCATGGGTGCAGAACACATTGAGGAGCCTCCTGAAACACTTAGAAAGAGAGCAGGCATGAGGATGGTGTTGTGGTGGAGCTGGAGCACCTTCTAGTATGAGCTCTGGGATGCCCTGGTGTGTTTGGTGTGAAAATGGCAGGAAATGTTACATTTTCTAAGTTCTTGGGACATCCTTGAAAAGAAAATCCTGAACACTTTTGGTTGATTTAAAAGAACTACTTCGATAAAACTGGGATGGTTGTCTTTTTTTTTGAATGTTAAATATTTTAATCTAAATCTAAGCTAAACCTTTTATTTTATAGAACTGGTGAAATATATGGCAAAATAACCTTGAAAGGGATAACCACTGGGGAAAAATAATTTTTCCACAGCAGATTTCTGAAGAAGAACATCAGAAATTTCAGAAGAAGTCATCAGAATTGAAGCATTTCTATAGAAAAATCTGTTTCACAAAGCAGCTTTTTCTGTGGAAATCTGCACAGCTGGGGGAGCTCCTGGGAAGGGGTGTGTGAGGCAGGCAGAGGGATGCTTGAAAGGAGATGCTTTCACTGACACATCAACTGAACTGGCACAAATCCCAGCCCTAAATTTTGCTCTTTTTGGAGATTTGGGATAGCTTTGTGGGTGCATCCAGGAGACTGGAAAGAACCAAAGAGCTGCAGCAGCCAAGAGCCCTGGGCTGGATGAATTTTCAACCATTGTTTAAACGTCGCTTCGTCAAAATCCTTTTGGATGTTTTGTTTGTAGATCCTGCCCTCACACGGGAAGGCTGGGAGCCTCCGGAGCTGCTCTCAGCAGGATCTGGTGTTACAGGTGATGTGTGTTTTGCCTGACACTAGCCAAGCCTGACTGATTATTTGGAGGAGAATTGGATGGCAGGGCAGAGAGACTGTTATTAAACTGGACACCTGTGGATCCTTCTCAGTGGGCCTGTGTGCTACAAGCTCACACAGGTCTCCTCCACAGCATCTCCTGCCAGTGGGAAATGTTGGTGTCACACTTTGGGCTCGCACAGCATAATTATCATCTCACCCCTCCCTCTTACCTCAGTGTGATTTCCTGCCAGTGTTGTATTACCAAAAAGGAGGGGTGGGGGGAAAAAACCCTCATGTTTGCAATGTACATAGAGTGACAGAGATGTTTGTTTGGCAGTTGTGAGTGGCGTAATCTTGGTTGTTAGACAGCTTTAAGTGGGATTTAAAACAGTCAAAGATGCCAAAATAAATAGCAACGAGATAGATGGACTATTAGGCACAGCTTGTTTGAATTGCTCAGTTCAGGAAGAATTTACCTGGTTTGTGATGCACTGGCAGTGCTAAATGAGAGGAAAAAAGGGGTATGGCCCTGGTGGGTTATGCCACCAAGGAATGAGCCAGCACCAGATTTCAAGTGTTGCACCAGGCAAAACTTTTGAAGCAGTTTTGTCTGCTCAGTGCTTCCTTGGCTGTTGGGCTTGGGCTTGACCCTGCTGGGTTTGGCACTGTGCTCTGAGCCTGGGGTCCAGCCAGGTGCTCACTTGCCCATCCCCGGAGAGACACGGTCCCAAAGGTTGGTCATTGTGCTTTTATCTTTGCTCGGTTGATTTTGATGTTTTTCTAGAGCAGGACCTTTGTCCTGATTTTTCAGTCATTTTAACCCAAAGCTGGTGTAAGTATCCACTCACCCTTCAGCCCCAGCCTTGGCTACCACAGTCCCAGTCTCACAGGGGACCTGCTCATTCCCAGTGACTGGTGTTTAGCGCTTGGGCCGCTGGAGCTGAGATGCCATTCACACCTTCCAGCCGTGCAGGTATCTCACGCAAGCAGCTTTTATCAACAGCACCACATTTCTCACTTGAAGTCCCAGTGTGAAGCCCGGTGAGAGGACATGTGGCCACTGGGAGAGGGGCCGCAGCAAAGCAGGCAGTCAGAGGCAGGCGATGCGTGGGAGGACGCGTGTCCTGTGCCAGTGAAGAGTGATATTCTGTATTCCAGCCAAAAGTGGCCCATCTTCATGCCTCTCCTGGAAACAGAAGCCTCTTTCCTAGCTCCAGCAATGACCTCTGCGCATGTGACATTCAACAGAGAAAACCGTAATTGCATAAACTAATGATTTCCAGAACAAGAGCTTTCCCAAGGCTATGTAGAAATGGCTGCTGTTTGTCAGCGCCGGGTACACAAAGAAAACAGAAGTACCAGGGCCAGCTGGTTTACATATTTTTAAGTCAATGTGCTGCTGGTAAAGCTGTAATTGACCAACCTCTGACTTGGGAGCCCTGGCTGTGTGAGGCAGGGGCCTCTTTACAGCCATTACTTCCCTCAACTTCCGCCAGTCGACTGGAGGGGTTTTCTCTCATCCTCTCTTTTTTATTTCTAGTTTTATTTCTGCCCACGTAATTACTTGTTCGTTTAATTTCTAAAGAGAAAAGAAGCAAACCCAAGCAACTTGGCTGAAAAGACAGATGAAGAGCTGCTTCAGTACTGGAGATCATCAGGAATTAATTTCTGACATCCTTGCCTTGGTGCAGTCCAGACTTCATTAGAGCATTTGCAAAACTCCTCCTGGCAGTCGGGCGTGCAGCGGAATAATTTGTATCTCCCTATAGATTTTACTGGGATCTGCCTCTGGGTTTGGCTGGTCTCATTTAGGAATGTTTGTGTTGCTTGCTGCTGCACAGAGGGGACTCTTTGTACTGCCTTTTGCATAACAAAACCGCGTGTGCTTTCAGCAGGACGCACAGCAGCCCACTGGCTGAGGAGGTGATGTGTGCTTGCCGTGGTTTGTAGGACAGATGGAGAAGCAGAGTGAGAAGATGGCAGGACAATGCTCACGGCCACGAGAGGGTCTGAGGTTGGTGCTTGTGTCTCTTGTGTAAAGAAAAGGGTCTTGGTCACGGAGGTGAATGGACGGAGCTGGGCATGCACCCATCCTTACCTAAAACAGGCTGTGCATCCTCCCCCTGGCCATCCACACCTGCCTTGTGTGTGTGATGTGGTGCTGCAGCTTCTGAAGGACACTCAGAATCACGTGAAGTTTTCAGATCTTGATCAGCCAAACCAATAAAGAAGCTGAAACCAGCCTGCAGAGCCTTTGGAAGGGTGGGCAATTACCTGCAGGAAAACTCGATCTAGCTTTGCTAAATATAGCAAAAAACACCCAGGCCACAACAGATGGGATGCTGTGGGATGGAGAGGGTGGACAGCTTATCTAATAAGCTGCTGGAAATGTGAATTTTGGCCTGGGTGCAAGCTGTGGTGTAACCCCCTCAGGTACCTGTGTGGTGTTAGACATGGCATTACTGTCACTTATGTGCACATAATTATCTGTAGCAACTTCTTTCAAATAGTTTGAGGCAATGAAATGACTGTAATTAGGCTGCCATATACGACATAAAGACAAAATAGTCCCTCAAACATGAAACACATTAAGCCAGAACCTTGGAACTAAGAGAAGTTTAAAGAACCTAAACATTTATTTTGTGATTTATGAAAACCAGTGGCCTAGCACCAGTGTCCCTTCCCACGTGTGGTGTGGTTCCCACAAGTCCCACAGATGACTTGCAGGGCTGCTGAGGGTGCAGCTGTCCCCCCCTGTTGTCCCCTCACTTTGTAGTGATGCTGCAGCAGCCACACGCCCCTGTGGGAAGCTGGCCTTGCTAAAAGTCAGGCAACTCTTGTTGAGATCGAGCTTTTCTGCAGAGGAAGAAGAAAAAAGAAGCCACAAAGAAGCAGGACACTGTCGCCCTGGTTTTTGCTAAGCCTTCTGTTTTTAACCTTGGAGTCAGATTCTTTCTCACAGTTTCATGTAAATAATGGCCAATGTTTACTTAACGGTATTTTCTGTTTTTCATTCCTTTTGTGATAAGAGAACTTTAATGAGCATCTTTCTTCTCCAGTGGGATTGAGAAGGAAGTGGCATGCTCTCCAATCCCTTGTGGAGTTGGGAATTGTATAAAAACGTGAAATATGTCAATAATAAAGTCATTCCCCTCCTTTCTGCTGAACCTGGCAGGTGTGACAGCGTCTTTATTGTGTCTTCCCAGACACAGGACACTGCCTGTGGAGTGGTGTGGGAGCCTGCAAAGAGAAGAAAGCCAGAGGCTCTTGCAGCAGCAAAGCCCAGCCGGCCGCCCTCCCTCCCGTGGAGCTCCACAGGAACTCTGATCCATGCGTGGCAGCCAGCCCAGGCTTTGGCAAGCCAGGACTGCTATGCTGGGTTTATTAGCAGGTTCCCATAGCACTGCCCTCCCCAGGCATCCTCTCCTCCCCTGCACACGCTGCCAGCTGACCTTCCGGAGAGGTTTGTTGACTGGGAGAGGCTGCTGGGTATTTATGAGGAGCTTCGTTCCCGTTTCGGCTCCCAGGCTCCCAGTGCAAACACCAACGTGAATCTTTCAGTAAACAGGCAGGCACTGGAGGGGAGGGGAAGGATTAAAAACTCAGAATAATGACTGAAATGTCAGGCATTTATTATTAAGTCGGTCCCAATGTTGACAGCTGAACATTCAATATTAAAAGCATCCTTGATCATAAAAGCCAAAGGCAAACCTGATTCTTAAATATCCCAGTTGTTCTTTTTGACCTAGTTTTTGATGTCTTAAGGAGGAAATAAAATTTTAGAAAATATTTACAGACATGAGAAACGCAGGATTTCATCACGGCTGGTGACTTCACGGATCTGCCTGGGGCAAGGACAGCAATTAAAGAGCAGGAGGGCAAACAAGTCGCACATTTCCCTCGCAGAGGCATTGTCAGTGTGGGAAGCTGAAGCGTGCGTGTTAGGGCTGGAAGAGAAAGAAGCCACCAAGTCTCAGCGTGAGGCTTAGAGGGGCTCCGACGGCTTTCAGGATGTTAAAGGAGTGGTTGGGAGCGAGGCTGAGGTTTGACAGACTTTGCCAGGAGCTGTAAAGGTGGAATGATCAGTGTTGTGTTGTGTGCCAGTGAAGCAGAAATGACAAAGAACTGCTCTGAATAATGCATGGTCTTTGTGGGTCAAAGTCTCCTACAAGAAGGTTGGTGGAAAAGGCATGATGGAACTTACCCCAAGCATCAGATTTTAGATTTGGATTAGGGTAAGAACAGAAGACAGCAGTAGGAACAGGGAGAAGGAGGGAAAATCTGACCTAGCAGGAGATGGAAGGAAGGGAGAAAATTGTTTACTGAAGATTGAGGCAAAACAGGATAAGTGTGAAGCTCTTGCAATGTGTAAAAAGCTACTGAAAACAGGAAGAAAATATGTTTTTTTCCTCTATGTCTTTCTTGGTTAGGAGAAGAGATCTGAGCCAAACCAGAAAGGCACAGATGCTGGGAAATGGTTTCTTGAGGAAGTTATGGACATTCCATTACTGGAAGCCTTTGAAAAGAAAGTGGAAAAACACCTGATACAGCTTTGAGCTCCTCAGGCTCCTTCAAGATTTATTTTTATTAATTAGTGATATTACCATGGAATTAGAGAGATGGCACAGTTGTTGATGGCATTTTGGAAGGGTTCAGCTCCAGAGCTGCAGTCAGACACTGCCAGAACCAGCTCTGAGGAAAGAGCCTTGAGCTGAGACCACAGGCCTTGGTAGCTGAGTGTTGAGGAGAGAATGGAAGCTGTGAACAGAGAAAAGCATCTCTTGGTACTTAATTAGGATCCTTGTAAGTTGTGGAAGCACACCAGACACTTCACCAGTTTTCCCATGGCACAGACAGGTTTTTCTCATTCCCAGGTTCAGGAGGGGTGGCAGAATGTGGCTGAAACCTCCAGCCCAGCAGATGTGATCCCGAGGGGTGTCTGGGGATAGTGATGCCCCTCTGTAGGGGCCACACAGAGAGGGATGTGACCCCTCTGCTATGGAACGGCTCCTTGCCAAGACGATTCCTGCCTGGCTCTGCCAACAGGCCCCCAAGTCCTTGGCCACAATCTTGAGCTGTGGAGGGGCTTGCCAGGCCCTCAGATCCTCCAGCAGAACTACCCAAACAGCCTGATTTTGATGCTGGGCATGGGGGAACTGGGAGGATCTGAGGGGATGGCATCTGTTCTGTGGCACTTCACATCTCCACGTGTCTCTCATGTTCACGGTGCCCTCGAGAACTGCACAACTCTGCTCTCTTGATGAAGGGCGTATTGTGCTGGAAGCACAGTGCTCGGCTGGGTGGACCTTTGGGGCTAAAACAGCCATTCCTATGTACTCATTTAAATTTCATTGATTTTTCTAAAGAATTATTTATCCCTTGATGGTCCAGAAATAAAACCTCTTGCCCTGACTGGCTCAACAACCCCATGATTTCTATCTATTGACAAGGTGGTTTTCACACTCTGTCTCAACACAGGCAAGCTATTCTGCAACATGCTCGATCAGAGGAAGAGAAAATTACATTTTATGTACCTCCTGCAGCTTCCTGTTACATCTCCCCTCCTGGATTTCCAGTGGCAGGTGTTTGTGCAGGATCCCATCTCCGGGCTGGGAGCGAGTTACTCAGCACCAGGTTTTCACAGGAATATCTCCTCTCGATGTGGGCAATGCCCAATTAGGCACATTGCCAGGCTACAAGTTTGCAGTGATATTTTAAATTTTCCTCCGAGGTTCCTGTTTGGTCTCTGGCCTTATCTTTGCTGAAGCAAAACAGCTTGTGTGGCTGCTCTTGGTGCTCCTGTCTGATTTGTGGCTTATTTCTCACAGTGAAGCCAAATGTGTCCAAGGCAAGGGGGGACATGGAGTGGCACTGACCCTTCCGTGCAGAGCACACGTGTCAGGCTGGTGACCTGGAGTCAAGGGCTTGTTTGAAGGCTTCTCCAAACTCAAACCCTTTGAACAGCAGCAGCAGCAGAGAAGGAGTGTAGAAGGTGGTGCAGTGACCCTGCAGGTGTGTGACAGCAGGATTGCTGGGTTCCCTGGGGATAATGTGACAGGGGTGCTACTTTCCAGTTTCCACTTTGGTAAGGACCCTTCTGGCCATTATATATACGGGTCAGGGTTTGGGATGAGGAAGCCTTCAGGGCTTTCAGAATTGCAGCCACACTGTCTCCAGCAGTCTCCCTGAAGACCCAGCTCTGGAGCTCATTTCCTTTGCCTCAATTTCAGTGGGTCATCCCAGCAGTGTTTTGCCCAAGCAAGTAAGAATTATGGGCTTAAAATAGGCACGAGACCCTGAAAGTGATGAACTGTGGCTCGTGGAGGCTGTACATACCATGCCCCAATGACCAGGGACTTGTTTGCATGGGAAAGTGCTCCTGCCGTGGGGACTGGTTACTGAGGGTGACTTTGCTCTCATGGGCCTGATTTCTGAGAGTGGCAGTTCAACTACGCAACTTTAAAGATATGATTCCTTGTCCAGATGTCCTATTTAGGCCAAAACTTTCACTTTGCCTGTAAGAGAGCTGGAAAAGCCTGGGCCTGCCTTTGAAATCAATTAGCTGCCTCTAAGGCAGGATTTATCGTCAGAAGGAGTTGGATCAGGATGGGGAGCATGTCAGAGCTGGAACCAGGAGATGTTTGTCTGCCCCAGCGCCTTTAGAGGTGAATAGAACTTTTCTTAATTGCTTTTTGGGAAGTTATTTGTAACCAGGTAGTCCCTTTTCTTTGCCAAGAGCTTGGGGTTATTTGTGGCTCTGGGCTAAAAAAGAACAGCAGAAACAATGGTGCACTCATTATGACCAAACCAGTTTATGCTTAATATTTCAATTTTTCCTCAGAAAGACCTTGGCCTTGAACTCTATCTTAGTTTATATGCTCTACTTGTCTCTCTCGCACTGCCAGGCAAACTGGAAAGCTCAGGCATGGTAGCAATTGTTTCTGAGCACCAAAATAAGATCCTGTTGAATGGGAGAAGCTGAGCTCAGGGCACCGGGGTTGTCAGTGGCCAGAGAAGGGCTGGAGGGCAGAACTTCAGGGTTCTGTCTCATGCTGGTTTGATTTGGTTTGATTTAAGACACTGTACCTGAGTTTTCATGGTTCCTGGAACTTCCCAGACAGGATGAATGCGTGTGCTGTTCCCTAAAACAACCCATCCACACTGCAGGGCAAGACCTCCACTCCCCTCTTGCACTGTGTGGGTTCTGCTGTCAGGTGGAGGAGAGGAGCTCCTGCTGCAGATGTTTTTCTTCCCCTCTGTGTTGCCTCTGGCTGGCAGCAATGCAGATGCAGTGTCCAGAACCAGCCAGGAAGGCCAGAGGAGGCCAGAAGAGTCACCCCCTACAGCTCCATCCCCTTGGAAACGTGCACTGAACAATCCCTTTGGTTACCAAATTCCCGTGTGCTTGTGACCGGGAGTGGGGTGAGGAAAGAGAGAACTCCTGCCCAAGCCCCGGGGCAGCCAGGAACATTTCCAGCCCAGCAGCAGCTGCAGTGGTGCTGGTGCAGCTCCCTGTGGTGCCCTGCTGGGGCCGGATCCAGAGCTCTGCCCCATCCACAGGTACTGGCACACTGAGCCAGGCGTTGTGCTGTCTCACTGCCACATGCAATAACTCATTCCCTGCCTTTGGGCTAGCACGTGGCCATCAGTGCAAGGGCTGTGGGACCTCCTTCTCTGCCCCAGCCATGCCTTGCCTAACGCTTGAGTCCTGCCTTGGCTCTGTTACCACCGTGTTTCAGCCCCTGATGTGCCCAGCTTGAAGCATCCTGGCTTTTGCGTTCATGTCCTGGAATCCTGCCTCCGGAGTTAAACACCATCTGCACCCTCGAGGGCATTACTGGGGGTGCAGTGCCCCAGGGCGTGTGACAGGGCGTGCAGGGAGGCTGCTGCTTCCCTTCTCCTTACGGATAATGACTTCAGAAAAGAGGGCTGATATGGGGTCTCTGATTAATGCATCAGATCTCGGTCCGTGAGAGTGATGCCACCTGCAAGCTGGCCACTTGCACTGACCTAATGTCTTTGTGGCTTCAAGCCGCATTATACCATCTGCCAGCAAAGGAGAGCTTCCCAGCACCCCACCACGCAAGTGTGGGGGTGGATCACCACCTAAATCCATGCCAGGGTGTGCTGGGAAGGATCCAACCTTCCCTCAGAGGCCAGCAGCTCGTTGGGGTTAAACCGCACACGTGATTTTCTATTTGTGGCATCTTTTTGCAGCTAGGAAAGCGCTGAAGTTATTGGAAAAAGTCTGCAATCCTGCCCTGCTGAGCCGTGCTACAACAGGTTATTGTTCTGGCATGGGTGAAGGGCAGGACCTTTGCCTGGGAGCTTTCCAGGAGCTGTGGGCTTAGCTGGAAGGAAGCAGAACTTCTCAGCGTTGAACCCACCTGCAGTGCTAATGCCGACTGCGGCGCTGGGAGGTCTCCAACAGCGTGCAGAGCGCAAGGAATCCAGCTTCACGTGCCAGCACCACGCAGAGCTGGCACTTCCAGCCCCTCCTGTCCTTGCTCTAAGTGGAGTGTGCCTGATGAAAGATAAAGGCCAGAAAAGTAGCGTTGAAGCACTGGCAGGGCTGCTTTGCTGTCTGTGCTGTTTGAGGAATGCTTTGGATGCTCCCAATTCCTGGAAGCTTACTGTCTTTTGATAGAAATACAAACTCTTACTGTCATCTGCCTTCTCTGTAACAGCTCAGAGACTTTAGAAAGCAAAAGCTGAGATCGCGCTTCAAATGTGCAGCTCCAGTTGTGGCTATTTGTGCCATGTCTGTGGTTATCAGGGTGCTTTCAGCCCACCACTGAGTAGCGTCCACTCTCTTATTTAGCAATGATCCCGCTCCAGCCCCACTAAGCCCCGGGGACAGCCTCTCTGTATCGGTGCAGAGCCCCTTCCAGCTCATTCCCATACATTTGCCAAGGACAGCTTTTCCCTACGTAGCCTGAGCAGTGGCTTAGATGAAAGGAAATTTGCAGTTTAAAAGCATCCTTCCATTTCAGTCAGACTTTTCCCTTGCAGAGCATTACCACTGTCATTTTCCACTCGGGTGGAACCAATTGGTATTTCCTTCGGTGGCCTCAAGCTTGGCAGCGTGACCCTCTGCCACAGCACTGCTGCTGTGCTGGGCTGGCAGCTGCCTCTCCACCATGACAAAACTGTTTGCATTTGCTGGCACTCCTGACATCTCTTGTTGAGGCTGTCACAACAGCAGCAGCTGAAGTGGCTGTGTACCCATCAAGGAGAGCAGGTTCTGGATCGCTGCCCTGCCCTGGGCACTGGGACACCTCTGTCTGCATCCTTTGCCAAAGGCCAGGCCTGGGAGGTGGCATGTGGAAGCATCATAGCACGCAGGAGCCTTTCCAGCAGCAGATGGGTTCCCACGGGGTGTCTGCAAAGGGGAGCTCTCCTTGCTGGCCCACCAAAATGGGTTTAATTCAGCTCCCCCAAAACAAGTCTCCTAGAGCTGAACACGCCGCATGGAAAGTGCCCTCCAGCAGCTGCAGCAATTCTGAGGAAGGCTCTGTTAATCCCAGACTGGAAAAACAAATCTGATGTTGAAAATGTGGCTAAAATAGGAGCCTTCTTAGCAGAGGAATGTTGGGGAAGACTGTAGTGGGCAAAGGCGGTACCAAAGCTGCCTCTTCCAGACAGGCCTGAATACACAAATATTTTGCAACTACCAAAAATTCAGGGCTTCTTCTCAGCTTGGGTTTTGCACTTCACTGAAATCCCTCAGTCCAGTTCTAAACCTGCATTCACAGTATGCTACCATGACATCATGAAGTCAAATGCCACTGGCAATGGAAATAGATATTGCCTCCCAGGTGGGAGCTTCAGGAAAGTGTTCCAGAAGGTGGAGGGGGAAGGGTTTCCCCAGCTGAATTTTACAAGAATTTTTGCTGGCAGAAAAGTCTCAATTTGAAGAAACATGTTTTCCTGATCTGAAAATTCTCCCCTGGGCCTTCTGTCCTTAGCTGTCTTGTTTTCATCACTCTTGTGACATTCCTGAGCCTTGGCAGTACCCAGGGCTGCTTCGGAGGCACTGAAATGCAACCCTGCTTTGAAAAGTTTCCACTCGAAAAGCAAATCACGATGAAGGATTGCAGGAGAGATGCCCCTGGATGGCAGGAGAAGGGAGATGAGGGGAAGCATTGCCAGCTTCCAAACCACCTGCTCCTCCTGTGGATGTGCTGGTGCTCCCAGGGAAGGCAGGCTGGGAGCTGGCCAGGGCTGGGCCCTGTGGGTATATCCTGCTTTCTGCGGAGCCTTGGCTGTTGAAATCACTGAGGGTTTTTTTGGAATTTCCCCTCTTTGTCATTAAATTAGTTTTTATTCCGAGCAGCGTGGCACTGGGGCAGGAATTGCGGCACCGGGGCAGGAATTGCGTTGCTTTGTGCCTGTGCTTCCTCAGGGCAGTAAAAGCTGAGCCCTCTGCACCATCCTTTGGGATTCTCCTCACCCACCATGGGCTCTTGGCCTTTCTCTTTTTGCCCTGGCTGAGCCCTCTGGGAGCAGCCAGAAGGGAAGGAGGTGGGAGGTGGATGGCTGAGCCCTTCCTCTGATTTGGCAAATCCTGTTTTTCCCTAGCTGCATAATTCAAAACATGTTCAGGGCTCTCCCAAACACATGACCAGAAGCACTGCCCTGGGAAGGAGCCTGAAGGGCTGCAGCTCTTTAGACAAAGAAACCAAGAATCGAAGCCATTGTTCCTGTCACTCTCCCTTTTGCCCTGTCCCTGCCAGCTCACCAGCGCTGGAAACAGCCTCACGGAGACACAGGGAAGCAAGCTGGTGTCTCAGAAAAGTCAGGCTGGCTGCTGGCAGGACAGCTCCAGGCTCTGCTGGGATCAGATGGCGGAGGAGCAGCTTGGATGAAGCGTTCCCCTCCTCAGCTTCAGGGAAGAACTTCTCCTGGGGCAGAGGACCGACTTTTGAGGATGAGTCTAAACTTTGCACCTGCACCTCAGATTTGCCCTTATTCAAGCCAAAATTGAAATCTGGACAGGAACCATTCCCTTTTGGAAACTTGCCACTGGTTCTGCCTGATGTGCCCCCACCGTGCAGAACTACAGAGTGGCCCCTGACCTGCTGCTTCCCATAATCTCCAGGCTGATATGGACCTTGCTGTGAAACGGATGTGGCTGACATTTAGCAGGAATGCCAGTTCTCATCAGAACAGTGCCTGGGGAGACACAGGCTGCGCTCAGCCGTGCAGCTGACGAGACCTGCCGCTTTGCAGGCTCGGTCAGCACCTCACTTCATCAAAGAAACGCTCTTGGCTAACACTGGGTGATGTTTCCCAGAAATGGCATGGGCAGGAAAGATGTTTTGCGTGGTATAAACTGGCCTCAGTGCACTTTTCAGTATTCTACTGGGTAGAAGGAACCAACTGGGATGAGTTTGGGGCTAAGGTGGGTTTAGCCATGCCACAAAGTCCAAGAGCAGTGAATGAATGCTGTAGGGTCAGTCTCCCCTCCTGCCAGCCTCACTTTGCAGACATCTCCCAGGATAAAAGCTATGCTCCATTTCTTATGATGCAGCAGAATCAGCAATCTCCCAGCTATGGGAGGCATCCTTCCAGGATCCCCTGTGTGCAAAGATGTCAAGGCAATTCACAGTCCCAAGCCCATTTGGGACTACCACCTTCAGTGCATTAATATTACATGTGGGCAAAGTGAGTCGCTTTTCATCTCTTCCTCGACTGCAGGCACTCGCTGGCAGATCTGAGAAGAGGAGCCTGTGCTTCCCCCCTCTCCAGCTGCATCTGGCTGCATTTGAAATGTCAAACGAGCACTGGAGCTCTCTCAGCTGGATCATGCATATTTTTTTGTGTATTTGTTTCAGCCACTTTTTCATAAAGAGAACTCATCTTTCTACCCACAGTGAAGTTCAGGCTTTACTAAGAACAAAGTGTTGGGTTTGCCCCAAATACAAACTGTCATTTACTGAAGGGCTGTGAATCACAGGGAACCCCACCAGGGTTCGACCCCCAACTCCGAATGCTCTATCCCCGGCTGTTTTTGGCTGACTCACGACAGCCCTTTGGCACAAGCAGGGGAGTGCCCAGCTCTCCAGGGAGCAGCTGGCAGTGCTGTGCCAGTGCCAGGCAGACACAGACACATCCTCCCAGCGCAGGGCACACCCACCGTGGCCACTCTCGTTCTCGCAGACCCCCGCGCGGAGCATCCCCGCAAACCTGCCCGTGGGTCCCGGGGCGTGGGGGACAGGGACAGGGCCGAGCGCCTCGGCTACCCCACCTCGGCGGCTTCCAGCCTCTCGGCAGGGCTGGCAGGAGCAGCACCGGCTGCGCTGCCGGCGCCGCTCCCCGCCCGCCCGGCCGCGCATCCCCCGGGCTCCCGCCAGCTGCGGGCTCCAGCTGCGGGCTCCAGCTGCGGGCTCCAGCTGCGGGATCCAGCTGCGGGCTCCAGCTGCGGGATGCAGCTGCGGGATCCAGCTGCGGGCTCCAGCTGCGGGCTCCAGCTGCGGGATGCAGCTGCGGGATCCAGCTGCGGGCTCGGCTCCGGCAGCGGCTGCGGCGGAGCAACAGCGGCCTCCAGTGCCGAAAGCTCCTCCCGAGCTCCATCCAGGGACCCGCGCTCCATCCAGGGACGCGCGCTCCGCGTCCTGCCCGCGCCGCGCGGAACCGCGGAGCCGCGGAACGGGCGGGCCGGCAGCGACCTTTAAAGGGCATCTGCTCCAACCCCCCTGCCACGGGCAGGGACATCCTCAACTAGACCAGGTTGCTCAGAGCTCCCTCCAGCCTGACCTTGAATGTTTCCGGGAATGGGGTATCCACGGCTTCTCTGGGCAACCAATTCCGGTGTCTCACCGCCCTCATTGTAAAAAACTTCTTCCTAATATTTAACCTAACCCTGCCCTCTGTCAATTTGAAGCCACCCCCGCCTTGTACNCCCCGCCTTGTACCGCCACTCCAAGCCCCTGTAAAAAGTCTCTCTTGTAGCCCCTTTAGGCACTGGAAGGGGCTCTAAGGTCTCCCAGAAGCTTTCTCTTCTGCAGGCTGAACATTCCCAGCTCTCATCCTGTCTCCACAGCAGAGGTGATCCAGCCCTTGGAGTGTCCTCATGGCTTCCTCTGGACCTTCTCCAACAGGTCCCAGTTTTTCTTATGTCAGGGACCCCAGAGCTGGGTGCAGCACTGCAGGAGGGTCTCATCAGAGCGGAGGGGCTGAATCCCCTCGCTTGCCCTGCTGCCCACACGGCTTTGGATGCAGCCCAGGACAAGGCTGGTTTCTGGGCTGTGAGTGCACATTGCTGGCTTGTGTCCAGCCTCTCATCCACAAACACCTTCAAGTCCTTCTTGGAAAGGCATCTCCCATCCTGCCAGCCCACAGCCCTCAGGCCAGGTTGTCAGTGCCGGCAGCAAAGCTCACCAAGGCCAGTAGAGGGAAAAAAAAAAAGAATTTTGCCTGGAAAAATGGAATCCTTTTGGTTTTCTGAGGCACTGGGTAGCTGTGGCCCGCAGGACAAGTGTGAGGCTGGTGACTCTTGGTGCACAGGGACCATAGGATGGGCACTGGCATATGGACAAGGCTGGAGACGGGTCAGCATGGAGATGACTTGTTGGGCTCTTTCTCCTGGCAAAGGCTCTGGAGCAAGGGCTTCATTGCCCTGTATTTAATAAATGCAATTGCAAGTCATGAGAACGCTAAAAATCTCCTGTTGCTTGAATACTGGAAGTTTAGGAGAGGAAAACAAAATTCTTGATGTAAAAAAGAGCCTCCAAGGCTCTCTCCTTGGGCACGTCCCAGCCTCGTCCCTGGGGCTCTGTCAGTAATTTGCTCCCAGCTCTTTATGGGCATCACCAGAACAAACCATATTTTTCAGGAAGGTGCTTTAAGTGTCATGGAAAGGGGGATTGCTGTGTGTGCAAGAAATCCCGGCACAAGACATGGCGATGCTTCCATTTTATTGGGGGTTTGAGCGGGTGAGGGGACAGCCTTGTGCTCTCATCTCTGGAACGGTTGCACCTCAGTTCAGAGAGGGGCTGGCGAGGCGAATTCGGCACATTCCTCTGTTCTTGATGCGCACGTGGCTGCTTCTTTGCCTGGAAGAGATGTTAAAAATGCTGGGGGGCTGCCTTCGGGTCCCTGAGACACAGCAGAGCCTGGCTCAGAGGACAAAGGCAGAAATAAAAGAGGAAAATACTGCTTGAATCATCATCTAAGTGTTATTCACAGCAAGCAAGGCCACATATTCTTGACAGGGAGTTCAGGGTTACCATGGACATGTGTTAATTAATTCCAATAAGCCCAAGAGTGCTTTCTGACACCTCCTGGCAGGATAATTCACCTTCGTGTTGCAGGACAGCACTGAGACACCTCTAATGCCTGTCTGACTGCAGACAATAGAGGTTATGGATTTGTTTTGTAGGTTTTTAGAGACAAAAGCTTGCCATTGTGTCTCACTTGGGTTTGGCCTGCTCCCAGCCTCCCCTCCTGATTGCTTCTGCAGCAAAAGTAGGAAAATATTAAAAAGGTACCTTTAAAAAACCATGTTCTTATTTTTGCCCAGTAGTGGACCTGATTACTCGGAATTGTTCCATTTTCACACGGAATCGTGATGTTCTCCTCTTTGAAAAGACAGATCCATTTCTCAGGTGCTTAGAGAAATGCTGGTAAAATGAGGTGAGTTTTGCAAAAAGCATTTTGCATGCTGGTCACAGGGAAGTGACCCAAGGCGACGAGAGAGACACTGCTGCCGCAGGGACCCTCCAGATGCTCTCCGTAGTTATTCCCAGACTCCTTGCAGGCTTCCAGCTCTTGTCAGGCCAGTTGCACACACAAAACTGCAAATGACACTTCATCCTGCCTCTCAGCTGGCTATTCCCCTTGGATCAAGGTTTTATAGATGAGGACGCCCCGTTTATCTCTGCCCCAAGTCATTTGGAACCAGGCAGCTTTGGAGTCTTGGTGCCCGGCCCAGATGGTCCTGGCCAGGAGACCAAATGGCTGTTCCTAACCTCAGAATTCCTTCACTCGGGAACAGAACAGGGGAGCTGCAAGGCTCGGGGCTCTGACCCACAGGAGCAGCACATTTCCAGCTGCAGCTGCTCGGAGCTTGCACAAACGGGAGCTCTAAGAGCTCTGGGAATGCAGTGCCTGCCAACACAAGGTGGATGCATCACCAGCTTCTCATCCATCCCATCCCTCCCCTGACTCCTGGCTGGCTCTGAGCATACCACCAGCTCAGTCTTTCTCTTTCCTGTACCCCAATTTCCTTTCTTGTGACCGCTGGAGTCTCCCATCCCCTCCGAAGCTGCTCTCTGCACCGGGGAGATGGAGCACCCTGGGTGCCACTTTGCACAGCTGACTGTGGAGCCTTCCTCGCTCACTTTACCCCGCTCTTGGTCCCTGGCCAAAGCCCTAATGATGTTGTGTCTGATGAACCTCCCACCCCCATCTGTTGCACAATACAGGGACAGCTGGTGCTGGGCTGCTGGCTTCCAGCAGGGTCATTACCGCCCTGCCAGCCCGTGCCGGGTCATTAACTGTGCTGCCTTTGCTGAGGAGATCCCACTCAGCCTCTCTCTGCCTGACTGCATCACACTCAGCCTTGAAAGGTAAACCAGCACTCGAGCAGGCCAGCAGCAGAATACGTGGCAGCCGCCTGGGTTAATGAAGCAAAGAGGGGACAACCCAACTGACAATATTTATCCAGGCTCTTTTTTTTTTCTGGTGATCTGGATTCTGTTCCTTGTTCCTGCAGAGTTAGCAGGGAGGCGATGCTCCTGAAAGCAGAATTTGGCTCCACAAGCCCAAGTCTCATGCAGAGACAGAAGAGCTGGACTTTGAGCTTCTGCTACAAACATGTCTGCTGATGGCAGATGGGCCTGTGAGCCTGATCACCAAAAATCCCTGCCTACACCAGGTGAAGTCAAGGGTGAAGCTCCCTCAGCCCTGCAGACTGGGGCATCTGGCTCCAGATAAGACTCAATCTTCCCAGCAGAGATTTTTGAACCACTTAATAGCATTGAGTTGGAAGTAATTCCTTCACTTGTCTGACACAGAGTGCTTCCAATGTATAAATATACTTTAAATTACCTAGGGCCCAAGCCAGATGAAATGAATCAAGTCTTGCCAGAGACACCCTTAGCATTTGGACCTGGCCTTCTGCTAGAACAGAGCAATCTGGCACCAGCACAGATTAAATATAAAGCTCATTCTTAAAAATACCCAGAGCAAATTGTATCCTTTCATATGCAGGGAAGACAGAAAGCAGAGCTCAGCTATAAATTTCTGGGGTGAAAAAACACCGTTTTTTCCTCAGCCACCACACATCTGAGGTCATCTGGAAAAATATTCTTCAGCCCGTGCGCTAGATCTGGGCAGACTTCGAGGACTTTGCCATTTGTCCGAGATCCTGGGTGCCTGCCAGCTCTCGCTGCTGCTTGGCAGCTGCAGGTAGGGGGAGGTTTTTGCTCGTGGGCAGCGTGTGTGCTGCGAGCCACACACAGCGGGCCCATTCCTCAGCTGGAGCCCATGCGCTCGGAGCCGCGGGCGCAGCATCTGTGCGGGAGGCCAGATCCCTGCCAGATGTGCTGGGCTCGCTGCCCACGCTCCACCCGGCTGCATGCAAACAGCTTTCTTTCTAGGAAATCCCAGATATACGTCCTGGCCCTTGTCTGTGTGGCATTTAGACTTGCAGCGGGTCCGGATACTCACAGGTTGTGAAGGCACAGCAGGCACTCGTTGCTGTACAGGATGTCATCCGTGCCACAGATGGGTTCAAATTCCCTTGTACACCCTCTCCTTAGGTTGAAATTCCCACAAGCTGGCTGGAGACACAAAAGGGTGATTTTGAAAATGTTAAGCCTGTTCTCAATTTACCAAAGGAGCTTTGCTCTCACAGAGAGGTGCGCATTTTGTCTGTCTTCATAACCCATCCTCAGAGCTCTGCTGTGAGCTCTCAGAAACACTGGGGCCATCTGCCACCACGTCCCTTGGCCAGCTGAACTCCACCTGGCACTGCTGCACACCCTTAGGAGTAACAGTGTAGGGTAAATAGTGCTCCCCAGGCACTGCCTGAGCACGTTCTTCCCAGTTTTTGTTTTTATGCCACAGCAATACCTGTCCTCGCACCTGCAAGCCAGAGACTAAGGGGATTTCTGACCTTCTTGGCAGGTAACAGCAATATTTAGCTTTTTAGGAACTTTTCCTTCAGCGTTTGGGGGAAATGCAGTGGAAACCCAGTACCATCACTGGGGTTTTGCTGTGGCACAGCAGGTGGGAGGGGGTTCCCAGGCACTGGCATCTTTGGGCTGCCAACCCACTCTGCTCCACTGTATTTAGCAATGGTGGCTCCTCAGTGTGTGGGTTAGTGCTGTCTCACTTGTGCTGCTTAAAACAGGAGACTTCACCTCTGTTCCTGGAGCTGCATCCACCATGGCGTTTCCTAGAGAAAAAGGGAGAGAGAGAGAGAGAAAGAGAGAGAGAGGACACCTTAGCACCCATCACTTGGGCTGGTTTCAAGGGGGACAGAATAAAGACAGTTTAGGCTGAAGACTGTATGTCTTCGCTCAAACACCTTTGCCCCAGAAAACAATTTCTTCCCTTGGATCTCCCACATTTCTCAGCTGGATCCCTCCCTGCTGTGTCACCCTCTTTCCCCTGGCAGAAACACTGTAATGGTGCAAGGCCCTGCCAAGGCAAAATGCACTTCTGGAGACGTCACCTGCCAGCTGTCAGGGAGCAAAGGTGGCTTTTGTCAGGTCTTACCACAGGTCCATGAGTAACTGAGAAACTCCTGCTGACACTGGACAGGTGCTGGAGTAAATCCAGGGCGATTTTTCTACTGTTACTCAGTTTGTACCACTAGCAAGCAGAGCAAAAGACAATTTGCCGAAGGTCTCTACTAGAAGGAGACCCTGAGATCTCACATCAAAGCTGCTGGGAGCAAGCCATGACTTTGGTGGGCTTCCCCATGGAGAAGCTGGCCCTGAGCTGGCAGCTGGGATCACGTGAGTGGAACACGTGGTGGGTGTGTTTTGAAAACAACCTGAATTTTTTTGGCAAAAGGCAGAACTGAGAAGAAGATCCTGGGTGGTTATAAATCCAGAAGTCATCTACACGGAGGATTTATACTACATCTCTTTTAACAACCAGCAGTGAAACATCTTGTTACTGAGGAGCTGGTAACCACACTGTTTTAGTACTCCAAGGATTTTAGTTCAGACTAGCACTGGTCCAGACCCAGGAGCTGCAGCTCACTGCGTGCTCAGTTCATCTGAAACGAGCCCAGATTTTGTGCTCAGACAGCCCTGCAATGGCAGCCTCTGTGGAGTAAACAGGATGGCAGAGGACCTGCTTCAGAAGCACCCTCCTGTTTGGAACGAGCCCCCTAAAGCAGGACCTGAGGAGCAGCAACAGCTCATGTTCCCATCCCTCTGCACCATATGGGATTTTGAAAACACAGTTGGCTTAAACATTGGCTTTGGTGGTGAGAGCTGCATTTTCCCTTGCATAGATTCATTTCCTGTCTTCTTGGATTTGCTTTTTTAAAACCAGAATAGCACCTATTCACTCTGAAAGGATCACACTGTCCTAGAAATCACCAGTTACAGGACAAATCCTACCCCTGAAGAAGCAGCGTCAGCCACACAGTTCTGTTCATTTTTGGGAGCAAGTGCACCCTTCCAAAACCTTTGCTTTAGGTTTTACCTGCCTGTACAGGCAGGTACAGGTTTAATGCACGTTGGCCATTGCAGCATTCCCTGCCCAGGGCCCCAGCAAGGTCCCAGCACCAGCTGGTCCCTTCCCACACTCACCTCGCCATGTGGCAGACACGGGAGCTTCAGCAAGGAGAGGAAACTTTGCACTGAGCAAAATTCTGGACTCACCTTGGAAGAAGCAGAGTGCCAGGGAGAGCAGCAGGAAGACACCAGCTACCTTCATGGTCAAGGTGATGTTTTATTGAGCACAGCCAAGAGAAACCGGGGCACTTCTCAGTGTCTCAGGGATTCTGTCTCTGGCAGTCTGCTGGGACCTTTATACCTTTCCCCATTCTTGGCACCACACCACGCAGCCAGCTCCACCCTGCAGTCCTCTGGTGACAACATTCAAAGCACAGGGACAACACCAGGTGGCAACTGGCTCATTGGTGGGCGCCAGGATGAAAGCCTCCCCCAGGCCAATGGAGGTAACAGTGCTTATCTCCAGCAAGGACTGGGGCCCTGTCCCAGGTGTGGGGGACAGCTCTGGGTCTGCACTCCAAGCCGTGGTAAAGCAACTTTGTACGGGGAAGCAGGATTGGAGAAATGGGCAGGAGAGCAAGGGGGATGGAGTCAGCAGCAAAGTGGCCTTAACTAACGACCCTGCTGCCACCTCTTGCAGGGTGAAGCTGTCTGGTGAAGCCACCTCTGGGTGAAGACAGCTTTGATCCACACACACCTTTCCTGGTGTGATCCACAGAGCAGAGCTGGGGTGCTGCAGCTCCCCTTCCCCCCCCGGGCAGACGGGAATGGGAGCCAGGATTGCTCCCGGAGAGCAGAGCTTGGCTGTGCCTCGGGCTCGCTCGTGGCTGCACATTCAGTGCTGCTGTTTTGACTGCACATCTCTGACTGCAGACAGCAGCCGAAATGAGCTGCTGGGTTGGACGCTGCTCCCTTCCCCTCTCCCTGCCTGCAGTTGGGAGTAAACCCTGGGGATTTCCTACGGTTACACCACCAGTGGTGCATTGCAGAGAGGGATCAGTCCCTCGGGGATTAGAAGGATTAATTAATGTTTCTAAAGCACTTTGATATCTCAGCCATAAATCACTGGAGAAGTGCAAAGCAAATTATTACTAATGGGGGCTTATGACTCAAAGACAGATTTTTAATTAGCTGAACAGGAAAAAGTCAATGCCAAGAGGAATTCAAGGAGCTGTTTGAGAGGGAGAAATCTCAGCTCCATTGGCAGCTGCTCCATTGTCCGAGGGATACCCCTTGTGTGGCTCTGGAGGGTGCTTTCCCCTGCCATAAACAGCCCTTGTGATTTTGCTTCAGTGGTCATGGGGAGATTCCTCCCTCTGGGCTGGGTTTGCCTCTGCTCTCCCTGGGCTGACCTGCAGCATGAGGCAGCAAGAGCTGCTCCTAGTGGCATTTGTTATTTTATTAACTCAGAGAGTAAAGCTGGCTTTGGGTATGACCTGCTCAGCAGCTCTCAGGAGGTGGGCTGGGTGTTAGTGACCTTTAAGCACAGACAACAATCCTTTAGAGTGCCTGGGACAATGGTTCAGGTGGTGTTATCACCCTCTGAGGAGCAAGGGAGGGAGGGATGATCATTTTTTATAGCTGAAAGAGGTTCATCTCAGTCCAGCACTGTCCCCTGTTACTTGCCAGGCCCACAACGTGAGTAGAACCTAAAAGTGCCAATAGGTGTTTTGGGCTCACTTCCCAAAGCTGGAAGGGGACTCAGCAAGGGCATTGGTGGTCACACACCAGGGCAGCTGGGGAGATTTTCCTCTTCAATCTAACACACGTAAATAGAGCAGGGCTGAAGAGAGTTTCTCTGATTATCCATGTTGGGGATGTGCCCACTCCTGGTAAAACGCATTTTTCGCTTTGGAGATCCTTGCTGTAGCCAGGAAATGCGATAGTTTGGACTGTCCAGGAACAGAAATGTTTTTCCTCAGATTCCTTGGCATCCAGGCGCATTTCCAAACTTGAGTTTGATGGGTAAATCCTCAGTGTTTATGCTCTGCAGGTGGCAACTGTGTTGGCTCCTGGGGCATTTCGAGTGTGTGTGATGCCATGGTTTTCTCCTTCCTCCAGAAGTCAGAGGCATCAAAGCACAGGCAGGCTGCTGACCTTCCCCTGCCTCCTGGACACTTCTCTCTTCATCCTCTTACTGCTCAGGCTCCTGATAGCTTTGCACTGGCTGATTTTCATGTTCCCAACTGCTCCCAGAGCTGGATGAGATTAAGTACTTTGCTACTGAAGAAGGTTGAAGAAACTCCAGATTATGCAGTGCAATGGACTGAACTTAATTATTCCACAACGAATTGAACCAAACCAACAGACTCAAGGGCAGCTGCCTCTGCCAAAAGAAGATTCCAGCACAGGCTGCAGCTGAACAGCAGGCACACTTGGGTTTTAATGCAGTTTCTCCGTTAGCAAATGCTCTTCCTTTCCAAGCGTCTCCACTGACAGCTGTGTCTTTATGAGATGCCTTCAAAAACAGGGGATTTCAGGGCTCCTCTCTCCTGATTGACAACAATTCAATACCCTTCAGGAAAATCAAACAGAAAAGCTTGGGGCTCATTTGACTGGGGAGGAATGAAAAAGAGCTGCAAACTGCTACTGCGCTGGGTGCTCCTGGTACCATCCCCGGCAGTGTGGGCTTTCTCAGGATGTGTCACCTTGTCAGAGCAGCGTGTTCCTCCAAACACATCAGCTGGAGGAGTAGAGAGAAATGAGTCAGGCGGCTCTGCCAGCCGTGCTGTGTGACTTGCTGAGGCTGTCGTGGGGAGATGGAAGCGACAGGCAGGTCCCAAAGCAGGTGCTGGCATGGGAAGGTGTCCCCTGGCCGCCTTGTTGTTGGGTGGTGGCCACCACACGTGGTGTAGGACACAAGATCTCTGCAGTTGCTGATGGTTTCTTCCCCAGACTACTGGAAGCATCTGGAGAGAGAACTGATGCTACACGAGGAATGTGGGGAAGTGGGTGAGGAGGCCAGTTGAACTGCCAGGCCTGCCTCCAGGTGGACAAGCAGGAAGAGGTGATTCTCCTCCTGCAGGATGAAATTTCTGCATCATCTTTTGGCCAAATCTGAGTGCTTTCAAGTTACATTTCTTTCAGCAGTAAAGTGTTACAAAGTAATAAAAAATTATATTGCAGGGGAATTAAAAATGTGGGAAACCACCTATTTCCCTGAGATGGTCCCTTCAAGACAGGCTGGAGGATCACTGGTTGTAACCAGAGCTGGAATTTGGTTTTTTGTTGAGACTTGATGTACAAAAAGAAAGCCACCAGTGCCCCCAGGAAACTGCGACAGAGTCGCCAGTCAAAAGCATTCAAAGATCACAAACCAGACCCAGATGATCATGAGTCACAACTTAGAAGCCACACGTGGTTCTTAAGCCTGTTCAAAATAATGATGCTTCTCAACAAGCTCATTTGGGGTGGTTCACATTTTCCAGCCTTCTCCTGAACCCGAGAGAGAATGGGCTGAAGCAGGAGCAGAGCTCCTGGTGCAGTGCCAACCCCTTTCACCAAGGAATGGCTGCGTGGCCAAGACCTGCACCACGACCCTGTGCTGGTGGCATCCCTGAGCCTTGGTCCCTTGGTGGAGGTTGTGGGGACCTTCCTGGGGATTCATGAAGGGCGGGCACCAGAGGCTCCTCAGTGCTCAGCATCTCAGCAAGGCAGGTGGGAAGTTTGGTCCTGCCCTGCAATGGGTGGGATGAGTGAAATTTGGAGAAAGGCTGATGCAAATGTGAAACCTAGAGGTGTCACAAAAAACAGTTCTCAAGATGCTCAAAACTCTCTTGGGTTCAAAATGCTGCTTGTGTTGGATTTAAAAGCTGAAAATGCCTAAAGCTGTGTTACCTGCCAGGCCTGGATGTTGCAGGTGTAGCCAAGACCTTGCCCACAGCATCCAAGGTGGTTTTGAAAGGTACAAGAGACGGACCAAGCTCTTTTGCATCAGCAAAGTGAGAGTGGTGAGCAGGGATCAGCTGCTCCCCTGCCCAGGGAATACTGCTCAAACACTGATTTTTCCTGCAGAAAAAACCCCCCAAACTGTAATTTGGTTGGTAGTGATTTTTGTCTTGGATTCTTTCCCATTAACGCTGAGAAAGCTGTTCTGTTGCTCTGGGTGCATGGAATATATTGAACATTCTGACAGTTTAGGAAAAGGGATCCTGTGAGTATGCTGAGAAAGCATCACATATTTTCTCCAGCTGCAAGAGAATCTCTGGAGCCCAGACCAGCATATCAATTTGTTTTCTCTTCTGTTCTGGAAATCTTGGACTTGGGACCTCTGGTTTCTGGGGAGGGGGCTGGGAATAGCCACAGGACAACATCAGCAAAGCATCATTTCTACTTTTACTAAAGCTTCTGTTTGTTATCCTTCAGCAAGGGCAACGTGTCCATGAGAGAGACCTCTGGAAATCTGCAGGCATCGGCAGCTTTGCCTGAGAACGGGTATTGCTGACAGCAGTGTCTAAAGACAAAGACATCACATAAATCACAGCTTGTTGGGTTGTTCAGAAGAGACCGTGCCTGGATGCCAATCAAATGCTTCCCGAGGAGGACAAACGTGTGGGGACAGGCTCTGTGTTTGTGAGGATTGCTGGCTGACACTGGCTGGGGTGGAATTCCCAGCCTGGTGTGGAAGTTCCCAGCCCAGCTCCTGGCCTGTTTGCCTCTGCTCTCCCTCCACTGCAGTGACACCAAACCCCACGGGCTCAGTCCATGGAAACTTTTCCCTCCTCTGCTGTGGCTGACTGGGGGATGGTTTCTGCCTGCTGGGAGCACCTCTGGACTGTGGTCAGCTCTGGTGACCTTGGGGCTCTCCCCCTTGCTGGTGGGACACTGGGTCAGTGCAGGGGGTGCCAGCTCCTGGACAGGCTTCCCCCTTTCTCCCCATATCTCTTGTGCCCCTCTCCTTGGGTCTTTTGCAGGATCTGCATGGGATGTAGAGGCAGTGAGAGCACATGGGGTGGATCCCCCAGGAGCTGAGACACGGAGCTCTGCTTTTCTTGCTTTCCCTGGCATTACCGAAGAAAAAAAAGATCATTTTCCCCACTCCTACAGAAAATGCCAAAAGCGAAGTATTCCTTCATAAAATTGCTTCTTTATTAAATCCTATCTGCCTCCCGCCTCCACATCCGACTGCCCCTGCGGCTGCCGGAGAGATCCAGGGCAGAGTGATTAAGCACTGCAGCTGATAATTGGGCAAACACAGATTTCAATCTCCTCCAGCAAATCACTCCCCCTTTCTCCAACTCGAAGCAGCACCCTGTGCCCACTCCCTCTTTCATGGAGCTTAACAAGATGGGAAGAATATGGTCCCTGTCCTTTCGGGGTGACAGGCTCCGGGGGGATGATCCGGTCTAATCTGTCCTTCTGCTCGGCTCAGGCAGCTCTGTCCCTGCTCCCAAGGACCACATGTCCCTTGTCCAGGGCTGGATCTTGCTCTGAAGAGTGTGTGAGGTCACTTAAGAGCCCTGGTATGAGCCACTCTTGATATGGATCCTGGATCTGTAGTGCCTGGTCCTGTTTGATAAAAGATCCTGTCTGCCTGCAGCTGCTCTCCACTGACCAGAGCAGCCGTGGCTGCCCCATCCATGGAAGTGTTCATGGCCAGGCTGGAGAGGGTTTGGAGCAGCCTGGTCTAGTGGAAAGTGTCCCTGTGGCAGAGGGGTGGACCAGATGATCTTTAGGGCCCCTTCCAACCCAAACCATTCTGTGATTCTCTGACTGTTGCCCTTTCCCTCAGGTGAGCCTCAAGCGATGATATCCGAGACCTGGCTCTCTAGAGAGTTGGCTGAGCTCCAGGTGAGCTCTGGGTGCACTGTCCTGGCTGCAGAGCTGGTGCGAGGAGGTGAAAGATTGGCAGGGCATGGGGAGAAGACAGAGCCAGAGCCCTCCCAGACCTAAACAGCAAAAGGGTAGGAGATGGCAGAGACAAGCTGCAGGAAGGGTTATCCCAATGGAATAGCAGGAAAAAACCATTCACCAGTGTGGACAAACCAGTGGACAAACACTGCTGAGGGACCAAAAGGGCTATGGAGTCTTTATCCTTGCAGAGCTTCATAACACAACTGAATGAACTGATATTTTCCACAAAAGCTGTCAGAAACCTGCAGAGAAGCAACAGCCCCTCCATGGTCCTTGGCTAACCAAATGTCTCCAGGACTAGGAGATTTTTTTAGTGGAGGTCTGAAATGCAAGATATTTTCACATTTTTTCTTAATTCCTTGAAAACAATTTGTCAAAGTTTTTGTCAAGCTTTTGTAATATTTTCCATCACTTTGTAAACCAGTTAATCAACAAGAACCAAATATACTGTGAATTACTTTCATCACAACCCCAGAAATTTTTGGCATTCCTAGCTACTCCTGTGAGTTCCACTGGCAGCACTAATGGCTATTGATACATGATTTGCTCCCAGAACTGGCCCACAAATAGGAAAAACAGTATTATACTGCTGATTTCAATGAAATATATGGCTTGAGGATGCTGAAACTCTTTGGTCCAACTCACTGTGCCATTTTGGACAAATAGAGGAGGTGAGGTTTTTCCAGTGGAGAGCTCTCAGCCTGCTTAGCTCCATAGGAAAAAAAAATGCCTATTAAAAAAATTAGAAAGGCGAGGATAGGAAGAGAAAACGAATGCAATTTATGAAATAAGGCTTTAATTTCTGACAACATTTCTTCTTCCTGTGATCCACAGAGAGATTTTAAAATGAGCAGTGGGCTTTTTCACGGACTGATAGAAAAGAGATTTTGGGAGGAAAGAGAAAACAAGTAGCAGACATGAGCTAGAGCTGGGGATAACACTGCTGGACTCTGATTCTGAACATAAAGCTCAGCAGAGATGGGAAATACAGAGCCTGTTTCCAGAGATGGTTTTTCCTCCGAGCTGTGCTTCCACAAGGCGCGGTGAGATCCACGTTATTTCACAAGTCCATTCATAAACGTGCACCTCATTCTTGGCCAGCTCTTTCCCTACCAGCATCTTGTGCTACTGCTGGTTGCTTTAGCCACAGCAAACGTGTGCTTGTTAATGGCTGGGATCCGCTCTCTGGTTGGGAAAATCAATGCTCCCTGACCCCACCTGTGCGTCAGCACGTTGCACACCTGTCCGAGTACAATCTCCCCAAAGCTGATAAATGATGGCCAAACACTGCTGATAAACTTTAGCTAACAGCTGCTGGCCCCTGGGTCGGGCTGAGATTAGATACAGCCCAATTAACACTTGCTCCTTCTCCTAATGACTCCTCAAGCTCAGAGGCAGAGGCTGAAAGTTTCCTGCGGCTAAACCAGGGGCACTGGGATGTTTGGATGGCTGATGGCTGAGGTTTATTGTCCCCACAAAACTGCTGTGTTGTGAGTGCCAAGAGCAGCTCCCAGGACACAGATCCAGGATGCTGGGGGGAGGATGCTGGGTATAAGAGCCTCAGCACCTGCAGCCCTGCCATGAAAAGCGGCGCTGCGGGAATTGTTGGCAGCTCTCTGTGCTTTCAGCCTCGGTCAATGGCCTTGATTAAAGAAGGAGTTTGTCTTTGATTTAGGGAGCCTTTGAACATAGTGGCTAAACATTTCTTTTCCATCAAGGGTTCCCTTTGATTTCTGCATGTAGTCAGCTCCCTACATCCCTCGGTGAGTTTTGCACTTGAATTGCTTCCCTAATAAATGTGACATTATTTTTGATGCCTTGTACGTTTCCAGCCTGGTTGTGAAAGCGAGGTGCTTTGCAGTGAAGGCACTGTCTTCAGCCCATCAGGGATATGAGGAGCAGTCCTTTTGCTCTGGTAACAGAGATGAAAAAATCCACTGCTGAACCTCCTTTTCCCCAAGCAGCTTTTAAATTGGGTTTTTTCCTTCTACATGAGGAAGTGGCTGCCAAAGCCCATGGCTGCTGCCTGCAGTATGCTTTTCCTTCTTATCCTTATTCATCCCTGCCAAGATCCTCTTTTCTTCATTCTTCCACCTTTTCTGAGCTTCTGGAAGCCCCCGGCTCACAGTTTCAAGCCCCACTTACCAAGAAACTTGGTTTTCCAGTTAAAAAAATAGCTGAGGTTCTGATATTATGCTGCGGTTTCTGTAGAAAATACTCAGGTATGTTGGATCTTGTGTTTTTCCCTCTGTGTATTTTGGAAGAAGGAATCCAGCCTGCTTCCAAGCTCAAGGCAGCCTCGCAGTGCCTGCACTTGGGGCATCTCTCTTCCAGTGCTGAGGTGTTTGCCAGGAGCAGATGGTGAGGGGTGTGCTGGAGGCAGCTGATGATGCTGCATCTGCCTGTTGAGCTGAGACACCCCTGAGCTTTGTGCTTTGCTGTTGCTCTGCTCAGGATGAACCGCAGGGCTGCTGGTGGCCAGGTCCTGCTCTCCCTAAGGATCCTCCAGGGTTACGTGGAGGGTGATCAGACACTCCTGGCAAGGGGCTGGACAGCCCCCAGCGCAGCTCCCTGTGGAGCATGGGAGGGAGGGGGCACAAGGGCCCTTGTCCCTGAGCCCAAATACCTCTGTGTGTGCTGTCGCCCTTGCTGTGTCAGCCTCTTGACCAGCCGGGGCCTCAGACCCAGAGACCTCTCCCCGGTCATCCCCGTCAAGGTCCTGACACTGATCAGGCACAAATGCAGCTGACTCAAGTCCCTTTTGCTCCAGGAACTGCAGTTCCACCTGCTGGGACTCATTTTTGCCTTTTGTGCCCTGCTGACATCCATGTCCTTTTACTGGGTGTGGGATTTTGGGGATCAGGAGCAGCCTTTCCCACTGGATCCAGGCTCTGAGATTCCCAGGGTCCTATAAATTCAGCTTTCAGCCATACAGAGCCCTGGGATTTTTAGCCCTGAGACGTGGAACAAAGATGCATAAATGATAATTAAAACCTCTACAGAAACATTCAGTTACGGCCAGAAGCATAAGTCATAAATAATTATCATGATGGCCAGCTTTGCATTATGATGATGTATTATTATTACTAGAACTAATGTTATGAGACTGAGAAAGTCAGCACTGGACTGGGGAAGTAAAACACTTGGAGGAGGTCTCTGGGTTCTTCCTGAGAGCAGGGCAATGGACTAAATGACCCTGTGCTTTCAGGGATATTGCTTTTGTGCTGTTCCATTATATTAATATTTAAATGGGGCGTTAAAACATTGATGACACATAAGAGCTTTACTGCCTGTGCATTATTGGGATGTAGGTTTTGCTCTGTCTGGAGCTTCAGGACTGCCCACACATGTGGACCCAAGGAGCCTGTGGTGTTTTACCACATTAGTGCACTTCACATCACTTCTGTGTGTTCCCTGATGAAAAGCATGGGAAGCATTTTCCAACAAAATCGTTGTTTGCCATCCCTCAGACTTCCAAAGGTGAGCGTGGGGCAGGTGAGGCCAGAGCCTTGGAGGGAGCCAGGAACCAGGTAAGAGACCTCCTGCTCTCCTTCACACCCAGGCTCAGCCTGCCAAGGGCTCACCCCTCGCCCACCCTCACTGGCACCAGGGTCCCTTCCCGCAGCCCCAGCACCAGCAGCGGGGTAACCTTGTGCCAGCACCTCCCTGGTGTCCCCCCAGCTCCCAGGGGCTGGGACTGCACCAGGAGCTCTGCTCCTGCTTCAGCCTGTTCGCTCTCTTGGGCTCAGAAGGCGGCTGGAAAATGCGAACCACTCCAAAGGGCCTGTTGGTAAATGACATTATTTTGAAGAGGCTTAAGAACCATTTGTGGTTTCTAAGCTGTGATTCATGATCATCTGGGTCTGGTTTGTGATCTTTGAATGCTTTTGACTGGTGACTCTGTCGCAATTTCCCGGGGGCACTGGCGGAGCTTGTTGCTTCTTGCCACTCTCTGGACTTCAAAACACTCAAGGCTCTGACAAAAGTAAATCCTAGCTCTCTTCTGAGGGCTCAGGCAGCTTTTTGCCACGCAGATCCCACCCTGTCTGGAGCGGAATTGCAGGCACCAACCTCAGTGTGTCCCACGATCCCTTCCTATCCCATTTTCCATTTTGCTTGGTCACTGCTGCCCCCAGCACTCTCCTCTTGGGAAGAGCCCACAGCCCCCAGTGCTGCTGCTCTGCCCCTCCACGGAAAGGGGCCCCTGGTGAACCTGTCCCAGTTTGTCCAGTGCTTCACTCACAGGTGGCACAGCAGGGAGAGGGCACTGATGGGCCAGCACTGGAATTGAGAGGCTCCAGCTCCCACCCAGCCACGCAGAGCCCCTTGCCTGGTTCTGCAGGAAATATTCAGCCAGAGATCCCTGCCTCCTGCTTGGGGATTTTGTACAGACTGCTGAATTCAGCAAGTCATGGGACCAGTGGCTGAAGGGAGCCTCTGACAGAGCAGGGAAGGCTTGTCACTTGAGGGACATCTGCTTAGGATGCGGGTCAGGTTTCCACTTCTTAGAGAAGAAATTTGAATAAAAGATTTGGTGCCCCCCCCACCTCCGGAAGGAGAACATCTGCTAAAGGCTGTTAATGTAAAAGCCCTCAATTAGGAAGAACACTAAGGATCTACACAGGAAGCCAGAAAGCTGCTCTGTAGCTAAAATAACTTCTGAGGTGCTGTGACAACGGAGTGAGACCGGGGGATAAATTGCCAGAGTGACAGAGCCTTCCTGCCTTCAAGGATGGTCCCTGCTGTGGGAAGGGTCAGGACCCTGCCAGGGAGTGGGAATATCCCAGTGTGCCCATAACTGGGACTGATCCTCTTGGCAGAACCTCCCTGCACAGCAGGGTCAGGCTGTCGGGAGCAGATCCTGCAGAGAAGGCGAACTAAAGGGAACTTCAGCATCACATCCAAGTGCTCTACTCTTTCCCACACATGCTGTGAAACTGGGTTGGTTTTTTTTATACCGGCATGGAAAAAGAGAGTGACTTCGGGGTGGTTTGTTCAGACCCTACAACTGGTGTTCAGGGGAAGCTGAGCTCTTCCAGGTGCAAAGAGTGGGGCTGAGCAGGAGCAGGCTGGAAGGGAATTGGCTCCATCTGGGCCAAATTCTAGTCAGAGGAGGTGGGGAGGAGGAGGAGAGGGCTTTTAGGAAGACAACCAATTTTTCTCCTTGGAAATAAAAAGCTTCTGGCATCACCTGCTGCTTATCTTGTTGCAGTGACATGTAGTTTCTTTCCAGGACTAAAGAGCACAACCCTGACTCCAACAGGAGCTTAATTGCTATTAATCCTGTTAATTGAATTTGGTTCTCCTGTGCCACTTTAGCACTCTGACTGAAGGAGGGAAATTGAAAACAAGGGAGACAGGGAAACCAGCTCAGCTGACCTAAGGCATGTGACTCCTCCTGAGACCATAAATATGTGTCCCCTCCACATCTGGGGGGAGGCTGGATGGTTTGGGCAGACAGCAATGGGTTGCTCTGGGAAGTCCCTTGGGTGCTGCACCAGGAAGAAGTGGATCCTGATGTAATTGGTTGTGGGGGGTCTGCAGGCTGAATGTGAGCTCTTAAATTAAGTTGATTTTCAGGTAATAATTAGACCTGGGGTAGTAGGGGACTACTCAGTGATTGCCCTGCTTTTGTAGGGCTTTATTTGAAATCCAGAGTGTGATCTATGATAGTTTATTTGGTTTCAAAACTGTGTGGTTGGGGAGGATGTCAACAAAGTTGATTTTTTTTTTCTAGATGGTTCCTGTCCAGGGTGGACCCTCTCAGATGGCTCAGAGGCAGAAGCTTTCATGTCAGAGCTGTCTCTGCATCTGCTCCTGGGCAGGCAGGAGTTCATCGTGTGCCAGGTTTTGGGGCAGCCCTGCTGTGCTGGCACTTGCAGGAGTTTCTGTCCTCACTGACAGCAGGAGAGCCAGAGTGGGCTCTTGAGGAGCAGAGCCACTTCATTCTTATTTGGATTTGTTGTATTCCAGTTAAGGAAAGATTTTTGAGAAGGAGCTTTTTAGGCAATGAATTCCATTCCCTCTTATTTGCATGGATTTTCTAATTTGAACTTTGTTTTGTAACCTGGTTTAAGTATCTGTCCTAGTGAATCCTTGGGACTCTCACTTCTCTTTCCATGACAAAGGTTAATGTACTGTTGGTCAAGATCTTGGTGGCCAGTTAATGGAAAGCAAATTTGGGCTTAAAAAGGGCTTGGCAGGTAGATTTCTTGGGGAGGGGGATTCCATCTTCCATCAACTTCTACAAAGAAGAGCAAGTTGAAGGCTTACAAGTTTGAGAACATGATAAAGAATCCACCCATCTGTTAAGAAGCTTCTTGTGGTGAATGTTAAGGGTCTCCTGAGTCCCTGAGGGCCCAAAGTCTTGCTGAGTTTGGTGGTTTTGCTTCACATTTTGATTCTGGTCTGAGCCAAGCTGCAAAGGTTGCCTGGAGGAGCTCATAGGAGTTTTGCGAGGTTGTTGCATCACTGTGGGGTCAAGGTAAACCCCATAACTGTTATTTAAGGCATTTTGGGTTTGTGGGCATGTCATGCAATTGCAGTATCCAAACGCACATCTAATCGTGGTGTTTGAATAGGGTGGGGTGGTCTCCCTGTTCAGTTCCAGGGTGTTTCTAAGCAGCTTGGGCAGCTCTTCATGCACCAAAAAGGTGGTGAGAGGTTCAGGAGTGGAAGAGATTATGTCAATGCTCAAGAAAGATACACAAACCCAGCGTTTTCAGTTGAGGAGGAAGACAAAGGCCACTCAGAAATTGTTTCTTGTCACATCCCAGTGCTGCTATCTGCCTTTTCCTTCTTTCCTTGGTGAACAACCTTGGCACTTGGTGCCAAATCCCGTGATCATGGACAAACAGTGGGGTCATCCAGCAGCTCCGTGTCTGTCCCACACAACCACACAGAGAGGGGGAATGGCCTGATGAGTGGACAAAAATATTACATTTGAGTGGACAAAAATATTATTATTTGGGGTCTGGCTTGCACGGGGGCTGTAACTGATGGGCTGGGAGTTGGCCTGGGGACCCCGGTGTGAGGGATGGGACGGGGACCGGGTGACAGCAGGTGGCACTGTCTGCTGTGAGCCAGCCCCGCGCTGTCCCTGCTCCTTGGGGCGCTCCTGTGGGAGCGGGGCTGGGGCAGCCGCAGCTCTGCTTCCCCTCCCTGGGGCCCGCTTGCAGCCCGGGGTGGAGGTGCAGAGGTGACACCCCCTGAGGAGGTGGGCAAATCTCCCTTTTTAAGAGGCTACTGTGACTTGAGGTCTGTGCTTAGCAATAAATTCAAGGCATGTTCTGAATACCTGTTTAAAACAGTATGTATAGTGATTCTTGATGCTAAGAAAAGCCTTCCCTCGGGATGGTACTTCTATTCCAGATCCAGCAAGGCTTCTACCCCCGCTGCCTCTAATAACTGCAGTTGGAGAATTGCATTTCATCTGCCTGAAATTCTCCTGCCACTTAAGCGAGATGCTGGACTGATTTCAGCTCTTGCCAGTATTGATCTGGCATTGCAGAGCTTTGTTTAAAGGTTGCCCCTCTCCATCCAAAAGGCTTTGGGATTCCTACATCTTCACAGGGTTTAGTGAGCAATTTGGAACCTTGGGGTGAGTGGTAATGAGTAATTGCCAGCAGCTAGTGCTGAGCCACAGCCACTGGAAACGATGAGAAAAACGAAGCAGTGCTTCCCTGCAAACCCTGCAATTGTGGGATTTCCCTGCCACCGGGGCAGCGGAGGAGCAGGAGTCCCACCCTGGGTCAGTGGTGTTGCAAAAGCAGAGAGACTTTCACTCACATGCTCTGAGGAACCCTGGGGACAGAAATTGCTGCTGAAGTGAAAGGGAGCTGGGAGCAACATCCCAGCCCTGCCTGGCCCGTCCCACAGCGTCACTCCTGCGGCTCAGGCTGCCCCTGCTCCCCAGCCAGCAGTGACATTCCTGAAAGGGTTGTGATAAATGCAGCCATCACTGATGGTGGGCTCTGGTGTGCAGCCCCTGTGCACGTGTGCACCCCATTCTCCCTCTGCACAGCCTCTCCTGTCTCAGGGCTGTTGGGATCAGGGTGTTTCCCTCTCCTGAGCACTCCTGGATGCTGGGAGAGGGAGGAGTGCTCGTGGGCTCATGTCTTCAACAAATAAATAGTCATTTCAGGTGATAAAACACTTTTTTTTGCTGTTTACACCTCAGAGGTACACGATGCACCTGGTGAATGGGAGTGCTGTGCTCTTGGCTGGCAGGGTTTGAGCGAATCCTGATTGATGTAGAGGATGGCTGAGGGGGGCATCACTCCCAGTGACATGTGTGCCACCCTGAGCGAGCTGCCACCGTGCTGGTGTGACACCTGCTGTCTTCCTGCAGTTTCCCAGTTGAAGGCCAGTTCCCTTTCCAGCTCCCTGTCTGTACCAGCGCCTCAGAGGTTTGTAGGGTTCCCTAAACCAAGCTTTGCCTGAGCTGGAGGAAATAAGTATGATTTAAAGTGCAAGATGAGCTGGGATGTTCTGCCCCAGTTTTTAGCAGAAGCTAAGCACTGCCGGTAGCTCATGCCGTGTTTTTGTGGCTGTCTGTCTACCTGTGGTCACATCAAAGTTTGTCCCCTTACTCTGGAACCATCCATGCTGAGCTCTGTTTTTTATTGCAAGATGTAGGGCTTTGCCTGGCTTATTAAAAACACTCACTGTGTCTGTGCCCCTGGCTCTCCAGCTGGTCCTGGTTGCTGTGTCAGTGGCCTCCTCTGTCTCGCTTGTCTCAGATCATTTTCCTTCCAGGTCGTTGACTGATGATGAACAGAAAACGCTCAAATAGCCGAGTCATGTGGGGCATGGAGAAAAACAAAGTTGCTTGGTTTAGGTGCTGTGATTCCTGCAGCATTTCCTGTGTCTCAGGTGCACCTGTGCCTTTCCCTGCTGGCCCAGGCTGGGGCTGGGAGTCGAGTGCAGACAGCCTTGGGAGAGGCATTTAACTCTCTCCTTCTCATTGATGGGGAAACAGATAAAAACCAAGATGCTCACCTCCTTCGGAGGGCAATGAGAGGGTTAATTGGTTAATGTCTGTGAAGTGCTTTGAAGTTGAAATAGGGTAGATTGGTGCTAACCTGGATTGCAAAAGCTCTGATGTGTCATGTGGAGGTACAGGCTGTGCTGAGGAGGCACTGGAAGCCTTAAACTCCCAGTCCCAGGTATCAAACATCTCACAGGCTGATCTGGTCAAAAACAGGGATTAGGGACAGTGGCAATTGCAACAGAGACCTTTCCTCCCTCCCCGTTAGTCCTGGGCCAGCCTGCAGCCCCACTCAGGGATGGGGTGGTGGGGTATGGAGCAGCTCTCGCTGGCAGCAGCGCATCCTGCCAGGCCCTGGGACAGAGCTGTGGGGCAAGAAGGGCTGGCACGTTTTGTGATGAGTGAAATCTGGTTCCGGGTTCAGCACTGGGGAAACCAGAGTTGAGTGGGGTTGAGCAAGACGGGCTTCTCCCGGGGAGGAGCATGAGAACCAGCGCACCCAAAGCAAGAATGTGTTTGGTGACCCGGGTCTAAGCCACGGCGGGCGGGGGCGGCCGTGCTGGGGCTGTGTTTAGCCTGGGTGTGTGTCCACCCACTGGTGGTTGCTCAACAGGCTGGAGGAGGAGGAGGCCATGCTCCCTTGGCTGCTCGTGATGCCTGATGCCATGAGCCTGGAGAGGATTCCCAGCTGCAATGGGATGGCCCAGGGAATGGAGCTTCCATGGGATGGCCAGTGCTCTGGGTTTGGGGCTGAGCACTCCTGGGGTCTGTGTGTCAGCCCCCAAGGCAGGCTGTCTGCATTGTCCACGTACTGCAGGGCATCCTCAGTGGAAGAAGAAGTCAAAACTCACTTTCTCTCTTCCTGGAGTAGTGGATGGAGCAAGGCTTTGTCCTGCAGGATAAGCAGTGACAGAACCCAGCAGCAGAGCTGGCTGTCACACCCAGTGCTGTCCTGAATGAGACCAGACTTGAAACTTTTCTTCTGGAAGGACAGATCATGTGCAAGTGGGTTGGCATTCACCTGCCACCTCTTGTGGACCCTGTGGTCTACCCCCCATGGCACAAAGTTGCTGGGGGGCTGCTGGGTGTAGAACTGTTCAAGTCAGGCCTCTGTCATCCCATTTCTCTGCTGCTGATGGTCCCTGGCAAGCAGACCACCTCCACACTCCTCCTGGCTTGGTGCCACTCATGATTCAGGGAGAGCTGGAAGTGGTGCTGGCCCCAGGGTGAGGAAGGTTGTGGTGGCAGCAGATGTGGAGGCAGAGTGAGCAGCGAGCTGTGGGTGAGCCTGGCTGCGGACCAGCAGCAGGAGCCGTGCCTGGCATGGGTTGGTCACTTTGTGCATCCACGTTAGTTTCAGCAAAGACTCTTAGTACAAGGGATCGCCCTTCTCTGGGCCTCACAGGACTGGCTTTCCCAAGGTTTGGGGCCAGCACGTGCTGCTGGGATGGGCGAAGTTGTAAATCTCCAAGGGGCGTTTGGAACAGAGCAAGGGAAGAGCAGCCCCAGAGCCGCCCGGCCCTGTGGCACCCAGGGCTGAGCCCTGCAGTGACCCGTGGGCAGCCAGACCCTCCTGGAGCTGGGCTTTGGCAGGCACATCAAGGGATTCGAGTGTGAGGCGATGAACAGCCTCCCAGGGAGGAGCTGCCTGTCCGGGAAGGCTGGGGGGCAAGGTGGAGCCTGGAGGAGGGTGCGGGCATCTTTCACTTTCATTGGCTCCTCCTGGGACTGCGAGCCAAGAGGCAGCACTGCAGGCAGCGCCTGGTCCTTCCAGGGAGCCTCCTGTTGTCCCTTCCTGCCCGGCAGAGCAGGTGGGACCGCTCTGCCTGTGCCATGTGCATGCTTGGTGGTTACCCGTGGCAGCTCTGCCCCATTCCTTTCCCCTGGGAAAGATCAAACTGCTGCTGCAGCCCTATCATCCAAATGCCTCCGAGTGGGGAAGAGCCTTGGGGACCCGTTTTACAAGGGTCAAACAGATGTAAATAGCTTTTCTACAAAGATTTCTGCTCCATTTCCCCCATCCCAAATGCTCTAACAGCCCCTGAGGAGGTTTCTCTTTGCTTTGGTTACTGTACCCCGCTGAGTACTCAGCCCACACAGCCAGTTTTGGGCTCTCCAAGGTTTCTTGAAGAAAGCAGCCAAATGTTTGTTTTGTGGACACCCTCATAACGCATATGGGTTTTCCAAGGAGCAGCCAAAGGCAGGGGGGAGGGAGGAACCAAGAGGAACTCTTCATCTGGGTTGACTCACGCATCTTGCTTCAGCTGGGTTTATTATTCATCATGTACCCATTACTGCCTGGGGCCTGCTTAGCTCCATGCTCAAGAAAGGGTTTTTTTTCTACTTAAACCACATCACTGAAGTGCTGCTGAGCACTTGTTTGCTGTTGCCATAAGTGCCCTCACTCCAAAGCTCTGGGACAAGGCAGGAGATAACTAACTTCTTCCTCCTTTTCTGTAGAAAAGGGGTTTGTTCCTGGACAGCCCTACCCCACCCAGCCTGAGGAAGCTCTCCTTCCAGCAGGAAAACTGTCATGCCAAGTTAAATGGCATGCAAATGTGATGGTCTCACTTGTGGGTTTCTGTAACAGCAGCTGCAAGTGAAGGGTAAGATGGGGAGGCTGAATTTTGCCTGCAAGTCCTCTTGTCCTGAGCACTGGTTGGGTGGAGGATGATTAAGAGCAGAACTAATCTTGTTTGAAAATGAGGATTTCCCATGGAATGAGAGCTCTGCTTTCTAGTGCTGCTCTCTTCTGTGAGTGTGTGCTCCTCTGTGTGGGCACCGAGTTCCCTCTGTAGCCCCCAGACCCACCTTCCCTGGAGGCCCAGGGTGCCAGGGACAGCAGTGCTGTCCGAGGAGATGCTGCCATTAAGGCAGGCCCACTATGCCTACTTAGAGAAAATCACCAGAACCACTACCTGGGCTTTATTTTTGGTGTTGGAAGGTCCTGTGGAAGCAAAATCCCGTGACGATGTGCTAGACCTGGGGGAGGTGGACCTTCAGAGGTGATGCTTTTAGGGAGGGTGGGCAGGGGGAGAAAGGAGTTGAGGCCTCCAGGGAAGCAGTGACACCTGATCTGCCATTGTGAAGCTGAATTATTAGAGTTACACTTCTTGCCCTGGGAATTCCTGTCATGCTGAAGGTGTCCTGTTGCAGAAATCGTGACTAATGAAGAGGGATGGAAGCCTCAGCTGCAGCCAGGTGAAATGGCAGTGACTGTGAGCTCCCCCAAACCTTGAGCTGTTATCATGGAGCTCAGCAGATGAGTGTGAAATGATGATGGGGACAGTGAACTGAATCCCAGCCTCAGCTCCAGGGAAAGCAAAGAGCACCTGGCCTTAACCACTGGCTTGTTTGGTGGCCAGTGGCAAATCCCTACCTTTTTCTGTATCCCAGCTGATAAAAACCAGACTCTGCTCCAGGTCAGCCTCTTCAGGCAGTGGGAAAAGTGGTTCAGCTGGTGTAAAGCCCCTGGGAATTGATGGCCACATACCCAAATGCCACATCTTTGTGTGCCCTAATGGAAGGGCAGCACTGGGGGCTCTGGGTGCACTTTGGTGGGAAACTGAGCAGGCAGCACCTCCCCAGCCAGATGTTATTGTGGCAGAGGTGGCTTAATTCCCAAGGTAAGTTCTAAACCAGAAGGAAGAAAGAGACAAAACCATGCTTTGGGGGGTGTGAGATCCCGGGCTAGGACAGAGCAGCCTGCTGACAAAGGACAAGCTGCTTGGTTCTTGCCACTGAAACCCTTATCCCCTGCTTGCTGAATGTGCCCTGTTGTCTGCAACACAGATGACCCAGTTTGAAAGGACTAGTTAAATCTTTGAGCTATGCTGATGAAACAGAACATTAAAAAAAGGAAATCTTAGACCATGCAAAGCATCTTTTCATTTAGGTTCACTTAATTTGTGGAGTACTGGGGTTAAAAGTGAAAAATGAAACTCATGATAGAGAAGCCAAGTTCACGGATGTCCTGAAGTTATTCAAGCGTCTTGAGAGTTCTTTATTCAGGGCAGGGGCAAGACTTTCCCACATCCCTTTGTTTCTTGTAAGTTTTTTGTGCTTTTGAGAGCTGTCTTTAGTCGTAGCTTATTAATCCTGTTTGCTGCAGTGGTGCCACGGGGAGCCACTGCCGCTGGCGTGACGAGCTCTCGGTCTAATTTGAAACAAGATGTAACAAGGGAACACAACCTGGAGTGGGAGGCAGAGGGTGTAATGAGATCCCAGGTTTGATAGCCTCTGTGTTGCACAACATGATGTGCTTGGACACCTTGTTTGCAAACCTGGACCCTTTTTATAAGTTTTGGGGAACAACATCAAGCTGAAGGTCGAGATCAATATGTGGAGAGTAAGTGCTGGTTCCAGCTGTGCCTGAACTATTGATTTGAACTTTTAAAACATTCTCACAAGTGATTGATGAGGTAGTAATTTTGGAGATGGATTGACACAGTAGAGGTGGGGTTTTTTTTTACACAAAGGGTTCAGTGGTGCTGCCTGTGGAGAAAAGTTGCAAAAAGCAAAGAACTTTGGAGAGTGCTGGTGCTGCTGAAGCAGTAACACCATATGATGCAAAACTGAGCAAGAGCAGCCAAAGTAGGGAACTACAGCTCTGGGGAAATTTAAAGGTGAGGAGGGCAATGCACTGGTTTTAATGGGAACATGGGGAGTTATTAAAGGAAGGATGAGGGATCAGCAAGGATGGAGCTCATCAGCTGCCTTTAAAATGTGGGATGTGGGAAAACTGGGGGAAATGTGCTGGAATCTATCCCAGGCTGCACTGATTTATTTTTAAGTGAGGAATCTATCGTTGTGAGATGTAAAGACATACAGCAGCTGTTCTCTGCAGGGATGTGAAAGTCCCTGGACATCCTGAGAGCCAAGTGAAAGTGAGTCTTCTCTCTCTCACTCCCTACTCCTCCAGAGTAAAAGTTGATCAGCCCCTCCCTGCCAAAAGCAAAGTGCCAAGTATTTCCCCTTGATTTATTCCTTTTATGATTAGCTTTCCTCTGCCCTTGCAGCTTGATCTTGGAGGTTCAAAATGCCTGCAATTACCCTGGTGCTGGGGATTTGGCATTGGGATTTGGTGACTCATGTAGCTCCTCAGCCCAAGGCAGGCAGCCAGAGGACCTTGTTAGTCTGGCCTGTGTGAATCTGGGAGCAGGGGTGGCTTTGGGCTGCCCTGCTGCATGGGCTTTGAGCTTCTTCAACTCACAAAGCATCTAAAGGTAGAAGTGAAACTGCAGCAGGAGGAGGACTAAAGGATCCTTTGTTAGAAGAACTGGCACAGGGAGATGTGATGGGCTTTGGGGTCAGACCTGAGTATTTCTTCCCAGCCTTGGTACAAGAGTGAGACTGGAGCTCAGAAAAAAAGCCAAGTGTGTGGTTGTTGGCTGGCTGCAGAGTGAAGGGGCTTTGTGGGGAGAAGAGAGCACTGCTGGCTCTGCTTTGGCTCCTGAGTGCTGGTCCAGCAGCAGCTCCTGTGGATGTCAGGGTTCAGCTCTCCCAGGCACCAGGCAAAGGGATTATTTCTACCACACATAAAAAGATTGCCGAGTTTGGCATCTGCTTTGAGGTTCTCGCTGCCAGGCTTAGTAAAGAGGCTTAGGAATGCTCAAACCAGAGAAATAAATCTGCTGCACCTCTTATCAAAAATAATGGATAGTAGGCTTCAAAGGAAGAGGAAAAGTCTTTGTTTTGTAGCCTACTTCTGTGTCCAGCCTGACGGAATGTCACCCGTGTAAGAGTCAGTGTGGAAAATAAATAGAGCTGATATGTCTAGGAATAGATTTGGCGAGTGGGTGGGACACCTCGGATGCTGGGGAGGCTCTTCAAAGAGGAAAGGCTGTCTCCACCTGGGCTGCTGCCGAGGGCCAGGGCTGCGGCTCACCAGGATTGCACGCGGCTGCCCAGGGGGATTTTTATGGAGCAATCATGGTAATTAGCAAGCACAAGTTTTTCCACGTACCAAACATTGTCGAGGGCAGTAATTCAGCCCCGTGCTTGTTATTGTAGTGAGTGTTGGGCAGGAGTGTCCTGGGAATTTGTCGCATCCCAAGTGGGGGAGCCCATCAAAGTGTCCTGAGTTGCTGATGTTGGCTTGCCACCCTGAAACAAAGGGCTGATGAAATAGTATTAGCCAAGCTGGTCGCTAATGAGGGCAAAAGAACATCTGGAGTCAGGTTTTGTTTATAGCTCTTTGTTTTGTCATTGTTAGGGAGACAGAAGAGGAAGTGTCACTCATAGTATAAATCATGACATCCAAACAAAGGGCTGACATCTGGGTGTGATTTGGGATTTCGTGTCCTTGGAATCTCCTGAGGTTTAAAGCCCAAAATTTTAGCCTAAGATGCTGCCAGTCCACCCTGTGTTCAAAAGATTAATGTCACTTCAGGACAGGGACAAAGAGGAAGTCTAGAACTCTAGAGCAGAGCTGGCATGTGCTGAGACCTGAGAGTGCTCACTTCAACTCTGAGAGCCAGCACCAGCTTGGAACACCTTGGAATAACTCAGCACCTGGGTCTGTGGTTGGCTGTGGGTGTTGAGGGGAACAGACAAGGCAAGCACAAAGTAAATCTTCCTGTGATAAAGTTTCATGTGGGTTAGAGACTTGTCAGCCAGAGGCTGCATCTCCATCATCGTGTTTAATAGCCACTGATGGACCTGTCCATGAATTTGTTTAATTGACTTTTGACTCTTTTGATGTGTTTGGCATCCACAACATCCTGGGGCGATGAGTTCCACAATGCAATTACATCTTATGGGGAGGGGAAAAAAAAACTTCCCTTTGTTTGTTTAAACCTACTATATGATAATTTATTTAGTATCCCTTAATTCTAGTGCTGTGAGGAATCCTGAACAGCAGCTACTCTTTACTTTCTGTGGGTTCCTCCTGGTTTTGTGGACTGTCATAACCATATGCCCTCTATAACCTGTTTTCCACCATGAGAGTTGCTGTGGGTTTAGACAAAAGCCCTTCCCATTTCTGCTGCTCTCTGTGGCCAGGAGAGGTGTTCCCTGTGCCCTGTCTACCTCTGTAAATCCCTGTGATGATGATGATGAGGAAGGCCACAGTGCCACCACTGTGCAGCTGGGCAGACTCAGCAATCACAAGGCAGCACGATAAAAATAATTCGTTTTTATCCTCTCCATGTTTCCTAACAGTTCCTATCAGGTGCTAAACCTTCCTGATTGCTGCTCAGCAATGATGTGACATTTATTTGTGACCTTAGCCACAGAACTCCTTAATACGCCCCTGGCAGGGCTGGTTACTGTGGAGCTGCAATGTGCAGGTAGAGCATAGCAAGCTTTTCTCCTCTCTCTCCATTTTTCAGCACTGGAATAGGTCTGCCACTGCCTTGTCCAGACACTGTGTCCTGAGTGCCTCGTGGTTCTCTCTCAGTTGACTTGAAGCTTTGAACTCTCTTGAAACATTCAATCTGTCCCTTTGCTAATTGCCTTTTCATAGTCATTTATAAAAAGCTGAGCTGCAGAGATGCCTGTCGGGCCTCACCTCCACTGGGAGAGCTGACCTCTTATTAATGCTTCCATTTTTAACTCAAAGAAACTGTTCCTTTACTTGATGGCACTTTACACTCTTGAAACTGGCTCATTAGAAAGAGAAGTCTGTCGTGTCAAGCAGTGCCATTGCTTGCCCACACTTTGGGGGACTCAGATGGACTGATGAGGCAGGACTTGCCTCCCAAAAACCAGAGATGAGTCTTCCCCAGGCTGTCACTTCTCTGGGTGTTTTGTTTATATGAGCTCTCCTCCCTTTCCCCCAAAGTGCACTGTGGAGCTCGAGCTGGGTGATTGCACATTTGAGCACCTTCAGTGCTGCTGAGGGGGGGATTTAATCCCTGACTGTGGCTCTGTGTTATCAGGATTAATCAGTTTATTGTGAATAAGTTAATTTAGCTTTTCTGCTCTGCTGTTATTGTCCTTGGAGGCTCCCTTAGCCCTGTGATCAAGGACTCTTCAATGTGTTTTGTTATTAGTGCTGTGGCTTGGAAAATTCTTCTCAGTCTTTGGAGTACTTTGGCACAGTTGCAGACTTTAGATTTTAGTCTTGGTTTTTACATTTTTGCTATTTGGACAGTGCTTTTCCTTAGTCTCATTTTACTGTTAATTGTCTCACTTTAAACACGCTAGCTTTTTTACTGGTTTTTTTTTTTTCCTTTAAGCAATACACCTTTACTCTAATGACTTCTTCAAATGGTCTTCCCACTCCTGGGTATGTTTTTCCTTAAGGGCTTTTCCTCTTTAATTTTCTTTGAACAAGTGCCTGTGATTTTAGGCAGTTCCGTCCTCAAGCTAAACTTACAGCAGCAGGTTTGCAAGGCTGCCCTCAGGAACTGTCAGTTTTAAGGGGCAAAGATCCCCTGGCCACACACTTGAAATCAAACCCGCTGGTTCCTGGGTGCTGCTCAGGATGTGCTGAAGAGGCTCTTGTGTCAGAGGGCAGGAATTACTGCTGGAGGGAGAAGTAACTTTCCATTTTAAATGTAGCCATGTTCCCTCCTGTCAGCGATCCCATCTGTACAGGGAGATGGGCATCTCCTGCTTGTGTTTGTCTCTGCTTATATCCATCGCAGCCTCACTCGCCTCCCCTAAGGTTTTGCTGGGTGAGTGGAGGATGGAATAACTCTAACGCCATAATGGGACACTGAGCGTGGGACTGCAATCCTCGGGCATTTGCTGGTACAGTTATCTTGGCTGAGCTCTTTGATAAGCTCTCCTTAATGCGTGCCTTAATGCCCAGCTCCTCTGCCTGCACAGCCTACTCTCGTTCCTGTTTGATTTGTACCCATTCATTACCATGTTCTGCTGCTTATCTTCCCCCCACCGGGTTTCCAAGGTGCTGGTGATGTTAACTGCCCCATCTGAAACCAGGGCACAGCTGCTGGTTCACCTGGATAGAAATGCACACATGGTGTCCTGTCCTGTTCCCTCTCTGCGGGGCTGTCAGCTGGGCCTGCAGCCTGCTGTTTCCTCCCTGACTGTTTTTGGCTTCTCTCCTATCCTTTTCTTCAAGGATACTAAATTTTCATGACTTCTCCACTGGAGACTGCATTTTCCCAAGCCACATGTCTTGTCAAACTGTTGGCTTTCCCACAATATTTCGTTTAAAAGACCTTCTTTATGTGCCAGTAGCCTTGGTCTGTTTTCATTTGGATTTAATATTTGTATCTTTACTGCAGAGGTCCTACCTATTTGAGCCTGTCCTCAGGGTACTGCACTCTGCACCTTGGGGTGACTCTGGATTTCATTACAGAGCATTTGGGGAAGAATTTCTGAGCATTTTATCGAGCAGGTCCTGGCCTTTAGCTGAATCTTAGCTGAATCTTACCTTCAAGACTGTTCTTTCCACCCTGCATTGGTGGTGACCCTGTAGACCTCACCACGAGTTGTTCCCCAGCTCAGGGAAGTGAGAGGTGAGAGATCACCTCATCAGCATTCAATGCACAACTGATGTTTTGGTCCTCAGTTGTCTGTTCCCATTGCACTGAATGGGATGATCATCTGGAAAAGGCCTTTGGATGCCCTCTAAATAGGGAAAGATTGAGTAAATTATTCCCTTGGGCAGTGCCAGAATCACGTGTAAATACTTAGACTTGTTTCTTTTTATATGATTTTTGCACCTTTTCACGAGTGTTGCATTTTGAGGGGTCCCACAAATTTCCAGCAAGAGGCTGCAGGGTTCTCTTCCATCCCTGAGCAGGACTTAACTGTTTGTCCTATTGCTCAGTGGAAGGTGAATTCATATCCTGTTACTTAGGGATTCAAAATCCTCTCCATTACATTCTCGACACAAATTCAGGATCCCTTGTGTAGAATGTGCAGTCAGTTCTGGGTAATTCCATTAAATCACATCGTCTAAGCATCCCACACAAGGCTGAAACATAGCCCCATGGAATGAAAGTGTTTATTTTTGTGTGTGTCTGGGATGTTGCAGTGATTTGCAGTCGTTCTTGCAGTGATTTGCATCGTTTAAGTGAGGTATTTTGGGTTTATGTGGAAATAAAAAAGCTCAAGAATGAAGCAAAACATCTTTGCCTGAAAAAAAATTTAACTCCTCTCAAGTCTTTGGGTTTTCTGGTAATGTTTTTTTCTGGAACTGATAATGATCAGAAAGTGAATCTTAGCACCACTATAACTATGGTGCAGTGTATACATGTTCACTTAGGAGAAAATATTAGAACAGAGGTTGCCCAGGCTTTTTAGTAAGTATGAGGGACTTATTATTTGTTTGCTATTCATTAAATCTCCAGCCTGAAGATATGCTAATTATCTTAGATGTCAGTCTAATCTCCAAGAGGGCATCTTCAAAAGCATGTGGGAAAAAGCCTAGGGCACATGAATATGGTGGTTTTTGATTCATTATTTGATGCCATATGTTGGAAACAAAGAATAAATTCCATTTAACTCCTTGCTTTTGTAAACCTGGTGATGAGCATAGCACTTAGGGTGGGTTTCAAAGCTGCAGCCAGAGGATTCTTTAGAATTAGTTCTTGTTTTGCTCAGAGCAGTGATTTTGGGTTTTTTTAATGTTTTGGAACCTCCTCTTTCAGCTTGTTGATTTCTTTGGTGCTTCCCAGGCAAGGTGCAATTCCCTAAAGGATAACCAAACCAAAACCCAACCGGACTTCAGGAAGTGTATAATTACACATCTGGTGGAAACTGCTCTTCTTTGTCGCTGCTCACAAACCATGGAACTGCTGTCCAGAGATTCCCAGACTCAGTTCTGGAGCAGAAAGCTGCCAGATAAAATGGTCTTGGCACAACATTCAGGCTAGACTGGAGATAGACTGAAAATTTGTGGATGAGATGGGGTGCCCAGGGCAGACCCAGGCACCGTTAAATGGTCACCCCTTGTTCCAGCCTGGCATCACCTCTGGATCCTGTTATTCCTCTGCCACACAGAGGAGCCCATTAGCTGTGATAGGCCAATCAAACAGCTCCTAATTGATCTAGTGATGTGGTTACTGGTGATGACAAGCAGATGAACTTGATGACCCAGGAGGTCCTTTCCACTTCTGTGCTCCGTGGAGGCAGCGCCGTGCTAATGCCCCAGTGAATCACGGGTGTTTCTGTCCTACATCCTTGGAACCAGGCTCCGCGGCACCTCCAGCTGTGCTTGGCAAGGCCAAGTGTGTCCCCTGAAGTCAGCACTCCAGCCAGCAGCACATGGACCAAACATGTACACGGTGAATACGAGACAAAAAGAGCGTTTGGACACTGAGTGCTGTTTGCTGTGTCTGATCCCTGGCCAGTGGCAGGAGGACAGACCGGGACAGGCAGTAGCTCAGCAAGGGTGAACCTCTGCAGTGAAGGCAGCTGGATGGTTGGACAGGCAGCAGCAGGGATCAAGTGAACGTGCAGCAGGTTTGGAAAAGAAAAGGGCTCTGCAAGTGCCGGAGACCTACCTTGCTACAGCAAGGACTGAAGGAAATGAAGGGGGAATTCCTGAGGCAGCAGCTCGGGCTCTGCTCCCCTCAGAGCCTCAGGGCTCTGTCACAGCTCGGTGCTGCAAAGGGGCGGTCTCTCTTTTCTGGTTCATGCTGTACGTGGAGTGTGCTCCCACTCGTACAGATGTGCTCACGTGCAACAGCTGGTGTGTGTCTTCCTCAGCTCCCTAGAAAGCTGCAAATACAAGCTTTATGCAAATTTCCTGAATCCTGCTCAGAAGGCTCTGTTCCTGCAGCTGAAATGTTGCATTATGGCTTTATTTTCAGTTGGGAAGCAAAGAGTGAATGCAATCCCATCCCTGGAAGGGACCACAGACTGGCAGATCCCAAGGGTCCAGCAGGAAAGACTCTTTTGCGGTTCTTGTAGCATTATGGACAAACACTTGGAATATGTTCAGCCAAAACATCAGATGTTTTGGGACAAGGTGAACATCAAAAGAAGCTGGGCACCTCTGCTGCCTATCTGAAATTTTATTGGTTTGACCCTTCTGCCAGGCGCTAACTGGTTATGAAAAGGGCTGGACCATGATTGAGATGTTCCTTAAAAATTTTGAAATAGCACTGATTTGGGTTTTTCCTGTCCTTGTTTCAGATCTGGGATGCTGCTGCCTGCCACACATCACTCCTGGTAGCCAGTTTCCAAGTCAGTCTCTGCTGGGGGACAGAGTGATTCCCACTGTGGTCATCAGTCATTTCTTAGCCCATCTCTACCATTATCCTGGTGATCCAGCTGCAGTGGGAGATGGGATGTTTATTGGGTTGGATATGGGTGCACAGGCTACTGTGCTGTGGGAAATTGTTTTTAAATGCAAGCAAAAAGCCACAGGTAGTTAAATGGAATGAGGTAGACCTGGGACTTCCCAAGGTGAGCACATTCCTGCTGCAGGGATAAGAGCTCTGTGTCACAAGTGTGCAGGGGAAGCTGTCCTGGCTGGGATCTGTCGTGGTGTCCTTGTGCTGCTGCCAGAAGGGGCCTGGCAAACACTCCCCCCTGAGCACGGGGGTTATTAGTTCAGCAGTGAGTGTACCAGCTGAAAACCAGGTACAAACCTGCAGGAATGTGGTGGCTGCAGACTCGTCCTCTGGAGCGTTTGACCGCAGCACAGAGGAGCAGAGCCCAGGTTCATGTTTGCATGAAACCCGGGTTTTGTTGTGTGAGTGAGGACTGAATGGAGATGCTTTCTTTAAGTGCATTAGACCTCAAGTGATTCCCAAAATACTGATGCGTTTCTGGTGATTTCTCTCTGCAGCATCAAGGGCTGTGCCATTATCTTTGATAAGGCTGAGCTGTTCCTTCAGCAGCCAGGGTGATGCTATTGAATGTACTGAGGCTGTTTGGCAAAATGCCTCCCTTTCACAAAAAATGTGTTTAAAGCTTTTTCCATTTTGTGTAAAGGACCAGCTCTCCTCTTTCCCAGGTACTGCTGCATCACCAGCATCCTGGGGAAAGGCTGTACAGTGACTGAAAAGTGATAGGTTTGGGTGCCTTGAACAGATTCTGCAGCTTTCAAATTAAAAATAGGGTGTTTGGACCAAATGCAAATATTTATTAGTTCTATGCTCTCCCCTAAATTTGGGGGATATGGAAGGAGAAACAGAAAATCGTAGAATGGTTTGGGTTGGAAGGGACTTTAAATATAATCCAGTACCACCCCCTGCCATAGGCAGGGACACCTTCCACAATCCCAGGCTGCTCCAAGCCCCATTCAGCCTGGCCTTGGACAATTCCAGGGATCCAGGGGCAGCCACAGCTTCTTTGGGCAACTTGTGCCAGTGTATTGCCACTCATATAGTGAACAATTCCTTCCCAATATCTAACCTAAACCTACCCTCTTTCAGTTTAAAGCCATTTCTCCTCTGTCCTGTCACTGCATGCCTTGTAAAAAGTCTCTTTCCAGCTTCCTTGTAGCCCCCCTTTAGATAAATCTAATTTATGGAAAAGCCATAGTTCTCATGCAAACACATCCAACTTTCAGATGTCCCTTTTCTGTGTGAAAAACTGATAGTTTTCTTTGGAAACTCTCCCCCTTGGCTGGTGGTTCCAGTCACAATCCCTGGCAGCAGATGCCCCAAGTAATGGTGCTGTGGTGTTTTATCACATACGGGTACTGAAATGCCTCATTCTCAGTTACCTTCTACAGGGCAGGGAAATTTGGGATCTCATCTTGCTGTGGGCTCTTCTGGAGGACTGGCTGGAGCTTTGGGGGATGCCATGGGTGGCTCAAGGCACCTGCGACGGGGCTGGCTGTGGGATGGGGCAGAGATCAGAGTTTCACAGCGCAATTAGGAGAGCGGGGCGTGGTGATACTTTAATCTGAGAGCAACCACCACCCACACAGGGCATGTTTTTGGCCTCCTGCTGTCACTGCAGCCATGGGTACTGGCACTTAGGCCACCACACCCCTCGGCCTATTCCAGCCCTATGGAGCCTTTGCTGCCAATAAAACATAAATAATAATTTCGCAGAGGGAAAAACACTGTGTTCCCGTAGCTTGCTGTTCAGGTGGGGGTGGGTGGGCATGAGGGTTGCTGGGGGGCATGGAAGGGCTCAGCCCTCACTGAGGGGGGCAGGTTGTTGGTACCACACACTGGAGCAGCACTTGGAGGGTCCAGTGGCTGCACAGGATGGGGCAGAGTTACACAAGTGCAATCCTCAGTGCTCTGTGCTCTCCAGGCACTCCCCTCACTGTCCACAGGAAAATGATCTCCGGACAGAATTTTTTTGCTCTGTTGAAATTCTGCTGTTTCAGTAGCCTAGTGACAGTCATTGTCTTTCATTTCCATGTGTGAGTTGAATCCAGAGTCAGAAGCATTTCCACTTTGTTCCCAAACAATAGGGCTGTGCTGTTTTGCATGAGGACTCCGGCTTTTCAGCCGGTGTGCTGGGCTTTGCTTTTTGCTGTGGTCCCTGCCTGGTGCTCAGCAGAGGCTGCAGAGTACCCACAGTGAATCCTGGCAGTTGTGCAACGCGACACACGAAGTAAAACTCCTTTCTAACCCCTGCAGGCGATCAGTTTACACCCTGAATGATGCGATTTGATTACCCTTATCTAAGCTACAAATACTGTTAAGGGAGGTGAAATCAGCTGGCTCTGGGAGGGACTATCCCAGCACAGATCTTGGTGGCCTTCGGAGGCTCCAAGTGCTCGGCAGCTCCAGGGGATGTCGTGGTGCTTTGCCATGGGAAGTCCTTTCAGTGTGCAGATGTTACTTGCTGAGGCCTTGTAGATCAAAACCCAGCTCCTGCCATCTCCAGCCTCACAATTCTCAGTGAGCAAAAGCCGCCCAGGAGAGTGTTGACAGTAGGAATGGCAGCTGCTTCCTCGGAGTCGGCAGGGAGATGCTGTTGCTTCGATGCTGGATGTCCCTGTGAATGCAGAGACCAGTTCCAGCATCCCCAGCCCCACATGGCATCAGTTACAGCTTGGGGAGCAGCTCTGCTCTCCCGGCGGGCGCAGTTTCCCAGGGCAGCTTTATTCTTCTGTGAACAAAAGCTGCTGAGCTGCAGGGAAGCTCCTGGCTGGAAGGTGGGTCCTTTCCACAGCCAGACTGAGACCGAGGGCTGGAATGAGACTGGATTGTGTGCTGAACACTCAGATGCATCTCTCCTCCGGCTTCCTCTGTCTTATATTTCACATCTAGAAGAAAAGTACATTTAAAAAAATTCAATCCAGCTTTAAGCCAGAGCTGCTTGTACTCCTCACTCCTTCCAGACTGGAGGGAAGGAGAATTGATAAGTTAATCAGTTTTCAAGGTCGGGAGAGATCAGTAGGACCAGTCAGTCTGGTGTGCTGTGCAAATCAGACCCCAGACACCGCAGTGATTCCTGAACCAGGCCTGCCTGGGAGAGAGCAGAGTTGTTTTGCCTCGTGGGAGGATCTCTCAAACAGCAGGGATGAGCTCCAATATTAGACCAAGGATGAATAGACTGAATTAGGTGTGACCCAGAGGATAATGCAGCCTTCTGCATCTTAATGTATCCATCTGTGAAATGCAAATAATAATAGGGGAACCCTGTAGGGATTCATTAGTCCTTTGAAGATGGCATGTGTTACATGCTATTATTGTGATCTTCCGAAGTTGGCCTCATCCCTGCCTTTTGGACCTACACCTCTCACTGTTGCTCACTTCCTGATTCATTTCCCCCTCCTCCCTGGCACTGTCAAGCCAAATCAGCAGTGGCAAAGGCCTGCCCAGGCCAGTCAGCCACATGTCATGGTGGCTCATGGCCTGGCAAGGGTTGCAAAGATGAGGCTCATGCTCTGGTTCAAGCACGGGGGGCTGGAAGTTGCTGCCATGGCCTTGCAGGTGTGACAAGGAGATCCGGGAGCTTGCAGTGCTGGAGGATGTCCAAGGGACATGTGGTCAGTCCATAATCCAAGATGCTTTTTGTGACTTTCAGATCAGCACTAAAAAGGTGGATTTGGGTGGGAAAGGAAGCCTGGTGACAGGGAAGGGTGTGACTGATGAGACAGTGGGTCCAGAGGAGGTTGCAGCAGATGCTGGGTTTAGGGGAAATTCTTAAATGCTCTCAGTGCACAGAGATTTGCAAAGTAATTATTCCAAAATTAAGTTCATCCACTTTGTCCCCTCTTGGTAGAGTAAGTTCACTTGACACAGATTTTTCTTTTTTCTTTTTTCTTTTTTTTTTTCCTTTATATTAGTGTTTTATTGTACAGTAAGGACTTGCTGTGCTCTGGACGTGCTTCTGAAATGCTTGTTACTGAGGCTTCATGGATGCATAGCACTCACTGTGCACCTGACTCTCAGAGGTGGATGAAATTGGGAAATTCCCATCATTCCTGTCCTGGTCTCGAGCAATTCCTCCTCCTTGGTGAGCTGCCAGAGAGGGAGCAGTGCTCCAGGGTGAAGGGAGTTAACACCTGCAGCATTTTCAGGGGTGCAGCTGGGAGTTGTGAGCAGCCAGCAGCTGGGCTGCACGCCCAACACCGTGCTGGGAGCTCAGCAGCCCCTGGGGAAGGATTTTTCACTGTGTCAGACTGCTGGAGCTCTGCTTTGGGCTCAGGAAGCTCGTCCTGGCTGAAGGGAAGGGACTGTGCTGGCCTTGGGTACCTGCTGTGACAGTGGGGTTTCAGGATGACCAAGACTTGTTTCCCTGGAGGTCTGGCAGCTCCACCTGAGAGCTGCAGCAGCAGAGGGTACAGATGGGAGCTCTGGGACGTGAGGCTGTGTCAGCCCAGAAACTCAAACCCACTTCCATCTGCTTGGGGATCACTGGATTCTTGGCTGATCAGCACCTGGATTTTGATCTTTGAAGGGCAGGCAGAGCTTTGTCCAGCATCAAAAACCTTGTTCTTGCGTGGGATGTGTGGAGGAGGTACCTCCTAAGCTTTGCTGAGGTGGGTGAGACTCGCAGCTCCTCTTGCAGCACAGTCTAGCCCAGAGTGGGTGCACAAATGAGTATCTTGGACAGGAAACCATCCCGTGTTTCTGGAGTCCCTCTCTTTGGAATGCCTCACTCTGGAGTTATGAGAGGGTAGGTTTGGGTTGGATATTAGGGAGAAAGTGTTCTCTCTAAGGGTGGGGAGGCCCTGGCACAGGGTGCGCAGAGAAGCTCTGGCTGCCCCATCCCTGGAAGTGTCCAAGGCCAGGCTGGACGGGGCTGGGAGCAGCCTGGGATAGTGGAAGGTGTCCCTGCCCATGGCAGGGGACTGGAATGAGGTGGGCTTTGAGGTCCCTTGCATCCCAAGCCATTCTGTGATTCTATGAACTCATGGAACTGCTGAAGTTGAGAGCTCTGGGTTCAGCTTTGGCTGTGAAGCAAAATACCATCTACACTCTGCTTCCTTTGTTAAATGTTTCAAACAATTCTCTCTTCCCTTTTCTCCCTGAGGGTCTCTAGGTTGGAGAGGGATGTAGTGGTTGGCTGGAAAAGAAAGCAGTTTCAATATTTTATAGATATTAGGTGTTGAGCAGTGGTGCTGATGGGGTTCCTCAGAAGTAGAGAGATGGTGGGAGGTAAAAGCTGCATCAATCAGGACAGAAATGTACATCCATGGCAGGAACATTGGCATGTCTGTAGTTTTATGAGGGCAAACAGTGAAAGAGACTGGCACTGCTGCCAGGGATGAAGTGGGTGAAACATGGGCTACAGATCCTTACCAGGGCTTTTCGTCCCACTCTGTGGTGGCTTTGGAGGCCTGACCCAAAGGGGTGAGAATGGGACAACACAGCTCCTGTCCTCAAGCATTTAGTGCCCCTTCAGAGCTGCTTGGGCTGGAGACTGGCATTCAAACAGTGAAGAGAAACCAAAGAACAGATGGTTTAACAAAACCCACAAACCCACCCAACCAAAAAAATCCTCCAGCAAACTCTCCCTCCACCGCCTGGAAAAAAAAAAAAATCCCAAACCAAAACAGAACACCCTAAAAAAACCCTAAACCAAACAACACCCCCACCTTCACCATCCCAACCAATTATGCTGCCAGGAGGCTTTTCCCTGGTAAAAATATCCTTAAGTGATGCTAAATCCATTAGGAAGGAGGTGATCCTGCCTGCAAAACAGAGCCGTGTCACTAATGGGAAGAAAAACAACTTCCTGAGTGGACAAGGCATCTCAATTATTTTTCTCCGTCTGTAGATGTATTTCTGTGCAGGCAGGCACAGTCTGAGAAGGAATGAGTTATAGAAACATCAGAAAAGGGGAAAATGGCCATAGGAAAAGGAGTGTGATGTTCATCACTAATTGGGGTATGAATCATTTGGCTCCTTATTGGGCTCCCTTCCCATTCTCCCTGGGGCCCTGGAGAGGGAGAGGTGAATGGCCCCTGTGGCTGTGTCCTGCCCACCACAGTGCTGGACCAGCTTGCTGGCTGTAGGATTTTGTCCCAACCTTTTGGGTACTCAGCTGCCTAGGGCTTCCCTAAATTTCATGTTATGCTTCTATTTTCTCCTGCATTTTCCTAGTTTCTCCTTCATGATTATTTTTATCCTGATTCCTGTTTTCATAGCAGAATGTGGTGAAAAATAGACCCAGTGAGAGCTGTCCTACCAGGCACAGCATCATTATATGCTGTTTACTTTTCCAAATTTTTTAACTGAGACATGAACAAAAGATATTTTTGCAATATCGCTTCTTGCCCTCAGCTGCTTTTCTCAGTGGCATTTTCCTCTCCAGCTGTTTGGCATATATTTTAAAATAAGGATTAGCTAGGTGCTGTGCTAAAAATATAATGAAAAAGCATCAGGATCATCTCTCTTCCAGATCCAATCCCATGGGATATAGATTCCTATAGAAATTAATGGGCTGTCTGGATTCCGGTGCAGGATTGAGACTTCATGGTGTAGATGGATCAATATGGTGTAAATCGATCAATACAGGCAATCAAGTGAGTCAGGCAAGGTTTATGCTTAATACACTCCTGCTGTCATCCCTCATTGTGCCCAGGTTTGTGTAACTCAAACTCACACAAGCAAATCCTCCAAACCATATGGCTCTGCTGGGTCCCCTCCACATTTCATACCATTGCTGGGGTTTTTTAGGAGACTGTAGTTGTGCAGTAGGAATTAGGCTGGGAATCCTTTTCATTTGTTTTCCCCTCTAGAGTTTTGTTACTGAACATGGATCTGGTTTTGGTATCGAGGTGTGTGTGGGACATTCTGAGCTTCTTCCATGTGTTGGTGTGGGTATAATTGGTGGACAGGGGGCTGCAGTGGTGGGCATGTGGCAGAGATGAGGTGGTCACAGGGCCAGTGTGGGGTCAGGACCTGTCTCTCCCTCTCCTTTTCCTTGTTGCCCTGCACTGCCAGGCTGGGAGCTGCTCTCACCTGGCCAGTCTGACCTGATCTGGCACCCACTCTGCTTCCTTCAGGAATAGGGCAGTCAGCCAGCTGTCTTAAATCAGGGAATTCTTCCATTTCTCTGTAGGAATGGAACTTTTGGAGGAAAAGAAAATTTTAAGAACAAAACCCTTTTAAAAAATGTGTTTCCCCTTCCCAAACCCTCCCACCTCATGGCTGACTCATGGGCAGGCACTTCAGTAACAAACAACATCTTTCATTTTTGTCCTTCAGATAGATTTCCAACCTCTAACCACTTTTAAACTATCATACACTTTTTTGTTGCTTTTTCTCTTCCAGTTCTCCCAAGGATTTACTGACACATGCTCTGTCAGCTTAGTTTTCCTCTCTTCCTGTTGGCCTCCCCTCCAATTCCACGCCCAAATACGCATACAGAAATTATCTCATGATTCAGGACAATGCACAGCTCTTCAGATCTGCCATGAGCCATCTGCATGACCTTGGGCAGTTTGCTACTGTAGCACAAACTCTCCACTGTGAATCTGCACATTATTTCGTTTTCAGTTGGAAAGAAATGTTAAGGGTGACCACACTCAAAATTAGGGCTGTGCTGGCTTGGCTTTGGCTCCAGTTGTGAACATGAGCAGCTGTTCTGATCTGAGAAATGTGTGGCAGCAATTTATTACAAGGATTTATACTGAGCTCTGCCGTCCTGTCTGGCCAGGCACATATGTCATGCAGAAGTATGTTTTCCTCCTCAGATGGTGCTGATCTGCCTCTCTGCACAGCCACAGCCTGTGCTGGAGCCCCTCATTGCTCTGGTTTGCTTGACTGACTCATTTATCCACCCCTTTCGAGCCTTGCAAATAACTTTTCTCTCCGAATTCTTCTCTTTTCGCTGGAGACAAGGCACACAGCTTCTTCCCACGTAAATCACATTCCAAAACTTTGATGTCATCTTTATTTTCCTCTCCCGAGACTCCTGAGAAACCCTGCACAGGATGATTACTTTCATCTTATCTCTTCTTTGGGAAAGACCAGAGCAAGGCTGCTTTGCTGGACCCTTTAGCATCAATAGCAACACACCTCAAAGAGCAGCATCTGTAATGGTCTGCCAGTCCCACCGGGGTTGAGAAAAGATTTTCACTAATAACACTGCAGTTTTGTTGTTTTTTTTTTTTTTCTGAAGACAACAGGGAGAAACTGGGAAAGGATGAGGATTTGGCAGAATGGTTTTATCACTAATGCAGCTGCTTTGAGAACTGTAGCATCAAACCCAAAGAATTTCAGCAAAGCCTCAAACTCGATGTTTTTCAACCTTTCCTGAATGTTGACTCTTTAGGTTCATACTGAGGTGCTTTAATAAAAGCAGACTGACTTCCAGAGGTTTGAGTGATCTGGCCTTCCTGTTGTCTCTTCTGCAGCCAGGTTACTAAAATAAAAACCCTTTCAGCTATTTCACTGAGATATGAAAGGGTATTTGTGGTGTGGTGGCTGGAATCCCCGCTGTCTTATGAACCACCCTGAAGATGGCAAGAATCCCTCTGGCTGTGTCGGGGATGTGAAGTGATCTATTTATAATTTTCTCACCTTGATAAAATTCAGGGAGTGACTCAAATATGTCCCATCCTTATGGAAATTAATTGTGTTAATGGGATCATTAGAATTTAGAGTGGTGTCAACGAACTGGTTTTTGTAGGTAATGATGGTTCTTGGGACGGTTATGTCATAAGGAAGGCGGAGAACCTGGTCATCTATATAAACGTGATCAGCCCTGAGCCCTTTCTTTGGGTTTCATTGAGCAATGCCCTAGTAGAGTCAACGTAGGCAAACAGCCGCCACCACCCTCACCATGAAAATAGAAGGTGCCTCGGTGGTCCTTGCTCTGGCATTTTTCTGCTTCTTCTCAGGTTAGTAACTTGGGATGTTCTCTGTGCTGGAATCTGGGGCTGGCAGAGGACACAGCCTGGGAGATCCCAGAGAGGGAGAGAGGGTTAGAGAACCCTTGTTTTTTAAGAAGCATAGTGCTGTAGCAGAAGACCACCATTTTTTTGCTGTACTACATGTATTGGTTTATTATAACATGTCTTGCTAACTACTCTTTCTCTTTCATGTGGAAACAGTAAAGTTTTATTGGTAGATGAAAGCATCTATTTGTAATAGAATTAACAGTTTAAGAACAAATGAAAAAGCCAAACCCTCATTTGTCTGAGTGGGAGAATACCAATTTCCAACCACGCTGAATTCTTCCATAGAAAGCCCAACTTTGAACTAAAATGTAATACAATTTTTTGTAAATTCAGAAAAATGGTAATGTCTTGTCAACACTTGCTAAGGAAGGCATTTTCACATGGCTGCAGTAATTTGGCTACAATAGATAGGCTTCAGCAGGAGTTAGGTTTGAAGCAATGGTCTTTCAATTTCCTGCCTGTTTCTGTTGAAAAAGCGCTAATGGAAGATTTCTTGACAGTTCCTTGCAATGCCACTGATGATGCAAAAGAGGATGAAACATATTATACCAGCTTTAAGTGGCTTAGTAAAAAGGAATATGTATCAGCTACTCACCTGCTGACTCATTATTAATTTGATAATTTGTGTGAAGTACTGCAAATGGAATGGGCCTTGAAAAGGAATTTGTCATTTTGGACAAACAACAATGGCCTAGCTCTGGTATCCCAGTTTTAAATGATGGTGAAGAATGCCAAAGAATGTTTGTGTGAGTTTGACGCAGCTACCAAGGCAGGGGTGTAGAATAATGGAGAAACAGCTACTGAACCATCCTTGGAACTTGGATTTTAAGCCTGAGAAAAGAAATGCAGTAAAGGAGGGCACAGAGACACAAAAAAAATGGATGTGATTTTGCATTTGAATGACAAAAAGTGCAATGTTCCAGAAAGGACTGGGCATTAGAGACTTTCTATCAGTGTGAAATAATGCATTGGATTAGCTTTTATCAAGAGGTATTTGGGTGGATTAGGAAACTGCATCAAGTATTTTAATTAAATGCTTTTGCTTTAAAATTTCCCTTCAAAGATTTTTTTGTATGGTTTCATTGTTGGTTTTTCTGTCGCAGATGTTGCCAGTCAAGCTTCGATTAAGGCGAGTCCAACCTTTTCTATTCTGATTCTCCCTTTGTTTTGCCAACTTACATTGCTTAATGCATGCTCTGAGCAAAGTCCATTTAGATGCACTATTCTTAGATATTATAATGCTTTTTCAGTGGTGGAAAAAGCAGTGAATCTCTCCATATTTAGAGACAACACTTAGGTCATTCAGCAATGGCTCCAGCTGACAGTGTGTGTTTGGTGCATGATGCTGAGAACATAACCAAACAGCTCTGGGCTGGAAATCTCATGAAGTGATGTTAGAGACGGCATGAATTACATTTTTAATGATATTTTAGAGTATTGCTTCTGATCCAGCAGAAACCCCTGCTTCCGATAATTCCTGAGTTTCATAATTAAAAGAATTAAGGCAAGTCCTTTGAGTCCCAGAAAATAATTTGACTCAGTGACTTAGAAGTCAGTTCCATTCATGTTTTAATCAAGCAAGCTTGTCTCCTTGGTAAAGATCCTTTCGGGGAGCACAGTAGCCAAAAATAACTAAATGGTCCATCGCTTCTCCCTGGTCTGCATCTCAGTTACCCAGCAGAAGATGCAATGGGCTGCTGCAACTCTGCACAAAATCACTGCTCTGCTTCCTGAGAGGGTTGTGCTTTTCTCTGCTTGTCTTGCACGTCGATCACTCTTCAGTCACTCTGGCCCGTTCCTTCCTCCTGCATCCCTCTGGCACTTCCAGGGCTCTATTTTCTGCTCTTGGCTGACTTTGTAACGTGCAGTCCTCTGCTGTAGCGGGTAGCAATTTGCAGCTGTATGTAAATTAAATGCGTTCCTTAAATATATATTCCTTTCCCCATGATTAATGGTTCTTGCAATTGGGTTTTGAACTTTCTCGTTGTCTTTTCTGCCTCGGGAGCCACGAGCAGGGCTCTGGGTGCAGCCTGTGCCACGTGTGGTGTGTGGCCAGGGATGGGCGGGAGGAGTGTGGTTTGTGTGAGCAAACTGGTGCTGTTGGGAGCCTGCAGCACACCCAAAAAAGATTCAGTGTGAACAAACAGTTCTCAGGAGCTTGCTGGGAGCCTCCACTGATTGCCCTCCTCTGTGCTTTTCAGAACGAATGCAGGAAAATTTGGTCACTCCTGCGCAGTGGGAAGTTTTCCTGCCCCACCACCAAGGAGCCCTTCAGCAGCCCCAATAACAAAGGAGACCTCAACAAGTGCATGATGTGCCAAAGGCTGCTGTGAGTATCAGCTGCCTGCTGGCACCAGTGGCAGCCCTGCCCTCCCACAGCAGGGAGCCAACTCTCAGGAGGCTCCATGCTATAAAGGTGTTGTCCCTGGCCAGCCAGACCAGTTTGTAGCTCTTCAGCAAACCAGTGAACCCAGTAGCTCTCTCCAGCTCATCACACGGTGAGGGTTCACCGCGGAGTGTGAGGAGCAAATGCAGGGTGAAAACTTACACGGATCAACTTCTTGTTTCCATAGATGGTGTTAGGATGGAGAGAGCTGGATGTAAGCAGGGAGAAAGGATGGCACAGTGGCCCCAGTGTGGAGATGTTAAACACCCTGGGCACGTGCCAGGGAGCTGAGCCCTGGCGCTGGCCTGCGCTGCTGCCTTGTGCAATGGGGAGGTGGGGTTGGCAGCACTGGCCTTTAATCACCCCCTAAAGTGGCTTTGTGTCCGAGCACCGCACGCTGCCCCGTCACTCACGCCTCCCTTTCTTGCAGGGAAAGAAACTCAAAAAACAAAGGGAGTGGTGGAGAGGCGGACAGGAATGTGAACTCCTTGGGAAAGGTGAGGTGAACCACCGCTGCCGAAGCCAGTTTTATTGGCGATGGCACCGCGTCTGCTGCCTCTGACCCGCTGCCCAGGGCGCTTCCTGGTCTGCAGCGTGGGAAAGGGCCCTGCAGTGGGAGCAGGGCAAACATGCCCAGCCTTGGGAAGAGTGTGAGGCCTTGTGCCATCCACCAGCATAAAAGAAACCAAAACTCCTGGCAGCTCCTCCCAGGCAATCACAGCACCTCTGGTGTGTGCCTGACCCCGGGCCCTGGCTGAGGAGGATGCCTGCCTGTTTATAAGGCACACCACTGGCATCTGGCAAATATTTAATAGCAAGGTTGGCGCATGTGAGCTCTGACTAGGGCAGGGTGTGGGAACAGGCCGGCTCTAATTGACTCTTGTTTATCTTGTTGATGCACCTGGCTGGTTTCTTTTACCCATAGCTGTTTTTCTAGATAGCAGGTCTTTATGTGGAGGGAGCTGTCCTTTTAGCCTTGGGTTTTTATTCTAGATGGGAGTGAATTGGTTTCCATCAGATAGTGTTGGTTGTGGTGATTGATTGATTTATTTTTTACATCTGGTTAAGCAGGGTAGCTTTCTAGCTCTGGTGTGTGTGGATGAATTAAAGCCTTTGTAAGGCATAGCTGTCCTAAGGGACATCTTTTTTTTTAGAGATCTGACTTGCCAAAGTGTGGTCCTGAAGGCAGAAGGACAGTTTTACAGCGTCAGGAAGAGACCTACACTGAAATTCTTTGTTAAGCCATAGATTTTCTGTCTGGCTTTTGGCAAGTAATTTTCTAGGCTTGACTTCCCCATCTGCAGAGCTGGGATAAGCTATCAAGCCATCTCCTCTGCATGGTGTGAGAGGAAAAATGTATTGCAGATCACAGGGCAGATAAGGCTGTAAGTGCTGCATAAGCGAACCTAAAGACTTCACATGTTCCATGTGTTTCTTATGCTGCAGACTTGCCCTGAAAGTTATAGGAAAGCTGTTCACAAGAAAGTAAAGGCCAGGCTGAAATGCTTAAGCAGGCTTTGCTACAAAAGCCTTTTGTGAAATAGAGTGCTTTGGTTCAATTAACACATACCATCCTGTTAAGTGGAAGGTAAAAACACCCACCTCTTACTCTTGTGTACCTGGGGATAGGAGGTGTTCAAGGATTATATTTTTTTTAATGCCTGCAGCTTCATTTTTTACCATGCATGGGTTTTAAAATTCTTAGTAGAGTGTTCTCTCACGAGAGATGGGAAAACCAACTTTCTTATTCAAAATTCACTGAAACTGGATTTTATACTTAGAGCAGAGCCTAGGTCCTTCAGGCAGGCTCTTGCATGTGTTATCTATTAGAAAAAGCAACCAGGCTACCCTGGGTGCAAAAGACAGATCTGCTTATCTAAACATACGGATTTATTTGTTTTATGCTGCATGTTATGGTTTTCCGCCGAGTTACGCCTCAAGGAAGCAAAATAACATTTGAAATGGAACTCGTTGGGTGGATAATCCTTTGTGGATTTGTGGGAGATGCGTCTCTCTGTCGGCGTATCCGTGTCAACCCATGCTTTTGGCGTTTGCACAGGATGAGTGTCGGGAGTTTCGGGATCTGTTCAAGAGAGGGAAACTTTCCTGCACCAGGGAGAACGACCCTGTCCGGGATGCCTCTGGGAAGCAGCACAGCAATAAGTGCATCATGTGCGCAGAGAAGTTGTGAGTAAAGGAAAGGAGCGGGGCACCGCTGGCACCGGCGGCGGGGAAGCCTCTCCTCCCTGGAGCACCCTGGGATTCACTTTCTCATCTTCTTCTCTTCCAGCAAAAGGGAGAATGAGCGGAAGTTATCTAAAAACAGACAAGGAAAAGATAAGGTGAGATTAAAGTATTAGGCAGGTCAATATAGGACTTTATTGGATTTTCACCCAAGACAGAGAAAAGGCAATGTTATTCTACTCAGTTGCGCTCTCTCTCCTCTGACTTAATTTTGAGATGCACTTTCCTTACCCTCCTTATTTCTTATTCATGCTCTTGAATCCCTCAAGTGAACAACTTGTGCCTGAATATTATGGTCTGCCCTGCTGACCTGTGGATCTAGGGACAGGCAAATCCTGACAGAGCAGGAAGCCAGGTGTGCTGTGCTGTCCCGAATTTCGGCTCACGGCTGGAGAGGTCAGTTCTGCTGAGGCTGCTAATTAGGTGGAAAAGAAAAATGTGTGAAAAGCCCTAAATCTGAACTCTGCACAGCTTAAGAGACCGTTGTGTTCTGGGAGATGTCAGCCCTGCACTATCTCCAGGCCTTTGGCTCAGTTTTAGCTGTTTTTTTGTTGGAAACTTTGTTCTCATGGAGCTGTGATTTGCCACCTTCTCCCCGGCAGGCTGCAGCCACCATGTTGCTGTGCACTGATGCTTTGCTGGCAAAAGCAGCCCTGTAAAGGGGAAAATGTTTGCTTTCCACCACTTTCCTCTTGATTTCTGCTATGGTAGGGACTGGTACGGCCCCCTTAAGCCTCAGTCTTGGGGATAATCCTGTTTTAGTGCTTTTTCTAATGACTTTGGCACCAAAAAATAGAAGTGTAAGTGAAATTTGCTGATGGCAAAGCTGGGAGGCAGTATCAGCAGAGGAGGATCAGCAGATCACTCAAGACTAATTGGATAGTGCTGAGGCCTGGAGTAATAGAAACAAGATAAAATGTAATGGCAGTGCAAGATCACACAGTCAGTGATTAACAAGAATTCCTACTCATTGGCTAGAAGTGACAAAGGATAAGAAAATCCTGCATTTATTAGTGGGTCAGGGATGTGACAGGCCATGAAAAAGGCAAATGCGTGACTCGGATGTACTTGGTGAGATTTTTGCAGCAGAGGTCAGACCTCAACAGGGCTCCAGAAACGCTGGGTCAAAGAGAAAATGTTTGAGAGAGGCTCTTAGGGGAAGGCAGATCTGTCTGCAGAGAACTGGGCTGCTGGGCTGGTCCCAGGGAATAAGGCACAGAGGGGCTGGCAGAGCTTTCCTGGGCTTGCTGGGAAGGGAAAGCATTGCCTGAACAGTGCAGGGGTGTGAGCACACGCCGGTGGTGGGGAGAAGCAGTGAGGCTCGTGGGGAGCCCCTTTGGAGTGGGTACAACACCCCTTTCTGGTGGGACAATGCTTTGTGGCTGTTGGCACAGCAGCAGAGGCTCCTCCAGGGCCAGATCATCTCTGCTACCCCTGCCTGGCGTGGCTTTGTGGGAAATGTGGGGCTTTGTCCTCAGGGTGGTTTGCCAGCATTACCCTCATGGGAAAGCTGTGGAGCTGGAGGCTGAGGTGCCCTGGATGGGGATGCAGGACAGCGCTGGGGAAACCTTCCCCTGGCAGAGAGGATGAGGTGGTGTAAACCTCTGAGCACAGCAAAGGGTGTGGGGCCAGTGACCTGCCAAGGACCTTCGTGCAAGCCAGCAAAACCGGACACAAAATGGGCAGAAAATTGCTAGTGCTAAAACCTTTTTGTAAAAAGAAAAGGGTAAGTGGAAGTCAGTTCCTTCTCCTTTGTACTTGCTGTTCGGAGCTGCCTGTTGCAGTGTGTGAAATAGTTGAAATTAGGGGGACTGAATGTTTCCATCCATGTTACATAACAGGGGCAGGTTAACACAGTTTCTGTACAGCAGTTTTGAACAAGGAACAAATTAATCATCCACTCTCCAAACAACCATCCTGTGCTCGTGGGCTATTAAGTCTGTTTGCATTGTGCTTTTATGTTTTAACTGCTGCTTCTTGATTGACACGTCCCAAAGTGTGGCTGGTTTGGAGGATCCTACGCGCTTTGTAAAGAAAATTATCTGGAGCTACTATCTGGGAAAAGGCTGTAGCTGTGTATTAAGGACGTTGGGAGAAAAGGGAGTGACTTCATTACCGTATCGGTCACATCACTGGCATGCTTTGGATAGCCCAGCCAGGAGAATAATAATTAGTGGGACCATACTAGAAAACTCCCAACACGTGCTGTGCAGGCAGAAGGGCCCGGAATGTTTCTGACTCACCCCTCTGTTTATATGCTAAGTGGCTGGTACTGCACACCCTCTTCTCTCACCCCCACCCAGACTCTCCTGTGATGCGTTTGTGATGGTTCCATGCTTTCCTGGCAGGAAACCCCAGGTTTCTAAGGATCTGATCAATAAGGCGAGGAGGAGAGAGTGCCCTAACCCTGCCCTCCTTCCGCAGGATGACTGCAGCGAGTTTCGCTCCCAGTTTGAAGCTGGCGGACGCCTGTCCTGCACCAGGGAGAACGCCCCTGTCCGGGATGCCTCTGGCAAGCAGCACACCAACAAATGTCTCATGTGTGCTGAGAAGTTGTGAGTACTCCTTCCTCTGAGCAGCGACAGCAAAGAGGGAAACCTCAGACTGCAGAAATGCAGCTTCTGCCTGTGAACCTGCATCTGGGCAATGCCTGGGAGAGTCCTGACTCCCAGTGGCCCTCTAAGAGATGCTCTGGGCAGTAGGGCTCCTCTTCCCACCTCCCTGTCAGCACTAAGGGCCCAGGGGCAGGTGAGAAGCAGTGTGGGGTAGAGGAGGAGAAGCAAGGTTGACAGAGAGCAGCCCCTTTCCCAGGGGGCTGTCGGGCAGGGCAGCTCCTGAGGAGTTTCCCACACGTGTACTTTGCCTTCCAGATGCCCTCTCTTTCTCTACTCCCATAGAGCAAATGCAGAAGCAGCCCTGATACGAAAGCAGCCACCTGGATCCAGGATGTAGCACACAGTGGGAATGGTGAAGAGAAAGGGAGAAGGCTTAGGGGTGGGAATTAGGAACAGGACCACCAGGAGCAGGGACTGTGGATGGGGAGGTGGTACCTAGTGGCAGGACACTGGCTTACAGGGCAGCCCTGGGTGCTGGTGGCACTCACACTACCATAGCACTCAATTTTTTCTCCTCTTCCCTTCTTCCAGCAAAAGAGAAGCTCAAAGAGGGGGTGGAACTCTCCAGCGCAACAAATTGCCCGCTTCAGAAAGGACAAATGAGGTGAGATGGAGCTTGGAGCCTATGCTGAACTCAGAAAGGGTCTGGTGAGGGTCTGTGGGGTCTGGATGGCCTGTGGTCAGCCTGGGGTGATGAAGGATTCTGTAGCCAGCTAGTGATGGGGGAGAAGCTGGTTGTATTGTCAAGCCTCACTCATTTGTGGGATGGACCTGGGTGTGAGCACACAAACTGGACACTTACGGGCCTGACAGAACAGCCCCTCTCACTTTCCCAGTGATGTGATGCTACATGAGAGATAAAGGGCAGGTTCAGACTCCCCACAATCCTGAAAGCCCTTGGATGATAACATTTGGTGGGTATGGAGTGCATCAAACCTGCTGCTTTAAGAACAGCCCTATCATTCTTTGGGTCTGGGAGGATGAGGGGGGAGGGCGGGAGCTGCTGGAGCTTTGCTGCTTCTCTAGTTGCATAAGAGTTGTTTCTGTGGTTGTTGAGTGTGACCCTGCCCCTTTTGCAGAAGAACTGTGGTGGTTCGCGGCAGGGTGTGAACGAGAGGCGTCCCTTCTCGGGCAGAGGGTGAGTTCAGCAGCACCTGGGCTGGCAGCCCGTCCCCACACACACCACCAGCCCTGCTGTCTGCCCCCTTCCATGTACATGCAGTTTTTATGGGTGGTTAGGAGGTTAATTGGAGCAAGAATGGTTCAACAGCACAGGAGCAGCTTGCACTGGGCTGGAGCAGTGAATGTTTGGTGCTTACTGCAGCTCTCCTCACTGGCTGAGCTGGCGATGGGCAAGAGACACATAGTGGGACGTGTTTCTCATGAAGCCCTTGCTCCTTTTTGGCCTTGATGCTGTGTGTACGAAGCACCAGCAGTTCCTGTGCTCGGAATCCCTCTCGGGACACTTTGTCCAGCAAAACTTGTCTCCTGGCAGTGCACACGTGTGTGCCTGGCCCTGGCTCAAAGGCAGTGCCTGGTGCACCACGTGCTTTCTGGGCACTGGTCAGGCAGGAGCTGTTTGTTTTGTAGCTGTTGGCCCTGAGCAGGACTCAGCTGCTGCTTTTTCTGGGGCACACTGAGACTCCTTGCTTTTGACTGGTGCAATTCCTTCGTGTGCCCCTTCCATGGAGTGCTGCCAGCAGACACAGGGGTGCAGAGCCCTGGGGTGGTGGTGGTGCACTCGGGCTGAGCACAGGGCGAGGCTGTGTCCTGCTCTTGGCTCCCTCCCTTTTACCATGTGGCTGGGGGGCTTCTCGCCCTCTCCTCTCCTGTGGGTGGGTGGGTACCACGGTGCAAACAGCCCTCCAAGAGCTGTGGGGGTCTGCAGGGAGGGTGGGTTTGCACTCTGCTCCCGCTGTTTGGAAGGAGTTGGTGATGAGCTGTGTCTCTGCTCTCTCTGCCAGCCCACAAGGTCAGCGTGGCAGAAACTGCAACCGGTCACCCGGCCGCAAGTCACAGAGCAGAGACACCGACGAGGACCCGATGGTAAATCCACCTCCTGCCCCTCGGGTGGCAGCTGTGTGGGCAGGAATGGGGCTCCTGCCCCTCGAGTGGCAGCTGTGTGGGCAGAAATGAGGACCTCTCCCATGGGGTGTTCCTCTGCTGGTGCTGAGCCACCCCTGCTCCTTTCCCAGCAGCTGCTCCTGTTCTCGCTATAACCCTGAAGGTTTTCACTTGGCCCCATGTCCCTGGAAGGGTTTGAATGAGTGAAGATATCTGTAGCCTGCTGCCAACCCCTGTATTGCCTGGCACTGAAGCAGAGGAAAGGGCTTGGCTCCCTATGGAAACCCCCAGCTATGGGGGTGTGGGTCTTGAGCTCAGGTTGGAATCCTGCCCCACATGCAGCCAAAGTGGGATGAGGAGGGTTACCTCCCCGTGCTGAGAATGAAGGCTGTGGTCAGAGCAGGGTGGTGGAGCTAACCAGGGGATGAGGACAAGCTTGGCAGAAGGAAGGAGTGCTAAAGGGGGAAACGCTGAGTGGTGGATGACAACCATGTAAGGAATAATGTAGGAGGGAGGTGGGGGTGCCTGCTCTCCCTTCTCATGAGAAGAAAATGGAATAGTTCCAACAAAGCTAAAAGTGGAAAATGTGAACTAATGAGAGAAAATAAGTTGCCGTAAAAAGGGTGACTAAACTGTGGATCTCACTATCACAGGGTGTTGTCTAGAGGTAGGATGGCTAAAAAGAAATACCTGATGTTTTAATTCCTCCAGCATTTTCATACAGTAATTTAAATAGCATTTTAGAAAAGATAGGAAATGTGTTTCTATGGGTTTGGAGGGATCTTACAACCAACTGCCTTAACTCTCTCTGAAGCCTCTGCTGCTGACCACTTCTAGAAAAGGGATATTTGAGTTAAAAACCCAATAGGCAGTTCAGGTACAGCAATTTTGACGCATTCCAGAGGCAGCATTAGGTGTAATAAGGCCAGTCTGCTTCAGGGCTTAGTGGTATTTCCTGGTAGCACCAGAGGGGCAGTGGATGCCGGGGAGCCTGACAGACCAGAGGTGATTCGGGGAGCAGATCTGCTCCTCTCCTCTTTCTGGGGCCACCGGTGGGTTTTGTCACAGACAATTCCCAGAGCCAGAGGAGTGGTGGCACTGGCTGCTGGCACCTGTGATGTGTGGGGCTGCTGGTGGGGAGGCCTCCTGCCCTGGACTGTGGTGCAGGCAGCAATGTCTGGTGCGTAGGAAGGCATCCAGCAGAGGATTGCAAAGGTCAGCATTGTCTGCTCTCACGTCACTGATGATTACCCAGATGAGGGAGGAAGCAGCACATTATGGAAATTAGCAAGTGACGTTTAACCAGCAGGTGCTATCACGGCACCCCAACATCACCAAAACCTCCCCCTGTGCTGCCCGGCACGAAACCCTCCTTCCCTGGGATGCTTCCTGCCCCGTAGGGCTGCTGATAAACCATCATTTTTGTGCTAAATGCTGCATCCCTGGGTGGAAGGGGAGGTGGAATGTTCTCTCAGCCCCACTGCACCCATTCGCAGCCCTTGCAACACCTTTTGTGGCACCCGGAGAAGGGGTTGGGAGCCCCTTGGCCACTTCTTCCTCTCGGTCTTTTTTCGGTCCCTGGAGCTGCGGGGGGAGCTGAGGAAGGGGCTGTGCGTGCCAGGGAACAGGCTGTGCTATCCCTGACCTCTGCTGTTGGAAATCCGCTATGACTGGGCAAACACCCGCTCCGCTCGCAGGGTGCGAGAGGCTTTTCGGGATCCCTGAAGGTCGCTCCTTGCCCCGTCCGTGCATCCCGGCTGTGCCGCGTGTGGTTTGTAGGGCAAACCGCGCCTGGATGTTGCCGCTGCCGTGCTCGGGAGGAAGCAGGAGGGCACCCCTCATTACTCATAGCTGCTCGTGTCTCTGGGTGGGCGTCAGGAGCGCTGCGTGCCGCACCGCCCGCGGGCAGCGCCGGGCTGCTCCAGGCGTTCCTCCTCAGCTCTGGCCAGTGGGTTTCATCTCAGTCCTTGGAGATAAAATGGTATCAATGTACTCATAATGAAGATTAGGTATAGGTGGAAGAAGGTTTTTGTCTTGTGGATGCACTTTGAGAGAATAAACCTTGCCCCTGACTGTAGCAAGGTGGGGGTGGATCAGGTGAGAGGGGCATGAGGGCTCTGTCCCCAAAAGCTTGGCTGACTCGTCCAACAAGAGACACGATCTCTGTCCAAACCTGGCCTGGCTGGAGGTGTGGTGGATGTGATAAAGGACAGAGGGCCCCATGCAAGGCTTGGTTTGTGAGCACTTTCAAGTCCCACAAAGGAAGGTCTTGCAAGTGAACCGACACCAAATGTGATTTCTTTCTCTCTTCAGCTGGACTGTGATCGAATTCTGCATGGGGTGAAGGGTGGAAGGATTTTCTGCAGCGAATCCTCACAACCAGTCTGTGGCACTGATGGGAAAACATACAAAAATGAATGTGACTTGTGTTCAGCTGCCATGTGAGTAGGCGGAGAGATTTCAGTAATACAGGGCCATCCACCATTCCCAAGTGTCTTTTGCAGAACAGTGTTTGTTTTGATACATCATGACTCACTATCAAGTGTGTCCTTGGTGCTTTGCTGTTAAGCAAACATAGATCAAAATGCCTGAGATTAATCTGATGACAGCTAATTAAGATACACAAGTTGCCAGGGTCCCCTATTCCCTCTCTGCCCAATCATGAGATTGTTTGGGGAGTAATAAATGCCATCACATTGGAAGTAGCATCAAAGCATTAAGGAGCCCACAGAGGACTGTCATGCTGGCAGCTGAGAGCTGTGGCATTGCGAGTGAATAATAAGCAATGTCTTGTCCTCCCTTTGCAGGAGAGCTTCAAACTTCATCACGGTAAACTACCGAGGCGAGTGCCGAGAGCCTGCCCCTGAAGTGGTAAGCGGCAAACCACAGCTGGGCTGCCAAACATCAATCTCTCCCTTTCCCATGGTGGAAATTCCCCGTTGGCACCGCCTCAGCCTGTGGTGACCTGAGCCAGGCAGCCACAATAGGGAGTGAGGAATGAGGAGTGGCTGGCAGCCGCCAGCTGCCCGCTGTGCCCTTCAGCAGGAGCTGGGCGTCCACACTTTGACCCCGCTGGCAGAGTTAGCTTGTTCCTTCAGTGAACAGCAGGCTAATTAAAGGCGTGCTCTGCAGCTGCTCTCCAGCCACTTTGGTTGGGAGGGAAGAGAGGTATCGAAGCCCCTATTTCTATTTTATTTTTTTCCTGGAGTGGAATGTTGCCAAGAGGTGGAGAAAAGAAAGTGTCTCCTGGCTGTGTGTAGCATCCCACTTCACTCCAAGTGCTTGCTGGGGAGCCAGCCCGGCCTCTGCACCTGTGACAGGAGCATTGGAATCCCAGGAACGGATGCTCATGGTCAAGGTGTTTAAATACAGGTTGAGACTCGGATTTAATACCATAACCTGGTCTCCATGCTTTGCCTAGGCTGTGTGGTAGGAGTGTGATGTGTCTGGGAAAACAGCTGACTTTCCTCCTGGGACTTTGATGGAGCTAGAAAGACCAGAACTGTATAAACCATAAAGGGCTTGTTCCCTAAATAATATCCAGGGAGATGGTTGGGAAATGAAGATTATTCACTAGGTGGCATACTTTTGGGAAAGGTCTTGAGCCTTGACATCTTGTGCAATCCCACATAGCAGATGAGTTAAACATTTCTCAGCTTTGTCTTTCTACTGGTGGAAGCTGGACAGCCTCCAGCTCTTGGATTTGCATCCAGTGTCTCCCAGTTTGTGGCTCTGTGCACGGGATGTCCTGTGGCACCTGGGGAGGACTGTCCTCACTGGCATGAACTCTTGAGAAACTGAATCTTCATCTCCAGGGAAATAGATTGGTTCCCACTCTAAGCCTGCAGAGAATCCAAGTGTTGAACCTACCAAAGAGATTTCCGGGAAGTTTTGAGTGGGAACATTGGCTTCTGAGTATGGATGTGGTATTTGGTGTTTGCAGGCACAGAGAGCTGTGGGGTATGAGACAGCAATCACGCCACAGTGTCATTCCATGCCTCCCTCTGCTCAGTGCCAGGACACCAGCAGATCCCCAAAACTCGCTAAACATCCTGGCTCCTTCCCCCTCTTCTCTAAAGTAGCAGAGTGCTCTAAACTTTGCTTGAAGTTGAAGAAATTGCAGTGCAGAGAGAAATAATTTTGCCTGTGATGGTACTGGGGGCCTTTGTGTCTCAGTCTTTAGGGAGATGGAGCCACTTTTGGCCCGTGGGCACAGGGAGATGAGGCACTCTGTGAGTCTGTTAGTGGCTGTGTCCAAGACACAATGAGACTGGATACACCGTGGCACCTGAAAAACAGAGAGAATTCCCACAAAACTGTGCCTGGTCTGGAATTCCTTCCTGTTTCATGTTTCACCGAGCTGTCACGGCTCTCGAGCCCTTGCAATAAGAGGGGGATGCCATTTACTGAAAGTCAGAGAGCTGACTGAGAGTGTTAAGTGTTCCAAGGGGAGATGGATGCAATTAAAAGTCAAAGTGATAAGCTTTTTTTCTTGAGGCAAAAAAAGCCAAACGAAAGCACACTCCCCTCCCCCCCAACGGATTTATTCTTTATGTTTATTAAGTCACCTGAAGAATCAGGCTGGAAATTTATGGGAGCTTATAAACAATGTACAGAGCAGTGTTATTTTCGGCACTGAAATTCATACTTGCTTGCAGTATAATGAATTCTTCTTTCTGCTGAAGATTCAGGCACTCAATATATGCTACTAAAACCTGGAAGAAAGCAGCTCCAGCAGTGCTTTTGGCATCAGAAACGGGTTTAGAGAGTTGCAGAATGTGAAATGCTTTGGAGGAAGATAGGAAATTGTTACCCAAAAACTGTAGTATTTCCTTGAGTTGTATTTTTAAATTACCCGTGGAGAGTGCCGGGTTGCCTGGGAAGATGTGTGTTAAAGCTGCCTCATCCCTTTGCAGCCCAGTGCCTGCATCCTCTCCTGCCTGCAAAGCTCCAGCTGGATTTCCAGGTGTTTCTGGCAGCTCTGGTGACCTGATGGCCATCAGGGAAGGATGCTTGTGGGAAGGGGTTGGGAGCAGCGTGGTTTGAGGCAGAGCTGACCCTAAAGGGTGTATCTGGGCATGGCTGGGGTGGAAAACCTTGCTGCAGAGAGAGCCTGTCCCCACTGGCCAGCTTTGGGTCTCGCCACCTTCCCTGGGAGGTCCCTACCATAACTGAGTTCCTTTGATCCTGTTCTGCTTTTCTGATGACAAATATAGGTCGGCATCCCAGGTGTAGATATCTTTTTTTGGTAAGTTAACTGGCTGCTAGGTCCTGCAGGGCTGTGTCACGTGGCTGAATTGATTGTGGCACTTTCTAGCACATTTGACTTTTCATGCTGCATATCTCGCAGTTCCTTTACTTGTTCAAAGGTTTTTCACACTAATCACCTGGGCAGTAGTCACCGGTCTGCCCACGCTGGTCAAAAGATCAGGGGGAAAAAAAGGATTTATCTCGTTTATACTTTTTATTTCTTTAAACCCGTTTCTCAACAAACAGATAACTCCCAGGTTTGCAATGGGCAAGTCCCAGGTTCCTTACAATGCGCTCTGTTTGGCCACGCTGCTTTTAAAGGTATTGAAAGGAGGGAAAGAAGAAAAGCAGGACCTTCCCCAGATTAGAAAATAGGTGTAGAAAGCACCTAGCTTTTGAGGCTGAAATTAGTCTTGTTTTCCTCTCCTGGCAGTGGCCCAACCTGCCTGCCCTTGTGCCAGGCTGTGCTGCAGCTGTCTTACGTGGCAGTGAGCTGGCCTGAGGGGCTGTCACACCAATACCAGTGTCACACAGCAGTGGGAAGCTTGGGGATGGGCTTATTCTTTTTGCTCTTCCTTTCCAGAAGTAATGGAGTTCAGACTGCCAGCAAACACCAGGGATCAGCTGTGACCAAAGGTACGGAGAGAAAGAGACTGTGCCTTAGCCCTGCTTGGTCAGCCTGGACTTTGGGGGTGTGTTTCACAAGGGTTGGAGTGTCCCACCGTGCTCAGACAAGCTGCAGGGCTGGGACAGAGGGTTCTGCAGAATTTTTCCTCTCCTTGCAGCCCTGGGATGGTGGGGCTGAGCCTGTGGGGGCTTGCAGCAGTGGGCTCTGCCCACTCCTTTCCCCTGCCTCTGTTTTTTCAGCCAAGCTGTCCCTGCAGAGCAGGGAGTATGCTGGCAGAGCTGTTCCCCATGCCAGGGAAGCAGGAGTGTCCCAGAGCACCTGCAGAGCATGGGAACATCCCAGCTTTAAGGTTTCCCCATGGTCTGAATCTTTGAAGGCCTCTTTGCCTTCTGGGACTGCAGTAATAAACTGTCTGCCCTCTCTCTCTGCAGAGCAAGTAAAGGAAGAGTCGATGTCGAGCATCAGGGGAGCTGCCGAGTCCCCAGGACTGCCAGAGCTGCCTTCGTCCACTTCTGCAGCAAACGGGGCCCGTCCTTGCTCGGGTGGAGGGCGAAAGGCTGTGGGGACTCAGTGGTGCCTTCCCAGATCTGCCCCGTGCGTGCTGCTGCAGTCCCTGCCGCCTCGCTGTGTCTTAACGTGCTTCTCCAATAAAGATAACTCCTCAGCTTCATGTCACTTTTCTTCACTCAGCCTCAGGGGAGGGACACGCGAGTCCCCACTCTGGCTTTGCACCACGTGCTCCATAGGAGATGAGCACCCTGAGGTGCACCAGCTGCTGTAAATGCCTGGCGAAGATGTTGGACCCAAGGAGGAAGAGTGTGGTCTGGGGTTTTGTGAGGAGGGGTCAGGGGTCAGGTTCTCTCTGGCTCATTATGGGGTCTTGGGTCAATCACTTCACTGCCCTATCAGCCCTTTTCTCCTGCCTGTAAAACAAATATTAAATGATACTTACCTACCTCAGAGGGTTGTTTGAGATTTGTTTGGTTTACGCTTGGAAATCTACAGAGAAAAATTGCTTTGAAAGCACCCAGTGTCTTGGGCTGGCAGTTTAGATGATGCACTAAGTGTCCTCTTCCAGGCTTCTCGTGTGAGGGACTGGGAAATCCAGACCACAGTTTGGAGCAATGCTGGGAAGCAGATATGTGTTGAGTGGTCATGTTGGAGATGTGCTGAGCCCAGAAAGGTCCCTGGGGCCTGGAGGTGTGAATTTGGCCAGTGTTTCTTGCTGTGAGAGGGCAGAAGCACGGCTGGCACCCTCGAGGGAAGCTCAGCCATCGTGGTGGCCCATGGACCATCTGCTGCTGGGTCACCCTCCGCCTTGGCCTGAACTTCCCTGTAGGCTCAAGTCAGTGCCTGTCTCAGGAATTACCTCCTGCAAGGAGAAAAGGGTCCGTCTTTCAGGGTTCTGGTGCTGGGGCAGATGGAGAAGTTCCCTGGTTTGGAATGGTTTAAGCTTTTTAAGGAAAAGTGGTGCTGCTTTGAGATGTAACTGACCTACAGATGATTCTAATTCATTTATATTCTGAAACTGTGTTCAGATGAAGCCAGGCCTCTGAGCCAAGGGTTTCCCTCTTTTTTTGGGGTCAGTGGATCTGGGAGTGGGGTGGGATTTTCAGAACAGGAGACACTGATGGTGAGTTAATAGAAATCTGCTGGTGGTTTGCACGTACTCCCTGTACTTTCTTTATAGCTGTTACTTAAAGCAAATAGGTTCTTTATTTGTATAAACTTTATTGCAGGACATTTCCAGAAGACCTTGAATGAGCATTTGCAGTGTTTGAGTCCATTTTAGCTGTGACCTGATCTGTAAACACTCTTCTCTTGCAGATAAGGCTGAAGTGACTTTCAGATTTTGACAGGATTTTACCTAACACTAATTAATTTCACTCCCACCAAAGAGTTCTTTCAATTAAGTTATCAAATCCTCTTTTTCTACTGCAGTTAATGAGAATTGATTTTTAAACTCTCAAAATGCTTACGCATGCATCATGTTTTATTGCGGCTGATAATAACAAAAAACTGATTTTATTATCAGCAAACTCTGCCATAAGCGGTTGTTAATAGTTTGTATGCTTATTTCTAACGTGAGCAAGCACTGTGATTTAGAAATAAATTGTGACTGCCTCTCTCTACATGGAAAATCCCCTCACCAAGTAAGAGTCATGTAGGGTGAGAGTCACCAGTTGGGGGCTGGTTAGATGTTTTGGGGGATGCAGAGTTTGTCTCTGAGCTGAGATGAAACAAGTACATTCTCGGATGTTATTTATGCAGCCTGAGAGTGATGAATGTCAGACAGTAAAAATGTTCTCTGATGATGTCTGCTCACTGATTCCAGCTAACATCAAGTGCAGGGACATCTACATGATTTCATAAAAGCAGTGCACAATTTGTGGCTTAAAATAAATTCCTGCAAATGAAAATCAGTGCACTTGAAAGCTACTATGATTTGTAGTGATTTCAAGTGTTTAAGTTTTCAAATAATGACCCCTAAAACCTTCATTAGCTGTGCTTGAAAAGCAATAAACTGATGAAGACTGCCCCAGTAGCCTCTTCTGTCAGTATTTGAGCACCTTCTAAATTCCTCCTGCTGCCAGCAGAAATTATCATCCACAAAAATCGCAGCTGGTGATAAGGGATCGTTAATCAGATTCCAAGCCCATCTGCTGAGGAGGCCCAGGACAGGGACTTGCTGAAGCTGCCTGTGCTGCTGTGAGCAGCAGTGCTGGCTCCATCCTGCTCGCAGCAGCCTGCCCGCTCCCTCTGCTCTTGCTTTCAGCCCCCTTTTGTGGGTCGTTCCGAGGGCTGGGCGGTGAGGAATGTCCCTGGTGGCACAGCAGAGCTCGGGAGGGATGCCACGCGTTGTTACTCCTGGGGAGAAGGTAGCAAAGGCTGATGAGGTGCTGGAGAATTTGCCACTTTTTCTTTTATGTTTGCTCTTGGTTGCCCTTTGTGTTGCCCTTTAAAATGGTAACGAGGCCAAGCCAGCCCTCTATGAAACTGGAAAGGTACCAGCGCTCTGGGGATGCTTCGGTTTGCTGTAAATTACACTTTATTAAGGGTGTTCCTTGCCAATAACCACAGACCCCATGTGGTTCACAGCAGTTCCTGAGGTTTTGCAGAACTGGCATTATGAACTGACACTTCGGTCTCCAGCCTCTCAACGTGGTTGGGCTTTGAGCTAAAATGCCCTCTGCAGGGACCTTAGGTGTCTCAAGTATTATTTTCTTTTTTTTTCTTTTTCATAGAAAGTGTCAGGAACTCACACAACTCTTCAGGGTGTACAAGTGCTGCTCTTGGTAGAGAGTGAGGGCTGTTGACTCTGGCAGATGCCTCGGCAGACCTTGAACTCCCGGTGGTATTTTTCAGTCCTCTGTCCATGTAGAGCCTGGGAGCTCTGCCTTGCAGCTCCCTGCTGCTCTCCAGCCACACCAAGGGAGAGCCCTGGCATGGCCCCGTGGTGTGCTCCACCCCAGGGCACCTTCTGCAGGCTGCCACAGCAGCCAGTGCTGGAAATCTTGCAGTTTAGGGGTATTTGTTCCTTTGAAAACGTGGTGAATTGTGACGTGGAGAGCTGGATGCTGTTTGTGCAGGGAAGCCCCTCTGGCTCTGCTGCAGAGCTCTCTTTTCTGGCTCTCCCTACATCCCTGTGATGCTCAGTCCCACCACACAACTTCTGCATATGGGTACCTGGGGATTTCAGTGTTATTTGTCTTGATTATTACAATTTCTGCTCCATGGCTCATCTGCTTTCACCTTGGGGACTCATGAATGGGCCTCTCTCTTTCCTCTCTTTAGGGCTTCTGTTTGGCAGCTGTTAGAACATCTGTCTTTCCCTGCAAGGCTCTCCCTATTACAGGGAGCTCTTGTCCAGGCAATTTCCTTGGGATCTCCCTGCTCTGTTCTGCTGCAAGATCTCTCCTGCTGCCAGCTCTTCCTCTGGAACTGCAGCACAAAAACTTCCAATGCTTTCCTCTGCATGAAGGTATGAGCAACTCCACTCAAGTTGTTCACTAAAACCAAGATGCAACTGCTTGCAAATTAGAAATCCAGACCCTTGATGGAGAAGGTCCCAAAAGAAATATATTAGTGCTGGGTGTAGTAACAACCATCCCTGTGGTTTGAGGGTGGGAAGAATGGATGATTTCTGCATGTATTTCTGAAAAACAGATGAGTTGGCTTTGTTGTCTTCCTGCTTCCAAGGGGTTTCTTCCTTTCTTGGCCTGTGTCGGTGAAATCCCGCAGAGGTGGAGACAGATGATTCACAGCTGGGACCAGAGGTAACCTGGAGAGGCAGCAGAAGAAAGGGGTGGAGTGCTCGTGTCCGGGTGGGATTTGCAGCAAAGGAAAATAAACAGGTGGATGTCAACACAGCACCACTGCAAGTGGGAGTTGCACAAGCAGAAAGGTGTAAACACAACCAAAGGTCTCCCTGTCCAGCATGGGTGGAACGTGCTGCACCTGCTTCTCTGCTCCTGAAAGGCTCTGTCCTGAGGGACAAGTTCCTGGTGGAAAAAGCTTTGCTGAATCACTCTCTGTGTAGCAGGAGGGTCACAGCATGGATCTTCCTCATGCACAGGGAAGGAGCCCAAAGCTGAGCTCTGTGTGCCTCGGCTGAGACAGGGGACAGCAGACACGTGCTGTAGCTGCAGTGTTTTCTAAATCCTAGTTCCTTCTCTACATCCTTGACAGGTGTTTTCTCTCCTGTCCCTTTACTCTGTCTCCTATTGCAAACTACTTCCCAAATTTAATAGATTGGTTGGAGGAGAATTACTTTGCTCTTGACAGAACATGCTGAGTCAATCCACTTTAACTGCAGATTTGGTTTGCAAATAATATCTCCTTTCCGACAGGGTTCAGGTGTCATCGCTGTGGACATTGGCAGGAATTCGCTTGACCATGACAGCTTTTACAGAGCCTGGCAATTAAGTTGTCAGGAATCATTTTGCACTGCCAGGAAGCATTAATGGATCCTGGCCTTGGCTGGAATAAGCCCTGAGAGATGGATATTGTAATCGGGATGAGAAGGGGTCCTTGTGGCCGAGGTCTGCATCGATCCAAAGGTCCGGAGTCCTTGACACTTGGTGGAACTGAGATAAGGGAAAGGTCAGGAAACACAGGGCAGAACATCAGGGGGAAGGAATGAAAACGAGGAATATTATTAGGGAGATGATCCCTTGTGTTCCTAATATATCAGGAAACATTGGCATTTGGAGAGGCTTTAGTTTTGCAGGTGCACTCTGCAAACTACTAATATTAGCAGAGCTCCTGGATATGAAAGCAAATATTTTTCCACCAGGTAATCCCTAAAACTGCGTTATTGTGGATTTGCTTTTCAAGTGAGAAAGATGTTGGAAATGTCCTTCTCTTAGAAATTAAAACTGTGATGATTCAACGCAAGCTCGCTCTGTTTAAATTATGTCAAAAATAGATCTGCAAGCAAGGATTTTGATTACCAAATACAGAATTTGAAAGATTAAAAGTTAGCGAGTGATTTGGAGAATTTAGGATCCCAACTGAGAAGCCTACAATTGAGATTAATCCAAAGAATTGCCAAAAATCTCCTTATATAAAGGACAAAAAAAGTGACCAGGGCCAATCTAGGTTCCGTTACCTGAATAGTGGGCAAACCTTAAGGAGATATTTGAAGAAAACTGAAGATATAAAGCGTAAATAGATAACGTACAGAGTGAATTTTCAGGAAGCAAACCGTGCGTGGGTTAATACCAATCTTTGCAAAGTTGGCTGACTTCCTAGGTAAAGGAAGTACAGTACATCTAGTCTGTGCAGACATTAAAGGCATTTGGCCTGCTGCCCTGGGGACTGGTGTCACTTGGGCTTAGTAAGGGGGGTCAGGGCTTGGCCCTGGGGGAGGTGGTAGCAGATGAGCAGAAGGTGCCATGGGAGTTACCAGTGAACAGCCAAAAGGATGGATTTTTAGGACCAAACTTAGTATTTTTGCTCCTTGCTGCGTTACAGGAAAAGTTGGCATGTGGAGCAGAGCACTGCTGAAGCTTCTTAAACAGGAGAAGAGCAGAATTCCTCCTGCAGAGCACAGGGTGACCTTCTGGGCTGAAATTGCCTGGGCTCAAACTGGGCTGAAATACAGCAGTGAGGAGTACAAAATCACGCTCTGAGGTTAAATAACGGGGGGTTTGGCTACCAGTTGACAGCTCAGTTGAAAATTATAGATGAGGAGAAAGCCCTAATTGCATCTCAGTAGGCACAGGGGATCCGTGAGCCCACAGCGTGCTGCAGCCGTGCGAGGGGCAGCCCAGGGCTGGGCAGGGTGTGCGGGACGAGAGGGGTCCTGGCACGGTCCCCACTCACCTCGAGCCACACGAAATCCCCTTCCTGGCACACACGCTGGTATCAATCATTAGCCAGACATCCAGAGCTGGGTAAACACGTTTTTGGCTTTGACTGGTGATGACAGGCTGGGAGCATTACCTAACAAGGTGGGACCACTTGGTAGCGTGGTGTGCTATAAATTCCTGCTCCTCCCTGCAATCTTCCTCTCCCGCACAGAGAGCAGGCAGGCTGCACTGCAGGGGTGTCCCTGGCTGCCATGAAGGTGACAGGAGGTTTTGTGAGGGCAGCTCTTGCCCTTTGCTGCTGCTTGGGTGAGTATTTCCTGGGGTACTGCAAAGATCGATCTGGCTGAATCAGAGCTGAGTTTTTATTTCAGTAAAAGCCTTTGGGTCTTGCAACATGGAGGAGAACCTTGTTCCGTGAAGAAATAGCCTTCCTGAGAGAGCACAGCAAAGAAATCAGGTTTCGAGATTGAGGTTTCAGCAAACATCATACAACTGTTACCTTCTTGGTTTGTAGGAGCAGTTCTAGTGCAGGGTAGGGGCTTGCACGTGGTAATCCTGTGTATAAAGGCAAAATAAAACTGTAAGAAATGGCATCATTACCCATATGAGCAATATAAATGCAAACTTTAACCTGCAAGATTGCACTGGGGATTTACTGTGCTGCTCCTGGTAACTGAGAATGATGTACTTGGAGATGGACAGTGCTGGTGGTGATAATTACCTTAAACACGCATGTCCAAGCTTTTGAAAGTCAAACACAAAAGTTTCTTAGAAGAGGTTAAAATCCGAGAGTATGGAATTGAGAGTCCTGTAGTGTCTTAGGGATTTATTATTATATGTGCTCTCACATGTTTTATCTTCCCTCAGAAATGCAATGAAACTGTGGTAACTTTTAATACATCTTTTGGCCATTTACTGGAATAATGTATAACTCCCTGTTTTCTTAAACAAAATGAGCCAGTGTTGACTAATCACCGAATTTAACTCATTTCATGAAAATATTTACATACGTATTCTCTGCATAGTAATTTTTTTTTTCTGTCTCCATTTTTTTTATTTCAGGTACTGCCTTTGGAGTTCAGGTGAGCTACAGATTTATTTATTATGTTCTATTCAGGCTTCTGGTAAAGTAGAAACAGTATGTAGCTACCCGATGAGCACATGGGTTAAATCCAATGAAATCTTTGCTGTTAAAATAATATTTTCCAGTGCATGGTTGAATGATGTTGCCAATTTCATAAGAAAGTAAAAGATCCCAATTTTTTGCAATATTTTCGGTTCATTAAATAAAATGAAAAAGCAAGAAGTAATTGTAGACTCTTATTATATTAACTCTTAGACATAATTTAGTTACTCCCAGCCAAAGGCAGTAGTTTGCCTCCTCGTGAGGAAAACTGTCTTAGGATGACACGCTTGAAAGCATCAAACACTGTGACTCTGATAATTGCTTCCATACAGCAAGACCCAGAGAACTGCGTTCCTTGCATAAATTTCTGTACCTATATCACAGAGAGAAAACCAGCAGGGCCTGAGCCGTGGATTCGTCTGCAGGTTCCTCCCACGCAGCTCCGAGCCTCCCGTAACTCACCAGAGTGCAGCACGATCTGCAAGGATCCGCTGCAGAGCCCAGGGGCTCCCAATTACCACCGCCTTCATTAGGCACCGTCCCACCCACAGCCATCCTGCCTCCCTGGACCCCGGCAGGAGTGCAGAATCAGAAACTTCTGTAGGGAAGATTCCCTCCTCCCGACTGCCTGAGCAGATTCCCAGTAATGCCTCTAATTTGCCTCCCAGCAGGAGCTGCAGGCGCGGCGGTGGTGGGAGGATGCTGGGGGGTTTTATTCCATGAGGGAGCCAAAATCGGGGCTGATTCTGGGCTGCTTTCACAGCTTGATTGCAGCCAGTACTCCAGCATTACCAAGGATGGGAGGTCCTGGGTAGCTTGCCCAAGGGACTTGAAACCAGTCTGTGGCACCGACGGCAACACGTACAGCAACGACTGCGGGATCTGCCTCCACAACGTGTGAGTGCTGCTGGAGCCCCGCAGAGGCCTCGGGGCAGGGGGTACCAGGCAGGGCTGGCAGCTTTGCTCCCCAGGGGTGGTCTGGGCAGAGGAGCCCGTGCCTTTGCAGCTGGGTGCCCACATCACCGGCCTCGAGGTGATGCTGTCCCACCATCCCTGACACAGGTCTGCTTTCTTCCAGGGAACACGACGCCAGCGTGGAGAAGGAGCACGATGGAGAATGCGACCCAAAGCCTGTTGTTGTAAGACAAAATCTGTAATGGGGACAGCTCAAACACCATGCAGGAGGAGGATAGAATGCGCACAGCTGGTCTGCACAGCCCAAAAGGAAATCAAGACTGGTGATAACCAAAGCTGGGAGGATTTTTATGGGTTATCTCATACCATGTCTGTTATTTTCTACCTCAGACCTCTAGCTTCTCTAGTTGGGAATAAAATACAAATAATACGTTGGCTGAAGGTTAGATCTCACCACCTGGAGAGCACCAGCAGGATCCTATAAAGGACCTCACAAAACCCAAATCACAGTCCTTCTTAATATACCACTTTTTTTCATTGGAAGAGAATTCTCACAGAATTTGTGGTTTCTGCTCTTGATAGTGAAATTAGTTTGATGCTGGATTTGTCCCCAAAGGCTGAGGGAGAGTAAAAAGACTATGTTAGAGTGTTATATCTTTATATCAAAAATGTGGGGTTTTTTTTTCCCCTCTATTCCTGCTATATTTACAGGTTGATTGCAGTAATTACCAAAGAACTGTAGTAGATGATCACGTCATGGTAGCGTGCCCAAGGATGATCAAACCAGTCTGTGGCTCAGATAGCTTCACTTATGACAACGACTGTGGGATCTGTGCCTACAATGCGTAAGTCTTGTTCATGGAATGTCCTTCTGGATAATCAGCCAGGCTGAGGCTCTCAGAAGCAATTCTGAAAAATACCAGTTATAAGGCAGGTATCTCTGTGGGTCTCCTTGCTGCGGGCTGCTTGTGATTCTTCAGCCAACTTGAGTTTTCTTCCCCATTTTTTTGTCTGTGCTCATGAAGGGAACCGCAAAAAGAACCAGAGCAGGGCCACGAGCAGATCAAAGTGTTGCTTGTAACACCTAATTACTCCTAACACTTAATTCCCGTGGGAGATGGGAATGCTGTGCATTAGCAGCTGCCATTTGCGGGGCACATTCAGAGAATTCAAGCAGTTGTAACGTCCCTGCTTTGTTGTCCCAGTGCCTGCAGTGTCATGGGAAAAGTTGTTCTCAATGCTCCCTCACCAAAGCTTTTCTTCCTTTCAGACAACATGACACCAACGTTACCAAAGTACATGACGGGCCCTGCAAGGAATCTGTCGATGTAAGTGCAATAGAAGTCAAAAATCCATCTCTTAGGGCTGCTAATAAAATCCTGAGGACCCCACAGATTTCCCTAGGAAACTGCAAGAGGTCCGTAGGACAAGGTGTACGAGGGTCCCAGTCCATTATTTGCCTTTCTGCATGGTGGGGGTGAATTTGGCCTCCTCCCTGCTCCAGAGAGGTCACCCCATGCTTACCACACCAAACAGAGGAAAGAGGAAGGAGTTGGATATGGGATCAGGAGCTGATTTGTGTCCCCAGCAGAAGGTGGAGGGGCACAAGATTTCCCTGGCCAGCATGCTGTGCAGGTTGGCAGTTTTCTCTCTGGAGACCACAAGTGTTTCCACCCTCAGCAGCAGGGATTTAAAACTCCCATGCTGGTTGTACTCACAGACGTAGTGAGACTCATAAGAGCACTAACCATATATATTTATAGAGCATAGTTTATTGTCTCTTTGTCTGAGGCCAACAGTCTGATGCCTCAGAAAGAGAAGCTTCTGTATTTCAGCACTAAAATTCTGGGATGCAGGAAGTCCATTCTCCACCTGATAGATAACAATTCTTTCCTAGTCTTTCAAATGCTGTGATGAACTGCAGGGAATCTGAAGTAAGAAGTAATCACAGAGCTGGAAAAGTGTGGAGAAAACCAAAACAATATTATTCAGATTTACAGCTGTTGAAAAATGTTTCTTACCAAATTCAAGACTTTTTTTTTTTAGTGAGACTATGCCCAAAATTTTGTACATGTTCTTCTGCCTGAAGGTTCCCTTCTCCTAAATAATTCTTTTCCTTGACTCCTGGAGGATTAGGATAATATTCAGAAATTTCATTTCTGATTGGAAATTTAGCTTCAGGGTATCAGGGCTTTGTCCTGCTGCAGAAACATTGGAGGTTGAGAACAAAAATGGTTTTGAACCAATGTTTCTTGCATATCAAGGGCTCCACCTGAGCCATTTGTCCTTATTTTGCCAGGTTGACTGCACCAGGTACCTAAAACAAACCACCAAAGATGGCAAAACACTGGTAGCCTGTCCAAGGGACCTGAATCCAGTTTGTGGCACGGATGGCACCACGTACGACAACGAGTGCAAGATCTGTGCCCACAACATGTGAGTGCCACACCCAGAGTGCTCCTCCTGAGCTTCCTCCAGCCCTGAGAACCGTCCTGCTCCATTTCTGCTCGTGCCTACTTCTTCAAGTCTCTTAGAAATGGGATGGTTTTGGATTTGCCTTGAGTTTCTTTCTGGTGCCTTCTGTGTGCCCATGAAGAGTCACAAGGCACCTCCTTGGATGAGTCTGTGGGCTGGGCAGAGGAGGCAACGATTCAGAATATTGCTTTAAATTGCATGTTATGAGAAGATGGGATGAGCTCGTTAATGAGTAAAGTAGCCATTCTGAACACTTTTTGGAGTCTGAAGCCATGGTTTGCTTCATTTTGCACATGACTTTGACCAAGAGGTTAAGCATTTATTTTACTGTTTCCCTCTTCCAGGGAACAAAGGACCCATGTTGGCAAGAGGCACAGTGGACAGTGCAGACAGAAGAGTCCCGAGGTAAGTGTTCAGGGTGAGGCTCACTCCTCTCAGCTGCGTCAGCTGAAGGGTTCCCTGAGGTGACATCTGCTCTGAAAGTGAGCTGGCCTGAAGCCCGGCTTTCTCCACATGTCTTTAAGTCTTGTCAGCTGCTTGTGTCCAGGATGCCTACAGATCCCACCTGTCCTGAGACAGGTGTCCTCTGGGCCCTCCTTGCCCGACAGCCCTGGCAGATGGGCTGGATCAGAGCTATGCACAGAGTTCTCATGATCTTCAGACACCTAGAGCAGCCTTAGGGGTGGGGATATATTCTGAAACGTGGAGCACACCTGAAGTTTTGATCGGAGTGTATCAGCTGAAAAGTCCCAGAGCTGCTGTGTAGGACATGCTAACACACCAATGTGGAAGCTGCTCAGTTTGGGCTTTGATCTTCCTTTGATGATGCCTTTCAAATGCAAAGTCCAAGTTCTTTCACTGCACAATTAAAAAGGGACTGTGTTTTAATTTTTTTTTCTTTTCTGACGTATCTTGTAGTTGGGACTGACCAAGGTGCTTAAGCCAGAGATTTGGCACCTCACACACTACGCAGTGCTGCGCAGTTCCTCCTGTGTGAGAGAGGGTTCAGGCAGAGCTGACTCAGCCTGGTTTTGCAAAAACTGAGTCGTAGCACTGGTATTGTCTCATCATCCCAGCATTAGAGACGTGGCAGGAGGTTACGATGGAATTTTTTTTGTTGGAGAACAAAGTCTTCCTCAGGTTTGATGCTGCTGCTTTTTTTGTAGCTCGACTGCAGTAAACTCCTGACCAGAAAGGTGAAGGGTGGCAAAGACCTGGTCCGCTGCCCCCGGATCCTGCACCCGGTGTGTGGCACAGATGGGTTCACTTACGACAACGACTGCAGCATCTGTGCCCACAACGTGTAAGTATTGTACACAGGACTCTCTTTTGCAGTGGCAAGCCAGGGTTAGTGCTCCACATGGCTTTTCTTTTGGTACTAACAAATCCGTGTTCCTCTTTCAATCTCCTGAAGCCCTTGCCACCTGGATTTTGTTCCCTGATGCTCTTTTTGCTCCTTGTGGGGGCTGTGGGAGAGCCAGCTCTCAGTCTGAGCACTCTGTGAGGGCTGTGATATTTGGGCAGGGGAAGGAGTGGATGGGACTGTGGTATTTGTGCAGAAGAAACAGTGAATGAAGCTGTTATGTAGCACAAAATGGGGAGACCTGATGGGTCTGTTACCACTTAGAATTACACTTTCTAATGATGGGGAGAAGCTGGTTCATCAGGTGCCTCCTTTATCATCTATATTGGTTATGGGTTTGGTTTGCTTTCCGTGGCCCCTGGGTGTCCCAGGGCTCAGGTGGTGAGTGTGCTAACCCCAACCTTTCCCTTTCAGACAACACGGGACTGATGTGAAGAAAAGCCATGATGGAAGATGCAAGGAGGAAAGTACTCCTGTAAGTGCTCTTTTAGCTGTGAAATAAGCACCATCTACTCTCTCTGTGGTCTCCAGAAAGACTCTGGCTTGGCTCAGTGCACCCAGGGATGGGTGGAGAGTGATGCACAGGGCTCATGCTGACACTTTGCTTCTCCTCAGCTGCTCACAGCTGCCAATGTGCTGTACAGGAGGGCAAGAGAGGATGGGGACAGGCCGGGCCTTCAGAAACAAAATGTCCCAGTACTGCCAATCTCTGAACAGAAATCATCAGAGGCAGCCCAGGAGCCATGCAGCCCATTTTAGCACAGCAGGAGAGGAGGCAGAAGGCTGTGTTAGATGTCTGAGTATTTATTCAGTGCTAGGATTTCCACTGCACTAGACAGGCAGGTTAAAAAAATCCTTGTACTCTGGTCAGCCAGGACAAATCTGCTCTCAGGTATGCGTACAGAAATAGCTTTATTATCCTGCACAGTAACAATATGTGCTGATAATATCTCAACACATTTATTCTGCTTATGCAGAGCAGCTCTGAAGCACCAAAAATAATTTCATGCATCCTGAGGGACTGCAATATATTTTATGTAGGAAAGGCACGTTGTTAAAATGTGGTCTTTGCTTTAATTTGTTCTTGGACCACGTGGGAAATATGGATAATAAGAGACACTGCATTGGGGAGACTGTGCAAAATGACAGTGAAGTGTCAGTGATGCTTGGCTAATGTAGACTGACTTCCAATAGGTGTTTGTCTATTGATCCTCAAATATTTAAACTATTAGATTCTATATATTGTAAATATTTTTGCAACAGAAGCTGGTGAAACAGTTCTTGTTGCTCATGGAAATGCTGAAACAAAATCTTGGATATAGTAAACTATGTCAAGCTGCACTTACTGTCAAACATTTAAAATCAGATTCCTCAGGCTGAGTTAGGGAATGTTTAGTTTAGACATTATGAAAAAAAAATCTTCAGTCAAAGTCTTGTCAGTAATTGGAACAGGCTGAGCAGAGAGCTGGTGGAATCAGTACTCCTTGGAAGTGTTCAAAAGGCATGTGGATGTGGCACTTGGGGGGGATATGGTTTGGTGGTGAGCACAGTGGTTCTGGGTTAATGGTTGGACTCGATGATTTTAGAGGTCTTTTCCAATCTTTATGATTTTATGAATGCTTGATTTAAAACTTGTATATGTTCTACTCTAGGAAAATAATATTTTTTGCCAGCTGTTCCTTTCTTCCCTCTGCTAGCAGAAAATACCAAACCACAATTGCATAATTAATTTCTAATGCAACTTCAAGAACCCTCTGACTTTCCCCTGACAAAGGCCTTTAAAATCTGGAGGATCAGAGTGGGCAGGCTGCAGATGGGACGCTGACCCAGCGCTGCTGTTTTATCTGCCCAGGTTGACTGCAGCACGTACCTGAGCGGCTCCAAATCCGGCGAGGCCATGGGAGCCTGTCCCTACATCCTGCGCGAGATCTGCGGGACAGACGGCGTCACCTACGGCAATGACTGTGCCCTGTGTGCCCACAACATGTGAGCCCTGCAGGTCACCCCCCGAGAGCCCCACAGAGTTACCTGCTGGGCATTTTTAACTCTGCTTTCTGCTCCAGGCAATACGGAACCCAGGTTGCCAAGAAGCACGACGGAAAGTGCATAGAGGAAGCTCCCCAAGTAAGTGAAACTCGAAGGAAAAGAAGAGTTTGAGCAAATGCTGGGTGGTTTGGGTGCTGTATCCTCCACGGGGGTCACACGTGTGCTGCCCTTCCTTCTGCGGGCGGAGGTCACCCTCCCATCAGCTGGAACACTGTGCACTTCCTGCACACGGGAAAAGGCAGAGGAGAGGACAGCTGAGGATTGAGTTATGAGACAGGTGGAATAAATGATTCAAGGCTTTGCACAGAGAATCCTTTTCCCACAGCACTCTGTCAGAGCTGCTGCAGGAACGTAGCAGAATGTTTTGGCAATATGGGCAGGGGATGCGGAGGGCCCTGGGAACCCAGTGCCTTCCTGATACTCATGTTTTACAGAAGGATGTTTTGCAAAGATTAGAAAATTGCCTGTGTTTTGAATGCTGATACCTCAGGTATCAGGGGATTCAAACCCACCTCTGGTTTTGTTTTTTTTTTTTTTATATATACCAACATGAATCTTGTAAAAATACCAGATTAACTATATTTGGCCAGCTCTAAACCATTTACTCTCACTGGGGAACAGAAGAACAAAGCCACCTCATTAGCATGTGTTTGAAAGAGTCAACATCCCGAGTCAGATATTTCATTTCTATACAAACAAACTATGAAATGTCATTCCTTTGTTTCCCGAGTACGCTCTGTGCTCAGGCCGGGTGAGATACATAAATCAGGAAAGAAGAGTTCACACTGGAGAAACTGGGAGTGCTAAAACACAAGGCCAGCTCCTCAGCTGACGTAAATCAGCTTCCACTGCTGTCAGTCCTGCTGGCAGGTTTCAACGCTCGGAACTGTCCCGTTGCAACAAAAGACCTGTCAGCACATCTTCCCTCCATTCTTGTGGGCCATGAAAAACACCTTGGTCACAGCCAGCCCCCTTGCAGGAAGTGCATAAATCGTGCCATTTTGATTTACAGATTATTTCTGAGCTGCCTTTTGTAATATCCTGGTGGGTTCAGAAAGGTGGAGGGGCAGCGTGATAAATGCAGAGCTCAGTGAGTAATGTCTACCTTCCAGCCTTGATTCGGTCTTCACCAGGGAAGGCTTTGAAAGGAAATTGCTAGTTTTCCATGAAGAACGAGTTAATATATAGCCATAATTTGTCACCTGGAAGATCCTTTTAGGGTCTGGCGTAGGCAGATTTAGGCAGAGGCGTAAGCAGGGGGGTTGTGCTGGGGCTCCCTTGCACCGGGCAGAGCCCACGGCAGAGCTTTTGCTGTCCTTGATTTCCCCAGCTGAACTGCAGCCGGTACCCCCGGTCCACACTGAAGGATGGCACAGAGCTGCTGGCCTGCACCATGATCTACGACCCCGTGTGCGGCACCGACGGCGTCACCTACGCCAGCGAGTGCACCCTGTGTGCCCACAACATGTAAGTGCTCGTCTTCCTCCCTGGGGGATTCGCAGTTTGGCTCTGTGGGAGCCAAGTCATCTGCAAGGGCTCCCTCCAAAACCTCGTGCTGAAGGGGTTTTGTCTGTCTGTCCCTGCTTTCCTGCTTGCCTTGGTTGGTGTTTGACATGGGCGTTCAACCCCACAGAGGGGGTGAAGCAGCTGGGGACAGGGTCTGGTCTGTAGGGGAATGTTTGTGTTAGAGCTGGGCACGTGGTGCTGCGCTGGGTGATCTGGAAACCTCTGTGACTCCATGGGAGTGAGGTTTGTTCTTGATCTCTGGCTGTAGCAGGGAAGGTCGTGGTTAATAACAATCTCTCCTTCCTCCAGGGAGCACTGGACCAACCTTGGCAAGAGAAAGAACGGACGCTGTGAAGAGGATATTACAAGAGTGAGTGGGAAAGGATGGGAACACAGAGTGAAGTTCAGTGTCTGTTACATTCATGGGGGACTGTCTTCTGCTCTGACCTACAAATTGGGGAATGGTGGTGTTCACACCTGAGGAGGTCCCTTAGGAATTTCACACTGCTCATGGAGCAGCCAACATCCATCCCACTGCTCTGTAATAAAGTGGGAAGAGATGTGTTAGTGAGCAGAAAGAGTGCAAGATCACATCTGCCACCAGGAGGACACTTGGAGTTGGTTATGATGATGTTACAGCCAGTTTCATTTCTCGGTGGTGTGTCATTCCTTGTGCTGGGGGGGTCACAGTTTGCTCTCTGCCTGAGAGATTCATATCTATTTTCTGTGTCCAGGACCTTTGCAAGCACGTCAAAGAAGTCTCTCCTATGTGCACCATGGAATATATGCCCCACTGTGGCTCTGATGGCAAAACCTACGGCAACAGATGTCTTTTCTGCAATGCCTACCTGTATGTATAGGAGTGAAACCTTTCCTTTCATGATCAATTCCTGCTGTGAATGCAGGGCTCTCTCATAATTCCTTTTTGTCTAACTGCTTGTGGCACATACTGGACATTTCTAGGTTTTTTGCATTGTAAGGGAAAATGAGAAGGGCCCATTTCTGTGGTCTGTACTTGGCCTCCTGTTTGTTAACTTTAGAAGTATTTTATTGATTTTCCCCAACACTCAATCTGTTCCACAAGCTCATAAGGGCATGTGGAAATTACTTCACCAAACCAACTGGATTGTACCAAATGAATGAAACCATTCATCTTCCCTTAAATGAGGATAATGAAAGGGGGTATTTGGGTTTTTGAGGCTGTTCTTTATCTCCAGTGAACCCTAAGCCAACGCTTGGGCCAGTGAAATGAGGAAAGAGGCATCAGCCACGTCTAAATCTCCTCTCTCCTTTTCTCACCAGGGAAAGCAGGACAACTCTCAACATCATGAGCTTGGCTGAATGCTAAGTCTGTGCTGGACTTCAGCCCAGGAAGACGAACTCCCTTCCATGTGACTTCCCATGGGCTGACCTTCCCTGGTAGCATCCCTTCAGTCTGCCTTGTTTCCTCAGCTCCTGAAACACTTGTTCAATAAACTGACTTGGCAACACTCCTCTGTCTCAATGCCACATCTCTTCCCTTTTGTCCCATCTCCCCCCTGTCAGGGTACCTCAAGTGGTGGATGTCTGGTTTTCTATTAATGTTCTCCACTACCAAATACCGTGGATAAAATTACCCTTCCACGTGTCAGTGCCATCCCCGCTCTGATGAGGGCCTGGGCTCCCCTTGGAGCTCTCAGTCCTTTCCTTGCTCCTCAAAGTCAGTGTTAATCTTATCAAACTGATATCTCTGTATGACCTGATCACAGAGCCTCTTCACAGTCAGTGCAGGGAGACATTTACCTCCGGAGCATGGTCCACCTCCTCCACAGGGAAACGGAAAGGATGTAGGTGGTGATTTGCTCTCATGGAGAGCACCTCTTTGCTTGGGCGAGAAAGTGAAATTGGGTGCCCTGTCCTCATTCCCACTGCCTGTGGAGCCTGTGTCACGGCAGAGACAGCAGCTGCTGCCAGGAAAGGGGATCCCAACCTGCCTTCACTGAGTTTGTCCACAATGTCAAGTGTTGCTTTAGGATGTGATCTACAGGAGGAGAATCTTGAGATCCATTCAGCCATTCAGGGTCACAGACAGCAGAAGTGTCCACTCATGAAATATCTTAATTTACTAATGCAACAGAAAATCTCCAGGACTGGTGGGCAGTGATCACCCCTGAGGTGGGGGCAGCCCTGGTGCATCACTGAGCTGCTTTCTAAAGTCATTCAAGAAGGAAAAATGTTCAGAGGTTCACTTGTGACCAGTTTTAACCACATATGTAACAAGTCAGAGGAAAACAATTCTGCCTGGTAGTCATTTTGCCTACTTTTTTGAGGCCAAACACTCAGGATCTGGTGATATAATTATTGTAATTTTGGTGGTCTGTATGCATAGCAGGGAGGTAGGGGGACCTCAGGGCTGCCCTTCATCTGTTGGTGAAGTGTTGCTGTACCACTGCCACTGCCTCCACACGAGGTCACCAAAGCTATTGCAAGTCTAATATTTCAGGGATTCTTCTGGACTACAGTTGGTGCCTCCCTGATTCAATGTCCCATTGAAGTTCACCAGGGAATAACACAATTATTTGGATCAGTTTGGAAAGTCACTCTTTGAACTGTCAGGCTAGAAGAATAGGCTGAAGGCAAATGTTCCTGACTTGGAGATATTGGGGGTATTGTACCAGGGAATGAGGCCATAGTACCTCTGTGCCATTAGTGTCCATTTTCATGATGATTTGTAGCTAACAATGGCTTATTGTGCTTTTCTTGGGTCTGTGTCCTAAAGTAAATGTTCTTTTGGTTTATATAACCTTTTTGCCATTTTCTGCTCAGGTGTTTTTGCAGAACATGCTGTTTTACTCTTGTTTAAGTGTTACTTGGTTATCCTCAGGGATAAGACCTGAATAATTTTCTTTCTTGTGGACTTTGGCAGCCTTTCACTTGGGCTGTGCTCTGACCAATGGCTTTTGCAAGCCTTTGCAGTAAAGCTGTCAAGAGCCAACTCAGTGGCATTATCTTGGCACAGCCAAAGCCTCCTCTGTGGAGCTCATTGTCTGATGACACCAAAGGCAGACAAGAATTCAAGGAGGCATGAAGCTGAGATTAAGTCCGAGCCATCCAGGGAAGCAACCAAAGGGGTTAGAGGACAGAGGTTTCCATGCAATACTCATCAGGTTTCATGTAGAAGTACATAATGGAATAAATCACTAAAACTGGGCCAGGAAATGCGAAAAGCCTGACATTGGAGTTTAAATATCCCCCAGGCTCAGGGGGTGTTTTATGAAGCAATATAACTATAAAAATAGGGCAGTCTTCTCAGGGACAGCGTGGTTTTCTGTGCCTTGGAGTTGTTTTTCAGCTGTTCTGTGGTTACTCACTGAGTGTGTGTTACTTAGATGATTTCTTTCTGCTTTGTGTTGGAAACGGCCCCAAGTTGCATCAGGGGAGCTTTAGATCAGATATTATGAAAAATTTATTAATGGAAAGGGTTGTCAAGGACTGGAAGGGGCTGCTCAGGGAAGTGGTTGAGTCACCGACCCTAGAGGGATTTAAAAGATGTGTAGATGTGGTGCTTCAGGACATGGTTTAGTGGTGGCCTTGGCAGTAGTAACGTTTAGACTTGATGATCCTAAAGACCTTTTCCAACCTAAATAATTCTATGATGAGGAGGCAGTGATCAGGCAAAGACAAACATGTTCAAGAGGGAACATTGAATTTTTGTGGCTAAGGAGAGAGGTAGAACAGGTTTCAAGTGCCATTAAGAGACTTGAAAGGTGGTTTCAAGGCACAGTGGACTGAGCTGGGTGCGTGCTTGGGCAGAGACAGAAGAATGGCTGGAGAGATGGATGGATAGAGGTTTCTGTGGTGGGAAACAGCACAGAGATCACAGAATAGCTAAAGTTGGAAGGGACCACTGGAGGTCATCTAGTCCAACCTCCCCGATCAAGAAGAGTTCCCAGTCCTTTTATGAGCTCAGTGCTTGCTCAGCTGCAGACACCCTCAGTAGCCATCTCTGTGTAGGTGACAGAGGCTTCAGTGCTGCTCAGCCTGCTGCTCCATCCCTGCTCAGGTGCGTGATGCTGCACAGCCCTGGGCCTTTCTTACTCACCTTGAGCTGCCTGAGCAGCTTCAGAATTGTCAAATTTGCCTCAAAAACCGTTCCACAGTCATGCTATGAAAGCTTGGTTCCTAGCCTGGAAAGAATCACTGAAAGGATCAGATACAAGCACAGACTTAGCCCTGCTTCGGTGGGCTCCTATTTTTGCACTCTTGCCATGAACAGAAGAGGCCTTATGTCCTCAGTCAAGGATGCAGTGAAGGGAAAAATGACTTTGCAGTGCCTGCTGTGGCTGCAACATGAGGCATCCCAAACGCAGAGCTGAGATGCAGCTGGTGCCACTCCAGACGCTGCCCTCGGCTCCGGGGAGCTGCCAAGGCTGGACCAACTCTGACGTGTTTCACACTGATGACGATCCAGCCTCAGGATCTGTGACCTGTGAAAGTACCAGAACATATCACAGAGGCAGTGTTTTAAAAATATAAATGTCCTCTCTCTTTCCTTGTTTGTCTGACTTATCTTTATAGCGTTATCAATGTTTTCTGAGTCTACAGTCATTTTTCTTGCAACACAAAGAGGGGGAAGAATGAGGCAAATCATTTAAATTTTGATTGATAAGTGGAATGTAGAAAACAATACTTACTCTTTTCATATTTAGCTGGGGATTTTTTTTCACCTTTTATCAGCACTCGCCCATCTGCAACTTGAAAAAGCAAACCCCACAACTTTTCCTTGAGCGTGACTGTACCTAAACTTCATTCAAACACTTTATCAAAAAAATCTGTGCCTTTCAAAATTATGTCTGCTGATAATTTTCCTTGGTTTAGCTATTTTTTCATATACTGCATTTGTTAGTGAGGCATGTGGATGGGCTCAGACACTTTGTCACTCTCTTGAGGGATGCTGGAGAGTGACAAGGCTCATCCCACTGATTTTTAAATATTCATTTCAGAAGAATATTTAAATGATTTTTAAAGCATTTTTATAACCATATGTTCCTCAAAAAAAAAAAAAAAAAAGGAATCCAGAAATAATTATTCAAACTCATTGTATCAGTTGCACCATCCTATTTAACTGACAGCTGGCAAAGAAAATAGTTTGGGAACTTGAAAAATTTCCTTGGACCTCTGTGTTTAAAGAAATATATAGCCCTGGTATGCACCCATTTCATCCATCAATATGTTCACACTCAGACATGCTCATTCTCTTGCTGTAATTCAATGTTTGATACAGTTTTATTTGATTCCTTGCCATGCCCTGGGCTCTGGTTGCGTGCTCTCCACGGATCAGCGAGTAGAGAGGCAAAAAGCAGAGAGCAGCAGTGGAAGGAGCCTGTCTCCAGCTGGCAGACATCCACACAGCCCAGGAGGGGTTTCCAGATTTTCACCAGCTGAGGTGAGGCCCCATGATTTCAAACATAACGTGAAACTGCAAAGAATGAGTGTTCTTACAGTGTGCTGCTTCCTGCCTACTTCTCATGCATGGAAGTAAAACATTAATTTTGTCCAAGCCCCCTGAAGGACAAGGAATGTTTGGATGGATTGCTTTGAGCTCTTTCTCCCTGTTCCCCTGAAAGCTGGGCTGCAGCCCGTGCCCCAGGGCCATGGCTGAGGATGGCCAGTCAGGGCCCCCTGACCAAGTGCTGGAGCAGATCTGTGGCACAGATGGTTCCACTTACACCAGTGAATGTGGGATCTGTGCCTATAAAGTGTCATTCCGATGGAAAGAACATGCTTTCTGAGTGACAGTTCCCTAGCCCCTGGCCTCTCCCTGTGCTTTTCCAATTTGTCCTCCTTTTCTCCCTCTCCACTTGCTGTTTGTGCCTGGGGGTAAATCACGAAGATTTAGCAGAGAAAAGAAAATAGCTGAAGAAAGTATCCGGAGTGGAAATTCAAATGGTGCAGCACATTCAGATGGCAGAGGTTTGTTGACTGATAGGTTTATAATAGTCAGAGACAGTAAAACCACTTCATTGTTGGTGGTTAACTCAGATGAACTCTCCTTCACTTGCACCATTTGGGAGCTTTATGTACATTCCCAGCACTTGCGTCCCTTAGGGAAAATGGTCACACCGAGTCTCTAATGGCAGACCTTGCCTTCCTCAGAGAGCGTGGGGCACTCAGGGCCTCGGGAACATCAGCCATCCCCGTGACTAAGAGGGAAGGCAGATGAAGAAGCAGCCTGAACTCCCCTTGCTCCCTGTGGCAGCGTCCCAAACAGTGTCAGCTGGATGCTGAGCAGGCAGTGCATGATTGGATGTAAGTGATGCATATACCTTCTGTTGACATTTTATTTGGCAGTGATTTAACATAAGCTTTCTAATATTGCTGTTCTCCACGGGCTGCATTCCAAAGTAGGAAGAGAAGGATGGCAAAATGATGCAAAATATGAGACAAGTAACAGAAATATTTCTTTGCTGTGGAAGAATTCACAAACAGCCTCCACTGACAGCAGCAGGAAAGTGCAGAGTAACCCGTTTCGAGACCAGAAAAGGAGGCACACAAAGCCTTTGCAGAGATCAGTGCATTCAGTTCTCCTGAGATAAGAATCCTTTGTCGGATTGCAAATGGGGCAGTGCCCAAACCAAGGAATGTAGGGGCCCTAAGATCATGTATAATATAGCAGTTGTCATGCTTGTATAACATATTAAGTAAATAACTGGGTTACTTTGTTACTGCAATAGTTCAAAGATGGTAGAATTCCTGCTGCCTACCTCAGTTTTACTGTAAAATGGTAAAATCCCGTAATGTGGCATCAGGTTCCTTTCTGTCAGCACCAACTGTGCTTCACCCATGTCCAGATGCAAAGAATCAGCCAGTGGTCTCATTAAAGCTCAGCTCTGCAGGATAAATGAAATTGTTGCCCTTTCTTTTGGTGTTAATAATGAAGATGTGTTCAGTGGTTATGATGCTAATAGTCCTTCAGCTATGGAAGTTGTTTCCATCCAGTTCAGCCTCTCCCAGCCAACTGTCCAAGCTATAGCACCATGATATATCCTGCCTCTCACCCTCTCCTCCCTGCTGTTCCCACCAGGAAGAGCAGTGAATTTTCATTCTTAGGCTATTGCACCTCTCCCTTGTTGCTGCTTTATTTACAGAATCATTCTTAAAAGCCCAACCCTCATCCATCCCATATCCCAGGGGTTCCTGGTGTTATTCCCATACATGAAAGCACGCACCTTCACTTGTCTTTTCCAAACATTGTTCCTCATATGCATTTTTGCTGCTTTGTTGGTTGATAAGGTGGGACCTGGGTGGAAAAAAGGGTTTGCATGGGGCTGTGACACCCTCATTTTTCTTGGGGCAGAGTGACTCCTGCAGGTTACAGTGGCACTCCTGGTTGCTTCCTCCCGTATGGGATTTGTGCAGGGGCACACTCTCCTGAAGTGTTTATCTAACTTAAACTCCCCTTTACAACAACTCCTCTGCTACATGTCACTATCTGTGCATAAACTTCTTCACCCCTGGTTCCCCCACGCTGGCACAGCCTCAGCTCACCCTGTCCTCAGCTCGCATGAAGCAAATCCCAGATCTGGACCCCAAGGGCTGTGGAGTTACAGACTGATGGATGATTGTAGAGCTGGTGCTGGTCCGAAAGCCCTGAGTTCAAGGCTTTGGCTGTTTACCCAAGGAAATTCTCCCTTGGTTGCCTACTGCTCCACTTGGAGCTTAGAAAAGTCCCCTCCTTCTGGGCTCTGACCAAGAGCATGACAGGAAACTGTAACTAATTTACAGCCAGACCTGCCCAAACCCCCAAATTGCGTGTTACTTACCAAGAGGAAGGAGATGTAAACATTGAAGGTTAATTACCCTCTTGTCAAGAACACTTTGTGATCTATAGACATATCTGTCAATCTTACAAAACAGAGCTGAGCAGAGTGAGCACTGAAGGCATGTCCCTATGATAAATTAATGAGACCTGGCAGCTCACTGTGAAGAGATGATCCCTGTGCTTCATGTGAGACAATAACCTGGCTCCCCAGCCAGCCTGGCCACAGATTTTGTGCTGCAGTCACATCCGGGATGGTTATCCCTCTGTAAACAAACTCTGCAATGCAGCTGTCCAGGGACCAAACGTTCTTCCTCGAGGCCTTCACTTTCCTCTCTGCTGCTCAACATGCCGCAAGTGCTCGTCCCAACCACACCAGATCACTTTTCCCAGCCCTGCCTGTCAGTCAGTTAAAATATCTTACTTCTGCCTCCCAGCCTCTCTCGGCAGTGACACTCCTCGGTGGGTCACGGAGCTGCCTGAAATCCGAGGGACACAGCCACAGTCCCCCTGCTGTGTGCTGTTCTGGTGGTGTGAGTGCTGCTACATGGCTGGTAGTTAGAAAACATCTTCAGCTATTCCCCTGGTTTATATAACCTCAAAGCAATTTGCTTTCATAGCTGAACATGCTTATTCGTTCTATTTTAACTGTGCATTGAGCTATAAATAATGTCTCATTGCAGATAAGGATCTATTGAATTTTATCATTTTTTTTCTACTGTTGGAAGATTTTCTCCTGACCCCAGCTCCTGGAGGAGACTTTCCCAGCCCTAGCAGTGAAGTTGTCTGACTTTGTCCTGCCAGACAGCCATGAATGGTGTCAATCCTGGGTCAGCTGCCACTTCCCTGCAGCCACCTCCTCGTCCTTCCTGCTTGGGCTGTGGCAAAGATGAGACGGGTGCTCAGTGAAGCAGAGCCGAGATCACTGAAGTGTTAGGGAAACTGATTAAACCAATGATTTCCTGTTCCTCTGATCAGCAGCAGGTTAATACCCCTGTGTTACCTCCAGCCCACCTTCCTTGCAGCACATTCACTTCAAAGAGCAATAACCTGGGTCAGTGTCCAGCCAAATTGTGTTGTTTGCTGCCTCCTCTTTCTGATGTTCATTGTAGCATTTTCCTGCTTCCTCATGAGTAACTTTTGCCTTCTGCAATGGAGCCCTGACCTGACATCCTTATCATCCAAAAACTTCTCAGAGCTGGAGCACAGCACGAGCTGATGGAGATGTGTCCTCAGAGCTGCAGCTGCTGCTGCTGGGACCCATGTCTGATCCGGGCTGCAGCGCAGCAGGGAAGTGGATGATGTTTTGGCACCTGGTTTTCTGTGGTGCAGATAACTTTTCTGGAGATTCAAATGCAGATGCTCCTCAAGGGAAGGGTTGTTGTGGCAATGTGCTGGTGTCCTGCAGAAGGGAGGAGACTTTGAAATCACTGACAGCTAATAATGTCCTAGAATTTGGATGGTTTAGCATGTGGTTTTGTTTTAACAATGAATACAATCCACTCTTTCTGTTGTCCATGTTGCTGGTCACCCCCTGTAAAAACATTCTGGGAGCTCTTTGTAGAGCTTACCTGTGACCCTACAGTAGAAGCTGTAGGAAAATTCTAAGACTCTCCTGGGTCATAGGGAAATATTAGGGTTATTTTATTAATAACAACTTTATAGGAGGGAGAATTATTTAAGTACAATATAAATAAAATAATTCAAGTTGTAAGAGCTCTCCAGAGGTCTCTGGCTCAAACCCTGCTCAAACCCTGCCCAAAGTCAAAGGCAGGTCAGGGTGCCCAAGGCCTTTCTTGTTCGGTTGGGTTCTCAATAGCACTGAGGAAGGATATGCGTGGCCTCTCTGCTTTCTGTGCTTGATCATCCTCGTGGCAAGGAATAATTCTTCACATTCATACAGAATTTAGCCCTTTTGCCATACAGCTCAGAGAAGACTCTGGCTCTGCCTTATCTATAACCCCATCAGGGAGCTGCAGATAGCAGTGTGATCCCAGTAGCCATCTATTCTGCAGGGTGAGGAAGCCCAGCTCCTTCAACTTTCCTGGAATGCCCTGTGCCCCTGTCCCTGGGCAGCCTGCCTGCCTCTGCTGGACTCGTTCCCGTGTGTCAACATCTGCCCTTGTAGTGGGGCCAAATTCATTTAATTCGTTGCATAAGCAATGTGAAACCATGTTAGCCTTCACCTGCAGGGTACAAAGTTCTGCACATGGTCTTATTGGTTCAGGAAAACACCGGCATTACCTGGATCAAGTTCTATTTAATAAGCTCATAAACACATGGATATGTTTTGATAGCGAGATGTTTTAATCGTATCAGTGGCTCTGTTTGCTTTATTGCTCAGTTCAAACGAGGCCTTCAGGGGCTGGGTAAGAGGCAGAGCTTCCATTTGATCTGCATTGGTTTCTCCAGGCATGTGGCTCAGTGCAAATAGTTATTGGCCACACTGTGGCCAAGAGAAAGTCAGAGATGAAAACTGCAGCCTGAATTGTGTCTAGCAGGCATTTTGGAGAGATTAGAGGCATTTTCATGAAAGAGCTAAAACTAATCGTTATTTCCCACTTTAACAGCAGTTATTTGTTAATTAAATAATGTGACAAACCCCAGGAGTGTTTAGAAAAGCATATTAAATGATGTGCCATTCATTTATCAATGTGTTATTTATGCTGAGCAGTTGCCTATCTGCTAAGAAAATTTTTCCAGCCTCAGTTTTGATTCTTCCAGAGAATATGAAATCAATACTTTAAAAAAAAAATCAGTAATGGGAAATGTAGAACAAGAAATTACATGAGTAAGTGAGAGAGGATGTTGTATAATGGCCAAATCCTGCCCTGGTGTCAGCACACAGATTCTGTGATGCTCAGGACCATAACAGGCAGCACCCTGAGGTGTGGCACTGCCCTTGCTTACCTGCAGATTACAAAACCATAGAATTTTTTGGGTTGGGAGAGACTTTAAAAATCATTTTGATCCAACCCCTCTGCCATGGGCAGGGACACCTTCCACTATCCCAGGGGGCTCCAAGCCCTGTCCAGCCTAACCTTGGTCACTTCCAGGGATGGGGCCGCCACAGCTTCGCTGGGCACCCTGTGCCAGGGCCTCACACTAAAAAATGTCTCCCTAATATTTAATCTAAACATGTCCTCCTTCTGCTTAAATCCATTCCATTCCCGCTTGTCCTATCACTCCGTGCTCTTGTCCAAAGTCCATCTCCAGCTCTCTCGCAGGATCTCTGCCCTTATGCTGGCTGCTGCACACAGAGGATTTGCCTTTAGCCAAATGGTCATTAGCCATGTGCTGCATCTGACTTTGAGGATTAGAAGACCATAATGAAGTGGATTACAGCAGATCAGTGGCAGGATTGCAGACCAAATCCTCTTTCTAACTGTTGTTCCAGGAGTGGCTAAGGACTGAGCGACCTGTCCTACAGCATGGGCTTAGCCACATGTGGGATTTTTCCAGGCTATTATCAGAGGCAGGATAATCTGGAGCTGTACCCCTGCGTGGGGAGGCTGTGGATGCCAAATGGCTGGAGGCTGTGCAAGTGTCTGAAACCTGGGGATTTCTGGGTGTCGCTTTTGTGGCTTGCCTGGGGGGTACCTGAGTGGCTCAGGTGTTCCCCAGTCACCATTTAATTGTTTCAGACTGGAGTCTTTCTGAAGTCTCTGTAGATGAGAGAGAGAAGGAATGGATCTGGTGGACATCAGACAGGCATTGTGGTGGTCAGAGAAAATCTGGGTTGCCTGGGGCCAGTGCCAGACCCAGTGCTGAACCCAGCACCTGAAGTGGAAGATTTTTCTCTGGTGTAAGACGTGCCAGACTTTGGCAGGAAGGTGCTTTCCACTCATCAGGAGAGGTTGGTCCTGCCCAAAGGACACCACTGTCCAGGGCAGGGCAGCATGTGGGCAGCAGGCAGGAGGAAACCTGTGTAAAGCTGCCAGGCTGGGGCTGGGAAGGCAGGTGAGGGTGGTTTGGAGAGGTCTTGGCTGGAGGAGGCAGTGGCAAAATTCGTATTTAACCCAGAAAGATGTGGCCCCCTCCAACTCTGCAGAGCCAGCACAGGCAAAAGCAGCAACTGTGACATGTGGGGAGCAGCTTCAGTAACTCCTGCACATGCTCAGGGAAAAACGTTTGTCTTCTAGAGATGCTGTTCACAAGACACATCAGGGCAATATATCCTGAAGATGTGCCAAATCTGTCTGAAATATTCATGCATGCTCCCTGTAATTTATAGAAACAATCACAGCAGCATAATTATTTCAATGCTTCTCCCTGTGAAGAATCTCATCTCTTGTAGGTAAAAATGTGACCTGCATATCCACACAGCCACACTGTGGCCTCCTGGGCGTGCCAGAAGAGGTGATTCCACGCACTCTGCAATGTGTCCTTTTAAGGATCAAAATACACCCTTTAGGCTACCGTGGGGGATCAGACAACACCACGTTTGCTTGGGGTGAGTTTCAGTGATTTCAGATGAATTTCATTTGCCTTGTTTGTTAAAGGCAGCACCTGTAAAGCACCTTTTGCTCTGCAGCTCCCATGGTTCTGAAGTCTACCCTAAGCACAATGCTTAGCTCCCACGACCCCCCAAAAACCCCCAAGTATTCTTGCCATTTTGAACCTGTGAAAGGGATGAGAAACAGGTTACAGGCAGAACCCACTCCTGCAAAATTACAGCTACTAAAACAGCAGAGGTGCAGACCTGCTCCTAGGCAGGAGCAATCTGGGGATGGCACAAAGGCTGGTGGTGTGAGACAGACAGGGAAATGGGGACAGATTCTATATTTTAAGTATCATTTTCTAAAATATCTGCAAGAGGAAAGGACCTAATGTACTTTCAGGCGTAGCTGCTGCAGTGTAAATAGGTTCCCAAACCTTCAGTGTCTTTTGTTCTTCAGATGGCTTGGCGGAACACTCTGAATCCGGGTGTTTAACTGGGACTGGGTCTGTAAATAAGTGCTCCCTGTTGCTAAGGTTCAAGTGACATTTTTAGTGGCATTTGACAGATTTTTAACCTGCTTTCAAGTCTTCTACTGAGCTCTTCTATACCCAGGCAGTGAAACTGTCAAGAAGCCTTGGCTTTAATCAAACTGGTGCTAAGTACCTTTGGATTCGCAGGTTAGATACAGTCCTGCCAGACTTGCCTGACAAAGCTTAACTGGTGCTGCTGATGGCAAAGCCACACCTGACCTGTGTCTGTACCTAGAGGTGAACATCTGGGAATCTGGAGAGAAAAACCCACCCAAAATCAGAAAGCAAAGCAGAGACTCAGCCTGGTCTGCAGACAGGGTGGTACTGCATCCTGCCTCAGCTGCTCCCTGATGGGAGACGTTGCTCTGCAAGAGACAAATGAAGAATCAGCTGTTTACACCCCTCAATATTTTGTGCTCCTTACACTTCCACTAAAATCCCAGGGAGGTTTCTTCTGTCCAAAAGGTTCTTTGCTTTTGACCACTCAGAACTTGTGATACTTGTCTTGATCTATTAACCAAGTGTCCAGCCAAAATCAATTGCCTAGCAGTCGCAGGCCATTACCTGAAAAGTCAAGACCTCCATAAATATTACCGGCCTCATTGTGCTGGTGACAGATTCTGCAGGTTGTTTTACGTTACAGTTGAACAGTTCAGACATTGCATTTGTATATATTTGCGGCCAGCCCTGCGGGGACCATCTCGTGAGCAGTGTGGGAGCAGGCAGCCCGCAGACTCCAGGCACCTCCACCATGACCACGGCAGGGCTCTTGGTGCTCCTCTCCTTCGCGCTTTGCTGCGTCCCAGGTGAGTGACTCTCCACGGAGAGGCTCCGTGCCTGAGTCCTGGCTGTCTTTAAAAGGGTGAGACAGAGGCTTCCGAGAGAGAAAATCTCCTTCAGAGAGCTCTGCTGCCTCGGCTGGCACTGTGCAGGTTGCAGGAGTGTATTTCAGGACAGTCCTCAATGGCTCGCTGCGGTAGCTGGTTGTTTGTCATAAATATTAGTAACAGAGAGTGGAGTTCTGTGCTGGCAACTCGTGCTGTTACACTCTGTACACTGATGTTCTCACACCATTACACTGCTTAGACTTGTACAGTTACAGCAAATGGATGAATACTCGAAATAAGGCCATAAGAAGGGGGTCAGACCTCCAGTAACTAGTAAGGAAAATATTGTAATGGCACAAGCAAGTTCTTTGCAAGACCCTGGCAAATTTCCTGCAATGCTCTTTCTGCTAATGGAACAACAAGAGATGAAAACAAGCCAGACTATGATGTTCTCACTGCATATTCACCACTGATGAAATTACAAAGCCAAAGACATTTTTTTTCACACTCGGCTTCTTTAAAATGCATATTTCTGACAACAGATGCTGTATGTATTTGCTTATCCTGTAGGTGACTATTTGCATTTGTCTGTGTTGATTCAGGTGTATTTTCAGATATGTAACAGCAGTGCTTTAGGGTCAAAACGGATATGTAAAAAGATAAGGAAGAAAAAGCTCTTCTGTTTTGAATTAATAAGTCTGCCTATCTCAGAAAAAAAAAGAACAAAGCTATTCAAAAAGGTGTTTCATCACAGCCAGCAATAAGCAGTGCTATTATACTTATCAACACAGAGAAAAAAAACCCCTACATAGTTTATTTAGTTCAAAAAACAATCACTGGAAATCATTCAGCTTGGTCCCGCACACAGAAGTTTTACATCCATATTTCCAGATTTAATTGAGGTCTTATCATATTGGCTTTGGCTCATACTTTCTGCCTCTCTTTTCTTTTCCAGATACTGCCCTTGGGATTGAGGTGAGTGGAAGATTTCTGTCACTTTTCTCAAGTATATGGCCTGGTAAAGACATAACCAAAGGAATGGGAAAAACCTCCAGCCTGTAGATGCTCAGCTGTTTTTCACTGAAGTGTGACACTCGTGTCATTGTAATCAGATTCTGCAGTGTAAAACACTAAATTGTACTGCTCTTAGCTCTCCATCCATGCTGTATGTTAATAATGTTTTAGTAGTAATGATACAAAGTTTTTGGATTAATTACTTTTTCAGCAACTTTAATTGGTTTAAGCTTTAAGCCGGAAATATAGAACTGGTTCTAAACTGTAGCAATAGACGGTGATATCAGAGCCTACCTAAGGGCAACCTACCGAAAGACTAAAATACTATGAGCTGCTCCAGCTTCCACACACCAGGTCGTTAGTCTTGGTCCTCTGAAAAAAAACATGATTAGTGTAACAAACGAAAAAGTAAAACCAGAAGTGCACTAGAGGGGCCACAAGAATAGAAGAACTAGGGACCAATGGAGAGCCTTTATAAAATGATGCCAAAAGAGCATGAGCCCCACTGAATTACCCCATCCTGGGGGCTGCAAGGTTAAAGCTCTCCGCTCCTCCTCCTCCTCTTCTGCTGTGTGTGGACATCTCTGCAGGGAGGATTCACCTGTCACCAGATGGACCCACAGCAGAAGCTGGTGCTGTGACAGTGAGAACCAGTTGTACCTGGTCAGTGTCCCACACAGAATGAGAGCTGTGAAGGTAACAGGTCTTCTCACCCCGTTGCTGTGGTTCCTCTGGCAGGTGGACTGCAGGACATATCCCAACACCACGAACGAGGAGGGCAGAGATGCAGTGGTCTGCAGAGAGACCGTCAGCCCCATCTGCGGTTCCGATGGAGTCACCTACGGACACGAGTGCCAGCTCTGTGCCTACAACGTGTGAGTGCTGCCTGGGCACTGCCTGGGCACTGCCTGGGCACTGCCTGGGGACTGCCTGGGGACCTCAGCCAGCACAGCTCAGAGCTCCTGGCAGCACCCCTGCTCAACAATCAGTGATCTGTCACATGTCACCCGTGTCAATTCCTTCAAAATGAGCTTGAGTGTCACAGCGCATGGCTTAGGCAGCGCTTTAGTCACCGTGTCTTTCTTTTGCTTGTGTAATTTATTCGGGTTTTTTTTTCTCCAGCTCAAGGATCAGCCAGGTGATGGCTCTGAGAGCACATCTCATCGCAGCAAAAGGATGGAGATGCTCTGCTCGGAGCTGCCCAAAATGGTTCTAAAGCTTACCAGGGTTTTACATCCCTGCCAGCTCCTCAGCTGGTTTGGGAGGGTGGCACTACCTTCTCAAATATATGTGTAAAAAAGCCTGACTGAGAAAGAGTCAGTTTTCCCATGTATTAATTCTAGCACCACTGGATGTAGCAAGGTATCTTTGCTGAACTTCCTAACATTTGTCTTTCCCTCTGCAGAGAATATGGAACCAATGTCAGCAAAGACCACGAAGGGGAATGCAAGGAAGCTGCCCCTGTAAGTTAAACCAAGGGCAAAACAAGGGGTGTGTCCTGCTTCTGAGTGGCCAAAGGTGCTTATTGAAATAAATCAAACCCTAAACAAGAGTACAGATGAGCTGTCAGAATCTTGCATGGGTCATCTCCAAGTGAACTGTCATCATGGTGACTCACAGAAAAGCTTTTTTCCTGCTCTGGTGATGTCCTGCGTGGCCAGGCAGGCACACTGACCAGACCTTCTTGTGTGCTGTAAGCAAGGCCTTCAGCAGGGCTGTGCTTGTTCCCTCCCCAGGTGGACTGCAGCAGGTACCCCAACATGACCAGTGAGGAGGGCAAGGTGGTGCCGCTCTGCAGCAGAGACCTCAGCCCCGTCTGCGGCACCGACTGGGTCACCTACGACAATGAGTGCCAGCTCTGTGCCCGGAACCTGTGAGTACTGAGCACAGGGGCCAGGGCTCAGTGCTCCTGGAACTGCTCTTTTGAATAGCAGGGCTTCTACTGAAGCCTTGTCTGCGAGGTGCTTGGGCTTTGACCCTCCACTTTTCCTCCTGACTCAGCCTTGTTCTCCTCTGTGATTAGAAGGAAAGCTGTGCCTTGGATCTAGACAGAGAAGTAGAGGGCTGGCTGAGGATCTCACACAGGGCAGGATGCTGCTCTCAGCGAAGTTAAAAGGGTCTGTGTGGCAGATGCTGCCTTGCAGAGGACAACAGCTAATCTGAGGGACACTGACATCGTCACACAACCTGTCTCCTCATCCACCCTGACCCCTGTCTCTCACATCAGGCTATAAACCAGCACTCTGGCAGGCAGTGACACCAGCTGAGCTGGTCCCTGGAGCCACGTGGGCACAACCTAAGCTGGATGTCTCCTGTATCCCACACAGGCTGAGGGATGCTCAGCATTCCTGGGTGATGGGGCTCAGCAGAACAGGTTGCTTGTAGAGCTCCCTAATGCAGGTCTCTTCCCTTCCCAGAGAGGATGGAACCAGTGTTGGCAAGAAGGCTGACGGTGAATGTAAGAAGGAAATCATTAAAGTAAGTGAATTGGGTGACTGGGGGCTGGGTTTTGGTCCTGCTGCTGCCAGGGGAAGCACTGCCAGTGTGTGCAGCAGCCCCCAGACCAGCAGTGCCCTGCAGAGGTGAAACAGCTGCTGTGCTGCAGCACAGGGGGGATTTTGCTTTCTCTACATGTAATAAATGTTATTTGTGTGAATGCCAGGAAAGGAGCAGGTGACTGCTCAGGAAAGGCTCAGTAAAAGAGTAGTAGAAATAATCCACCAGGGCAGAACTATGAATAAGAACAGAGAATGGCTTTTGGGGTCAGACCAATGGTCCATCAAGCCCGTGACAACTTGGTGCGGAGCCTGCTGTTGGCAGGGGCTGTGAGGATTGTGTAGAAGACAGTGAGAGTAGAGAATGTAGAGAGGAGTGATTTTTACTCGTCCAGCCTCCAGCTGTTTCCAGGTGGAGGACCTCAGCTAGGTGTGATTTCCCTGTAGTCAGTAAGCCTTGATAGATTTCTCCTCCATGGAATTGCTCAGCCTCGTCCTGCAGCCAGACACATTTTTTGCCCCACAATGCTCCTCAGTAGGCACAGCACCCATTGCTCCAGGAAACAGAATCCTGCTCTTGCAGTATCTAGCTACAGGCTGATCTTCCTGTTTTAAGACTCCAGGAGGGATACTGGATCCTTAGAGAGGATCAGCACTACATTTCTCCAGACATCAGTGTTTTTCCATTTAATTTCCTGGCCAGCTTGGGCACACAGAGCACAGCACCTTCACTGAGTGAACTGCTGCTGCTTGGAAATGCTGTGACCAGGTTATCATATACATCTCTTCAAACAGGAAATTATGATCTATTTTTATATTATTAAATTCTCCTGGCATAGGAGAAACTGACACCTCAGTTTATCTCAGATGTGCAAGGAAGTTAATTACTTTCAGCAAGATTGGTATCATTAGCACTGCAGCTCTAGCTCAGGGTTCAAGCCCTTGTGCTACTGACTCCTTCACATCAGACTCTTTTATTTATTTTTTGCAGGTTGACTGCAGTGACTACCCCAAACCTGTCTGCCCACTTGACTACATGCCTCTCTGTGGCTCTGACAACACAACATACAACAATAAGTGTAACTTCTGCAACGCAGTCGCGTATGTACAAATATGAGGGACATTTGTGTTATCATTTGCCTCCTGGGGGCACAAGTTTGCACAGTAGCTGCTTTTTTTGTTTGGTGGACACTGTTGATTAGGGATTTGCATTTTAGGAGGGAATGCCAGCCACTGTGTCAAGCATTCATTTATTTTTTTCATTAGAGCATAAAAAGAGCTGTGGCTGCTTTGTTAGCGTGAATGGTTCGAAGACCATTTACCCTTAATGGAATTTTTCTTCCGTGTTGCAAAGGAAATGACTTTTGAGAATCCTCTATAGTTTCCCCACAGATATTGTCAGTCTTAAGAATGGGTTAAATTGTTTCACTCATCTCTTAATAATCAAATAGTAAATGTGATTTTGAGTCTGCAAGTTCCGTGGCTCTGGGGCAGGATCCCATCTGACAGCATCTCTAGGAGCCATCAAAAAGACAGATTATAGCAGGCAGGACTCTGTGTTTAATTCATTCTTTCCTCTCCTTGCTTTCAGGAACAGCAATGAGACTATCACTTTAAACCATTTTGGAAAATGCTGAGTATCAGTGCCAAGAGAATTCACCACAGGATCCCCACTGGCAAATCCCAGCTGAAGATCTCACCTCAGTTCATCTCACCCTCTGGGGAACTCAGCTCACTCCTGATTTTCTTTCTCAATAAACTAAATCAGCAACATTTCCCTGTCTTCTTTCATGTGTTGTCTCATGAAACATTTTCTTCTGATTTGTTGAATGATGATACCAGGCAGAATAGGTTACGTGCTCAAAGCTCTGGGACAGAACAAGAACAACGTCTTGCTTCCCTCCCTCTCATAAGAGGCAGAAAATTAAATACAAATGCTCAAACCCCAGAGCTGTGTGTCTTTGCACATAAATGGCAGTGGCCCTGCATTAGTCCTCAGTCCCTCCAGATGTTTGACATTGTAAAGGGCAGAAGAGGTGACACAGGAGGGTCTCTCCTAAGGTATTCCTGGTGCATTTTCCTTGTCAGCAAAACCCGGTCACACTTTGATGTGGGTGCCCAAAGCTGATTCCTGGCCCTGTCCTCACCTGAAGTGTTGCTCTCCCAAGGGCACTCAGTTGGCAAAGCCCATATTTTTCAGACACGTGCATTGTCCCTGTCTATTTGTCTAAGTCCTCCAACTGAATTATTACCAGATTTTTCTCATCCTGGAGTCGTCTTTTAACACCCTTCAAGTGTTTTAAGATAAATGCCTTCCTAGGTGTGGTGCCTACTCCTGCCTACTTGTCTTCTCTCGGTCTTCAATTACACAATGCTCTTTGCCAGCCCAAGGAGTATTTCAGCAGGATTTCAAAATCCAAGGACAAAGTATCCTTCTGTTTCTTGAGAGTGTGACCTGTCACTGGCGTATTGTGCATGAAATTTATTTGGCTTTTGTCTTCTGTTTGAGTATTGAATTGGGGGTTTTTCTGATCCACACAAGAGAAGCATAAATAAATTAGGCTTATCCCTTCTAAAATGTAGTATCTCCCACATGCGTTTCTCCTGGGAATCAAAGGGAGAGGGGTGCTTGTTCTCCTTGACAGAGGTTGTCCCAAAAAGCAATGCTTTGGTGGTAAAACAAAGAATTGATGTAGAGATGGGCAGATGGATGAAGCAGTGATTTCCAGATTGGGTTCAACTTTTCTAGGATCCATGCTAGGGTCTCAAATCATTCTGTCATCGTCATACTAAAAGTCTATTACTGCAAAGCTAATGGCTTTTAGGGGAAATAACAATTGTAAAATTTTTTTGCATGATTCCATGAAAGTTTCTCCATCCCTTGTCATTTCCAAGGACTCCTTTCAGTGTCTGGGATGCCCTCTTGCTTGCCTTCCCAGTTCATTGCTTTCCTGCTTTCACTATAACTTAGTGATGTTTCACTTGGGTGAAGCACAAAAATAAAAGGAGAGCCTTTCTGCTATGGAAGCATTTTATTCAATGTTTTTCTCGTGAAAAAGCGCTGCACAAAAATAGGCACTGATAGGTGAACACAGCGAAAACCTGACAGCCGTTTGTGCAGTCGCTCTTTTGCCTGCAGGAATTTTCTGTGGTCCTTCAGAAGGAAACTGTCACATATTTCACTTAAAATAACGACGCAGAGGGTGTATCTAACACATCTAAACTTCTCATGACTCCCGTTGATGAAGAAACATCCTTCTTGGCTTACAGCATGGCTTACCTCTGTTGAGATTGCCACTGAGACAAAAGGCTGGAAATGTTGCTGCAGGATAAGGGTGGATAAGACAAATATGAACATGCACAAACACACACCCCCAGCAGTGCGGGTGTATATATAAGCGTGGTTTCCACCTGAGGACAGAATCCAGGTTGTGTTTCCTGAGCAAAAGCCGAGCTCTGCTGCTCACAACCACTCCAGCCACCATGAAGACCACGGGGGTGTTGCTGCTTCTCTCTCTGGCCCTTTTCTGCATCTCAGGTGAGTGGCCCCCCGGCCTCCTGCTCTGCCTTGGAGTAAGCGCTGGCTGTCTTCAGAACCACAAAAAAACATCCTCAGACTGGAAAGAGCTTCATTCTGCAAGGACTTATTTACTCCTAGAAAGATAGTGTTGAAAAGACTTGACATCAGAGACTATCACTTATGGGGTAATATTTTAGCAACAGAACTGAGTGGGTAAGAACAACTGTGGGAACAGCTCTACTCTCAGTGCTAGTTTATGCATAATGAAAGAAGTGACATGTACGTGGTGCAACCCGGAGACAGCCAGTATTTAACCTCTGAAATGTTGCAGAAACACAAATAATTTTACTGAATGAAAGCGAACATTTCTTGTAGTCATCCTGAACCGAGGTGCAGTTTGAGAGCCTGAACTGCTGTAGAAGCTTTATAAACTCACCTCTCACTAAATACTGTTCTTGTTTAAGAATAATAGTGGCAATGCATATAAGATGCTGCCTCTGTGTACTTGTCAGCTTTATGTCCCTGTTTACCTCAATAATTCGCTTTGCTTTGAGTTCATGTCCTGCTCCATCTTTTGAACCACAGAAAATGCTTTTCTCTTTTTCATTTTGCACACCTATTTCCATTTTGACCGTAACTCTCATTAAAAAAATGCTACAGAATCAACACACAGTATAGCAGAACATTTTGCCTGAAATTCCTTTTGTCTAAGAATAATTTGCTAACACACAGGGAGTTGGAAGTTATGTATTCAGGGCGTGCATTCACAGATTTTAACAGAATCCACAAATTGCATTTGTAACATATTTCCTTCTTTCTTCTTTTTTTTAGTTCCAGCTACTGATGCGCTGCAGGTAAGGGGCAGATTTTTCTATTATCCATCTTTTCTGTCCTTAAAGCAGTTTCTGTATAAATCTTTACTAATCACATTGTGATCGAGCCTTTCAAAATCCTGAGACACCCAGCTGCCTGAGCAATATTTGCCACAGATATTATCGGGTGAAATTGCCATTTTCATCTGGTGATAGTTTCAACAAGTAGGGCAGTATTCAGTTCGTGTCCAAGTTGTTGTCAAAGTTCCTGCAGCCTCATTTACAGTGGTTACACAGGTTCTGCTTGGCTGGAGGCAATCCTCCACTGCATCCTGCGCTGTCCCTGGGCTTTTCCTCAGCATCTGGGCAGTAAGGGAGCAGCTCAAGGGGTGTGTGGGGCTCCCTAATGTCACCTTTCTCGTCTAGCTTTGGTTGAGAGCTCTTTTTTTTTTTGAATACAGACTGCACCCGTCTACTGCAGGAACCAGAAGACATTCAGGAATATGTGCACCATGGAGTATATCCCACACTGCGGGTCTGATGGTGTCACATACCCCAACAAATGCACGTTCTGCAATGCATACCTGTACGTATGGAATAAATCTCTTCACCCACTAAATGGTGAATTAACTTAGCTTAAACTGGCTAATCAGTCTTGGTGACTGGTTGGAGAAGTAAAGTTTGTGTATTTTGTTTATTTGTTCTCTCACTAGCGAGGGTAATTTTTTTTATTGGGGGAGTTTTCTGGGAACTCCCTTCTTTCAGATATAAAGAGAGAACATAGTGTTCTCCCTTTCCCTCTTAAGTGATTTGCAGAAGAGCTTTCTCCCAGCAAACAAAGTCCGTTTCCTACAGACTATTCTGTCTTTTAAATTAGGAATTTTTCTTGTGTTAATGTGTCAGTAATAAAAGGAAATATGTGGAATAAAGTTCAGAAGTTCCTCTATGCTGTAGAGGGACAGACCAACAGCAAAAGCCAAGATGTTCTGTCTCTGAGATACTGATTTCTTTCTCTGCAGGAGAAGCCGTGGAGGTCTTCGCTTGACGTCCCTTAGTGCATGTTAAGTTCTCAGCAGGATTCAGCTGAGAAAGAGGATCCCTCCCTGGCAATGTTCCCCATGGCAGATGACTTCCTAAACCCTTGGCCTGACCCTTGAAAACTTATCAATCCCGAAACTTCTGCTTAATAAAAAAAAAAGCCCCAGCATTTATGTCTTGCTTTGGTCTCATTCTGGTTTTACCTAATATGTTAATGGGAGAATTGCAGGGAGAGGGGGAACGGTGTTCTGATCTACAAAAATATCAACCCCAACCACAGAGGCAATGGGCAGCTTTTGTGGGCGTCTGCCTCCATCCGGCTTTCCAAAAGAAAACCAGGGCTGGGGATGCATCCTGGTGCTCCTGATCATTTATTTACTGCTCGGAGGGTATCTCAGACAGACGGTCTCTGCCTGGGTAAGAGGAGCTGCCTCCCTCCTGGCTGCGGCTGTCAAACACCTGCAGCCTCACCCAGCCTTACTCTTTGTAGCCTGGCAGCACGAAGAGGCCCCGGGCAAGCCTCAACATTCACATAATTAGAGACAGTCCCAAGGTTGTTGCAGTTGGGGTGTTCTGGCACTGTTCTGCCACACAGAACGGGTCTTGCTGGCACCACGAGCTACTCATCCCTGTTTCAGTTTCCAGGGTTACCCCCAATTTCTGACACCTACAAGAGATTATGTGAAGAAGGTTTCATTCCAAGCTGCCCCTGCCCCACAAGCGGCACTGAAAACCTACCTCTAGGTGAGAGAAGGCCTTTTGCCATCTGCTTTGCTCCCCAAAGCAATGTCACAGGATGTTTTCTCTGGGCAGGCCGATCCCTGTCTGCCCACGCTGGTTCATTGCTGAGGGGCGTTGCAGAAAACCAGTGGGCAGCCAGTGCTAGCAGAGCTGATGTCCAGAGGATGCTGGCAATCACCGCCACAGCCCGTCTGGGCACCTCACCCATCACTTGGCTGCTGGTTGAAGGTAATTACGTCAACTGTCGCTTGTAGAGGATCCTTTGAGATTCTCCGGCCTCTGGAAATCTCGGCTGATGAAAGGAAGGGCTCAGAGTCATAGTGTTAATTTATTATTCATTAACAGCGAGGCGCTGCCAGTGCCGCGTGCTGTAGAGGCAGCAGTCTCACAGTCAAATAGTTAATGATCTTAAGTGACAATGTGTCACTTCCCAGAGACTGGAGAGAGCAGCTCTCTAAAAGGAGACAATTTATTTCCAAAAGACACGGCTCTCTGCAACCATTTAGTGCCAAGTCCCTTCCCGGGGCTGGAATGTCCCTCCTGTGAGAGGGAGGTCTGTGTGCAGGAAGGCTTTTCAGCGTCAGATGTGATTTCTGAGGACCAGGATAAATTGAGGCTCTGGGAAGTAGTGCTGGGGGTGTGAGGCACATTGAGTCTCCTTCTTCTCCCCCTCTGCTGAGTGTGGGAGTCGGGATAAGAGACTACCAGCTCCAGCAGTTATTTTTTTTTTCCTGGGCAGCAGCAGGGAGGATGAGGATGGCCCACAGGAAACGCAATGCCTTGGAGACAAGCAGAGCTCCCGATCCTGCTGGAGATCCCTGTGATGCTGAGAGAGCCTCTTCCAGGGGCATGTCTGCTAAACAGGAAAATCCAGCAGGCAGTTAAGGGGAAACTGTGAATAGAAATGATAAATCCTCTGTGATGCAGAGTGATGCAGGATTGCTCAGGAGTGGCCAAGGGCAGAGCAGGACCCCAGCGGAACCCCCGGCCTCCCGCCCCTGCAGCTCATCCTGGATGCTCCTTAGGATGGAGAGGAGGAGACTTCTCCTTTATGAGCACCTCGTTGGAAATTATTTTTTTTATTGCTTCTCAATAAAATCCTGCCACAACAGCACAAATCCTCTCACCATTACTAATCTAACTCTCCCTCCAGGAAATTCAAGGCAGGAAACGTTGTCTGCCTGCCAAGGTATTTTATGGTACAATTCTTTAAGCAGTACCTCGGCACTTTATGTCATTATCTGATGCTTTGGATTTAGGAAATGCCATTCAATTACCCCACCACCTGATTAACACATTGCATGTACTTATTTTGTTCTGCTTTATTTCATCTCATTCCTTCTATTTTCGTGCATTGTTCTACTTGTTGCTGGCCAAAATGTACCTCAGGCCAGTCTAGACCTTTCTGTTAATGCAGTTTCTCTCTGTGGCTTCATTCCGGAGAAATGGTTTGTTACTGCATTCTTTCTTGATGTGGAGAAAAATAAAACGATATTTGAAAAGCGTATTAATTGCAGGTGTTTTGGGGGGCTGGCTGTGTCAGAGCTATCGCAGCGAGGCAGAGCTGAGATTTGCTGAGGGATTGGGATGCTCAGCCTGATGCTGTTTGCATGCAGCTCCCAGACACGCAAATTATTCCAGACACCCTTCCCTGTGATATCATCTGTGCTTAAAAGACTGGAGATATGCAGGCAGCAATCAGATAGCTGAACTACAAGGAGAAATAATAGGCGAGTGCGGCTTAGAGCAGGGGCTTTGCCGGCTGTAAATTGAATTTCCGTTCTCATAGAAGATCCAGCTCTGCCCCCGTGTGCAGAGGTCTGGGAACAGCAGCCTGGCTGGGAGCTCCTGCAGTTGTTCCCCGGCCCCAGCGAGCCGCAGAGAAGCGGGGTCTGCGCCGGTGCCTCCTCCAGCACGGGCTGGAGCGCGGAGCCCCTTTGTTCTCTGTCACCCTGCGACAGCAGCGCAGCGGAGCAAGGACAGGGACACCGCTGCTGGCATGACAACACGCCTTGCATGCACACATCCATCTTCTTATCTAATAATAATAATAATAATAATAAAAACCCCTTTGTTTCTCTTTGTAGCCAGATGAAGCCTGTGGCAAGTTTTAAACCAAAGCAGGGAGCATCAGTGAAGAATTTTTTAGGTTGTGGTAGGCTGTGGATTTACTTGAGATAGGGAATCTCAAGACCAGAGGAAAACCTTCCCAGGAAATGATCACTTCTATGGGAAGAAATACTGCTGGATTAAAAACTGGCTAAAACGCCCGGAGTTATTGGAAATTTACCTTAATAAAAGAGGATCCATCTTATGATGGCCAGAATTTATCCCTTTCATATGGCCATAACCTTCCTGAATGCTTGCCCTCTAAGAACCTGAAATAGAAGGAAGCATTTTATTTAAGAGTTTCATTTAAGCTTTTGTATGGATCTCGTGTCTGTAGAAGCATGAAAATAATCCCGAAGTCAATTTACTGAGCCCTCCATCACGACACTCCTGAATTTCAGAATCACAGAATCACAGGATAGTTTGGGTTGGAAGGGATTTGTGGAGATCATCCAGTCCAACCCCCCTGCCAAGGCGGGGACACCTGGAGCAGGTGACACCGCAGCACGGCCAGGTGAGTTTGGAATGGCTCCAGACAGGGAGACTCCACGGCCTCCCTGGGCAGCTGTTCCAGTGCTCTGCAGCTCTCAGTGGAGAGAAGCTTTTCCTCATGCTGAGGTGGAACTTGTTTTGTTTTAGTTTGTGGCCACTTGCTCCTTGCCCTGTCACTGGGCACCACTGGGAAGAGTCTGGCACCACCACACTCCTCACAGAGGGGTTTGTGCAGGTGGCTTCCCTTTGCCCTTCCCATCTGCAACGGGTGTGTGACATTTCCCAAGGCTCGCTGTCGTGGGAACTGTTGTTTTTCACTGCTCCTAATGCCTGTTTTCAGTCCATCTGCTGCCCTGTGATTACTCCTGTCCCATTCCCTCTGTTTCCTATTAATGGGGCTCCTTGTGCAATCCTCTGTCACACCTGTCCCAGCAGCTCTCGTGCCCTGCCCTGGATACTGCCCTTTGTCTCCCATCCCTTCTCCCAGACCCTGTAGGCTCTTTCCTTGCTTCTGTCTTTCTCCCTGCTGCCCTGTGAAGTGGCAGTGGCTGCTGGGGCAGAAGAGCTGCTTTTGGAGCAGTCCTGGATGGCCACCAAGACCCTCAGGGGCAGCATGTGGGGCAGAGGGGATCTCCCAGCGGATCTAACTAATGACAGGGCAGGTCTTGGCCCAACATGAGAGCCACGCTGCTCCCTGGCAGACACCCGCCAGCCACAACAGCTCCTGGAGCCTTCAGCCTGGCAGGAAACACAACAGGAGAAGCAGCACAGTTCCTGCTAATGGGGATCGTGGATCTGGAGGTGGGTATGGAGGAGTCTGGGTCACAGGGCTGAAGAGGAGACAGACTCTGCTCCTGGAGCCCCCCCAGCCACAGGGCTGGCCAGCTCCACCTCCACCAGTGGCTGGTGCAAGTTCTGAGGAAGCTTTGTTTCCAGACTTTGGCATTCCTGCCCCTGGAGATTAATCAATATTAATGCTTCCGCGACTTCTGCTTCCTTTCCAAATATGCTCGCAATCAGCTCAAGGAATCTGAAAGTCAACTCACTCAGGATGCTAAGAATGCGACAGAAACAACTTTCAAAGGAACCCTTCAACTTGTGATATTTGTGAAAGAGATCCAAATAGCATTATTCATTTATTTTTCAGGAAAATGATTTCATTGATATAAACAGGCCAAATCCCACAAGCTCCATTCTGTGACTACACTTCCCTTACACTTTCAGCTACATTTTTATGATTTATCTGCTCATGCCAAGTGTTGAACATCTCCCAGGATAATAAGAAAACCAATTCTGATTTTCTATTTAAAACTCAGGCTGCCTTTAAGCCACATGTATGAATCAAGCTTCTTCTGAAGCACAAACAAGTTCCATCCGTCACTTCCTTCCGTGACTACGTTAAATCAAAAATTTATTATTTTATGCAATATCCCTTATTTGTTTTTCCACACACCTGCGATAGAGTCGAGCCACTTAGCAGAGCCTAGCGCATTATTTATCACTTATCTTCCCTAAAACACGACTTTCAGCCGACACTCTAAATTTAATGCCATATAATTGAGGGGGAAGGGGGAAGCCTAACGGCTCTCCTTGTGTTTGCAGTTACTGGAATTTTTTCTGGAATGCCTTTGGTGTTAACAAGCCCATTTCACCTGCACAGAATATCAGTCGCTTGCCATTAATAGGAAACATTATCCCAGTACAGATTTAAGGCCAATTATTCTCGTAATTTCTTAATCAGACTTATGCTCATTGCCAACAATGAGCCAACATTGCTCCTACATAGAAATGTCTTATAAACTTCTGGGATTTTTTGTAATGCTTTTCTCTCATGATGACTTTCTGTTGGTGAGAAATCCGGTGTACCAGGAAATTAAAGGAGAGAGTGAGGAGAGATTCACTGTGACTTCAGCATCTTTAAAGTGCACTGATGCCTGCCAGACCCCAGATTTGATGTCAGTAAAAGCTTAGAGTGTCCCATGCTGCTGTCCCCCCACTCTGCTGTACCATGAAAGTCTCCCAGGGCCCAGTTCCTGTCTAGCCCGGTTCCTCTCTAGATATGGTGAGCACAAGTCAAACACTTGCAAAAAATGGACCCTTTTTTCCCTTCCCCAACTTCCATACTCCATTTCACAACATCCACTATTGAGACAGTGCTCCTGTTTGGAAAGTACAAATCACTCATTGTACAGCAAGGCGCCTTTGTTAACAAGCTGGGTGTAGCTCACAGTTTTGTTTAATTCTGCTGGGCATCTCTCTAACAAACAAGTATTCTTTGGAGCTCAACTCAGTAATCGATACAATTTTCTCAGTTTACAGAGCAAATAATTACTTTCTGGTGATGACTTCACAAGGTCGGGGAGATGCATATATATACTGGGGAGGGAGAAGGCTGAGAACCATCCACGGACTCTCCGGCAACCGACCCACACGGAACAGCCGCTGCCACCACCGCCGACATGAAGATGGCCAACTGTGCTGCCCTTCTGGGGCTGGTCCTTCTGGGCTGCCTTTCTGGTAAGTCATTTTTGTCGTTTTTGTTACATTCTCTGCTGGTCTAGACCTCCTGATCCTTTGCCTGCCTCTAGGCATCCTGAAGGAGAGTGCAGCCTGTTGGGGATGTTTGGGGATGTGATGGTTTAGGAATATGCAGGCTCTCTTTTCCGTGAACTTCACCCTTGTGCAGAGAAACGCATGGGATCTATTCTTTAAGCTTTTGAGCTTTAGTGGGGATTACTATGCTAAAAAAGGATAAAGTTTTGGGTCTTATTTCTTGTTTAGTGAGTCAAAGTTTCTGGTTTCACAAATAAGTGATTTTTTTTTCATCTCGGTTTATCACTTCACTTTTACTTGGAGTAGATGAAACATTTGGGAAGAGAATCACTTCTCGGTAATGAGAAGGTGTATTTGGTTGCTCTGTAGGGAAACTGATGATTCCAAGGGAATTTTAGTGAAGGACATCATACAATTTTTACATTTTATAATTTCTGTTTTTATTGTAGATCTTGCTGTTGCTCAAAGACGGGTGAGTAGTAGATCTTTGTCATTTAGTCTTGATTTTTAACTCTAGATGAATAATTCATACTCACACTATATTCCAGGGAAGTCTTGAGAGAAAAAAAAAAAAGAGGATGAATAAGAAAGAAGTGCCCCTAAGTGCACCTCTTTTCCCCAACATAAAAAAATACCTTTGTCAGAGAGAGATAATTTAGCATGTTGATGATTAAAAAGACAGTGATTAATAATGTAGAGTGCGAGTCAGCACGGCACAGAGTGCCAGCAGAAAATCTATATGACTATTGAATATCTGCCTAAATATCTTCCCTGTCTTGACTCCCCAAGGAATGATCATTTTTGCCTATAATTCTTGCCATAAGTACTTTAAATCTTAACAGCAGAGAGATGCCTTCGCACGCTGTAAGAAACACAATATATTCTTTCTGCACCGTGGAGGAGCCATAGAGATTCCTCCCAGTAGCCTCCCAATGCAGCAAAAACATGATTAGGGCAAGAACACCCTTTTCTCAGTTTGGAGACATGACAAGCCCTCTTTCCCAGGCCTCCTGCGGCGCATACCTGCTGTCTGGAAAAACCATGAACATCGCCTGTCCCCGCAACTACGACCCCGTGTGCGGCACCAACGGGCGCACCTACCCCAACGAGTGCTCCCTCTGCAGGGACTTCCTGTGAGTAGAAGGTCCCCTGATCACCACAGTGCCACTTCAAGCAGCAGGCAGAAGCCCTTGGGGTGGTGACTAATCATGGGGTGGACTAGATTTTTCTTAAGTTTCTGTCTTCCCTAATGCCTGGGATTTTCTGTGTCAAAGCTCCAGAACCTGATTAATTACTGGGGCTTTACGGGTGGAGAGACTTAATGATTGAGATGACTACATGGCATGAAAAGATTAATCCTTGCATTCCTTCTCCCTCTCTCCCTCTAGCCGCAACCGTGCTCTTGACAAGAGACACGACGGAAGATGCGTTAAGGTACGACCCAGGGTCGGTTCCCTCTCCTGCTGCTCTGAGCAGCTGTGGGTGATAGCCAGGCACAAACCTTGCCTAGGATTCATTCTGTACTGAACCCACACAATTCCTAACTCTCAGAAGTCGAGTGAAAAGGAAGAATTTCAGATTTGCAGGAATTTAATTTGCATTTTGTTTGAACTGCTAAAATCGGCGAGTTTTAAAATGCAAAATATCTTCTGTATAACACCAGGCTTTAGAATGGAAACTTTTGATTTCAAGAGTGTTTCGTTCAGTATTAGGAAAACACTTCTCTTTAGATTTAGACTTAGAGGCTTGTTGTAGCTAAGAAATTCCCAGAAGAATTTTGGCTTTCAACTAAATTTTAAGTTTGTAACAGAAAACACTGATTCTATCAGAATGTTTATCATAAAGTTAAGTTAAAGTTAGTATCAATATATGGAGCTACCATGAAGTGGAAAAGAATGTCTATTTTTAGTCTGGAGAGAGAGAGTAAAGAAACACTCTGGCTGTGCAATTTCACATAATACAGCGACTTCCATTTCAATACACTCAGAGTAATTGCAGGAGCAGTGAGCTGAGCATGAACTCCATTTCTGAAGCGCTGGCACCTCACAGCAGAAGTTGCTGCTGTGTAAGGTATTTTAGACAAGGATCCTTCACGATGGCATTCAGGAGGAAAATGCCCAAGGTGGCAGGGATGAAGCCCACCTCAGGACAGATGCTGGTGCCGTACCCACAGGCAGGATTTCACCTGTGCTCCCCCAAACCCACCACACTGTGGCTGGAAGCCCCTTTCATCTTGCAGCTCTGGGAAGAGGGGGAGATGTCTCTTGCACCACTCTCCGTTACACACGGCTGATGCAAAGGGGAGCAGAGGTTCAAATGCTGCTCTGTGACTGTTTCAGATCGACTGTACTGGTTTCCTGAAGCCTGGCCGTGGTTACAACGTCCCCTGCACCATGGAGTACAACCCCATCTGCGGCACCAACGGCATCACCTACAGCAACAAGTGCCACTTCTGTAACGCTGTGGCGTAAGTGAAGGGCCTGGGTCAGGGGAGGCTTCCTGGATCAGCATTATTCTTTTTGGTATTTGGAGCATAACAGGGTGGTTTGGCTCACGAAGCAGCTGTGCTGTGCTCATTCATTCTCCACCTGCTTTCCCCCAAAGGAGCGGCCTGGAAGTGGACCTGCAGAGCTATGGACAGTGCTTCACTCAGAATCAGAATCAGGTAAAGCCAGAAATCTGCACTCTTAACTGCTGTAACATTTTGCAACACAAATTCACTGCTAAATAATAGAAATGCCTGCACTGTCCTGGTGCATTTGGACTGGAAATAGGACTTGAGGAAAACAGTTATGCCGGGGTCAACAGGTGTGGAATCAAATCCATGGCTCATGTATCTGGTCCCCTCTCTGACCTGGTAACAGCAGGCAGAGGGTGCTGAGACCTCCATTTGCTGTGAAACTGAATGAGCAAGAGATGAAGCATCACTGATGCAGGAGCACCATTAGTAGCAGTGGTTCCCTGGATGGGAGAACTTAGTGCACTGGGGCTTGTGACCACCCTCTTTCTGTCCACTTGCCTTTGCTTGCCTGCTGAACCAGAGCAGCCAGGAGAGAGCCAGCCTGGAAATAACAGCATGGCCATTTCACTACTTATAAGAATATTTATTAGATTTTTTTGCCTCTGCCATCTCCCTTCTTCAGGCTTTTCCAGGCAAGCACATTCTCTGAGTCTGCAGAATTGCCAGAACAACAGAGTCCTGCTCCCGAAAAGTGCTTTCGTGCTCTGCCATATCACAAATATTAAATAAACATAAAGCACTTATGTAGGAAAATATAGGGAAGGAAATCTTTAAACCCTATTTTTACTCCATTAGCAAACGATTGACTGCAACCAGCAGAAGGGTGGCAACCTCATCTGCACCTCCGAGTACAACCCCATCTGCGGCTCCGACGGCAGAACCTACGGAAACAAGTGCCAGTTCTGCAACGCTTTCTCGTAAGTACAGAGCTCGCCGTGTGGCCATGAAACCAGAGGAGCTGGAGCTCACATGCAGCTGTGGCAGCTGGTGTGGAAGCCCCAGGGCTCCCGTTAGCTCCCATCCCTACCCCATGTTGCTCTCCCGACGCTCACTCCTCTGCCACCCCCCAGGCGCTGCTGATCTTAAGCCTGAGTGAGTCTTCTCCTCCTCCCCTTGCAATTAAAAGCAGATCCCCGCTTGCAGGCTCATAGCATTGCTGACTGCCTCTCTGTCAGGGTGATTGAAAGTGTGACCGTAGGAGGTGTCCAAAATGATGGGGTTTGTCCCAAATCTCTTCAACGTATGAAAGCGTGTACCATGGGGAGTCTGGAAAGAGGTGGAACATTAAGCGAAGTACTTTATGACTTGGAGAGCGCAAGGGCATTTGGCTTATTTGGGTAAAGTTAGGCTGTAAAAATGAGATCCATGTCTCTAATTTTGGTCTCCCTTTCTCTCTCTCTTCAGACGCTACGGTGGAAGGCTGTTCGTCAGGCACCAGGGCGCATGCTAAGCGCTGGAGCTGGACCCTTCCACATGACAGTTCCCTCACTAATTCTCCAATCAAACATGCTCTTCCTTGCTCCCTCAACTGTTATGCATCAGTCTCTGCTTTGATTGATCAATAAATTAAATGCAGCCACAATCTTTGCCATGGAATGGTTTTTGATTTTGGTTTTGTTTTCCGGGCGAGGGTAATGGTCTTCAGGCTTTTGGGTAGTTATCTGTTAGGAAGGAGAAGTGGTGAAATAAACCACAATGAAGAGCAAAACACCAGCCCAAGCCCTCATGAGAGAATGTCATTCTGTAGCAAACCATCAGAAAATGCCATAAAAGAGTGCAGCTTTCCTAATTTTGAAGTCTTGCAGAGTGTGAATAGATTTGTCTTTGTTGCAGCACTGGAACTTGGAGGAACTGGAGCTCTTAGGGGCCTTGGCCTGAGGGGATGGTCCTGGGGAAGTGTGAAAGGTGGCTCTGATCATCTCTACCTGGTCACACCTGGGAAAGGGGCAGGTCTGGTGGTGTGTTATAAAAAGCAGGCTTATGGCAAAGGGAGGAGGTATCTCACAGGGAAGGAAATTAGGAACTGCTGCTTCCTTGAAGGGTGTGTCCATCGAGACTGTGCCCATCAGCAGAAAATTGCAGCAAGCTATGCAAGGCTGTAATGAGCCTAATGAGAACCTGAGGAGAAATTAGACTGGGCTCAGGCTTTCAGCTTCTTGGAGAAGAGATCTGAAAAGCTGTACTGGGGGTATTTGAGACAGAGGTAAGGCAGAGGACCCTTCAGGAAAAGGCCTTGGGTTTTCTAACTCTGGGAAAGAAGGGCCAGAAGATGTGCTGGCAGCTCAAACGTGCTTTCTATCTTGGGAAAAAAGGTGTGAAGATAACATCTCTGTGGGAGCCTGAAGCGTGCACTGCAGGAACAATGACATACATGACTGCTCATGATGATGTGCCATCTTTTTGGGTGAGTCAAGGAGTTAATATGCAAACAGCCAAAGCAAAAGAAGTCCCAAGTGCCACGGCTCACACACGCCCTTCCTAGTCCTTTCTCCACCTCCCCTTCTCTTGTTATGTAAAAGAACACCTGCTGCTAAGGCTGATATTTAGGACAAAATCTGTGACTTTCAAGACACTTCTTTTGGTTGTGTTTCCTGAAGTAGGTAATTTCTTGACCAAAGATTTTGTTGGTGCTATCCAGCAGAAGATAAGAGGCCCACTCTTCCCTAAAACCAGCACAGAGAGCAGGAAGAGGAATGAAAATTCTTATTTTCAGGGTTTTTTTTGGTGTTAGTACAGGTAATATAAATCACATCATACCTTTGTGCCTGCTCCTAAGAAGAGACAAATCGGCGTGTCACAAGACTCCTCACTGGTTCCCTGCTTGTGTGACTGAAAAAATAGTTAAGGAACAGTAAAATAGCCAGTGAATGTGTTTGGCTGTGATTTCTTGTTGAAGAAGAGGTTTATAGAGTGGCCACAGACTAGTGGAGTTCTGGCCATAGCAGGAAATTGTCTTCAGTGGCAAGGTCTTATGGTGAGCCTCCTCTGCCGTGGTAGCTCATGCCTGAGGAGTTCAGAAGGTTTTGGAAAAGCCCAAAGAAGAGCTGCTCACCAGCAGCAAAATGGGGGGCAAATGGTGAATATATGGCTGTGTCCCAGCTGCCTCATAAGCCTCTAGCAAGCACTCTTTAGAAGATGGAAAAGTTTGTAGCGTTTAGGTCTAAAGATGGCCCAGCACAGGTTAAGACTCTTCCCAGCCACTCCTTAGGCTGCACAACAAGGTCCAGGTGCCCTTCCTCTATCCCTGACCATCAGGAGGATGGAATTCCCCCACCTTTGCCACCAAGTCGGCTGCTCAGGTGTCATGAAGAAGTGGAAACGGGCAATAACAGTAATCACCTGGTTGGTAATTTTGCCTTTTCCTCCACTCAGCCCGGAAGGGGTTGCTCCCTGCCGTGTGTTTGCTGAGGCTGGAGCCAGCCAGCTGTGCTGCAGCAACCGAAACGTTTGGGCAGATAAGGGACTGAGGCATCGAGGCTGTGGTCGTGAGCGGTGACGTCTGAGAGCAGAAAAGGCAAACAAGGAGTGCTGCGCGTGGCAGAACTGAGCGTGGCTGGGAACGGCGCTGCGGCTGACGGGTTTGATAACTAAATTATATGAGAGGCTGCGTCGTGAGATCAGCCTTAATAGACAGCCGAGGATTCGCCTGTCAGTCACGGTTCCTCTGCCACTGTGGGGATTTTAAGATGTCTGGCAAGCTGCAAACTGAAATGCTTCCCCAGATGTAGGGCACCCATAGCACTGCTCTCCTGCAGAAACTCTCTCCCTTGTTGGCTGGGGATGCTGGTAGAATCTTTGTTGCTAGAAAAATGTATAAAAATGTGATTGTTATTTTTAATTTTTTTTTTCACTCCTGTGTAAAATTTGGCTGGAACTAGTTGCGTATTCAAAATTCACTGGGGGAACTAAAGCCCAGATATATCTACACACATTCCTCTCCTTAGGAAAACATACTGAAATGTAAGCTTATTCTTATCTGGAGAATGGAGCAGCGGAAAAAAAAACCTTCCACAGCCTCAGCTGGAAATAGAGCTTGGATCTGCCAATTCCCCATCAAATTCCCTTCACTGCCACTTGCGGTGGGAGCAGAGCCCTAACATATGTTTGTGAATGTGAAAAACTGGGAAAACATTGACAGCTAGAGTTTAAATAGTTCGGGGAGGAGAGTCAGCAGTCCTATCTGGGACTGTGCACACAGTGAGGAGAGCATGTCACAGCCCAGCTCTTCCCCACCCCAACTCCACAAATTTAGAACCATCCGCAAAAATAGCCAGGGAACAACGTATAATTGGTTTCACAGACAACACATTCTCATGCTGTGATTTATTTCGTAACGTCTAGTGAGTGTCATCACGCCGCGCTCAGAGCCTCGGTGCTGGCATTCAGAGAGGGCAAAGGGAATGAAAATTACCAGCTTCCCCGATGAATCACTGCTTTGAAAATTCACCCTTGTGAGAATCCTGTGACTATTCAGAAAAAAAAAAAAAATTATATTACAAGCACGTCCATCACTCATATAATTATCCCATTCTAGGTTTGATGTGGACAGGGCAGCATTCCTTAAAGCACCATAAACCGGCCAGGACCAATAATGGCTTTAGAAATCAAGTGGAGAAGTTCTCACAATTAAGGTGGGGAATGAGGACAGCTGTGGACAGGCACATAAATACACAGAAAGGCAGCTCTGTGTGCACACTGTGGGCTCTGGGACTGAGACAACACCTCCTGCTCCGACCTTGGCTTGGACTAAAGAGCTCCTTGCAGCATGAGGGCTACAGGTGCCTTAGTGCTTCTCAGCCTGCTGCTGCTCTCTTTCTTCTCGGGTAAGTGATCTTTTCCCTAGCCTAGAAAAGAAAAACAAACACCAAAACTTCTCCTGACAACAGATTCTGGAGAGTCTTGATCACCGGCTGACAGGCTTGAAGATAAAGCTGAGCAAGTAGAAAATATCTGCAGGACTTGCTCACTCATGTGACATATTTCCACTCCTCATGTGCCTCTGCAGTGGATAAACCAGTGGAGGTGTCACTGGGAGACAGAGCGAGCAAATTCTCAGCATTTCTTCAGCAAGTATACCAAAGCAGAGTGTAATTATGAATTTTTGGTACAAATGTTCACTGGAGAGTTGCGCTGAACCAGTTAGAGAAGAAAGTCGCTCACCTCCGGGTCATCTGCTCTTGTTTTGATCCCAAGCATCTTGGTATTTGGTGTTTTCCTTGGAGATGTGGAGGCGTAATTAGATGAAAGTTTCGGCTTTCGTTGATGTTGCAGAGAAAATCTTGAAAATTAAATTCAAATGTCCTCAAGGAGTCAGAACAAAGAGGGCAAATTAAAAGGATCCAGCAACTATTTATCTGGAGATTTACTCATCTCTGTGATGATGCGGGGAAGCTGAGTGATGAGTTTTGAGCCTGTAGATCATGTCAGTGTTATCACTTGCTTGAGTCCAGCTGACCCAGCCCTGCGAGGTGTGTGGCAACAGTTATTGAAGAATATGTGAACAAGAATTATTTATACTTGGTTTTCTGTGAATAATTTGAATAAAGAAGTAACTTGAGAAAATGGCAAGCTGTGCACGGAGAAGAGGTGAATTGCTCTGTACACATTATTCATTATGAAATATTCATCTGTCTCTAATTGAGTCTTAATTGGGACTGGGTTCCGTCAGAAGGCTGATGCTTCCTTCCAAGGCCGGGCAGAATAGCAGCAAACTCTATGATCTCCTGTAAAATAAACAGATGTCAAGAGGCATCATCACAAATTCTGCTGTAGCTGCATGCAATATTTATAAAAAATACTTAATGAGCTGTTTTGTAAATAATATGCAGATAGCCACACCAGTGCCTTCAACATTAAGGCAGCCTAACCAAGCCTGAGGACAGCGTAAATGTGCCAGCACCAGGAAAAAACACCAAAGGACAACAGAAATAGCAAAAGAAGTAGGAAGGGTTGATGGATGAGGATTGAGCTGACTGAGGGGTGGGTAGGATTTCCACTGGGGAGGGATGAGTGCAGGACAAGGTCCTTCCACCTCCTGCCCAGAGCCACCTGAGCAGCACCACGGCCGGCAGTGACCCCGCTGACCAGCAGCTACAGCCTCAGCAAGTGCTGGGTGTTTGTCCCACACTGCTGTGACCCAGATTCTGCAAATCTGCATTCAACCCACCCCGGAGTGTCAGGCTCCCCCTTAGAGACATGACAGGGTCGCCCCATTTCACAGCTCTGACTCAACCTACACGCCTGCCTGCCGGCTTTGCTGGGAAGAAACACGAAGAGCATGGACTGATGAGCTCCAAGCCCAAAAATGTGGTTACAGAGGGGATTTTTGGACTGGTTCTGACTGGTGCTGCCTGTTCTGCTCTCTATCACCCCGTGACATCTCTTTGTATCTTGCCTGGGCTGAGCCTGTCCTGGGAGGGTCTCTGGGCTGTGCTGGGCATGGTTGTGAATCCAAGCACGGGATCTCCTTCTCCATGGTCCACTCCTGTCAGCAGCACCAGCCACTTTCATCGTTCAGAGGTCCAGGAGCCTACAAGCCTTAAAAGCCAACATGGGTTTAAAATCCCTGGGAGCGCAGTTCCACATCTGATATGGCAGCTTGCTTCCCGGGAGTGGCTGCCATCCAGGAGATTGGGTTGTGTGTCTGAGGTGTAGCTAGCAGCTCAATGAATGATTGCATGGTATTTTAGTAGCATTTTTCAAAATAGGAAAATACTGAAAAGCAATTCAGATAATGTATTTCCTGCCCCCTCTTCCCCTGTGAGGGATGACGGAGTAGGAAAAACCTGGAGTATGTTTCACTGTGGTTTGCATAAAGGGCTTGTGAATTTAGCTCAGACTTTATCAGAAAGTAATGCTGACGTGTAAAATCTGTCTGGTTTTTGTTTGGTTTTTTACCAAATTTTCTACTTGTTTTAGTTCCAGATGTAGCAGGTCAAGAGATTGAAGAGGTTAGTGCTGCTGTTTCTGCTTGCTGAATCTGCATTTAATAGAACCATGGAATCATTACTGTCGGAAAAGCCCTCCAAGATCATCGAGTCCAACCTTTGACTGATCACCACCTTGTCAACTAAACCATAACACTGAGTGCCACATCCAGTCATGGCATCTCACTCTGGAGGAATGTTTTTAAACTCAAAATCTTGGTGATGGGTAAACAGTTTTTAGTGTCTGCTGGGAGCAGGTGGGTCCTTCCAAGGATCTCCAGTGCTGGGGAGTTCCCTGCTACCTGGGGGATGTTATGTGTGGCCACAGTAGCAGGTAGAGCAGGGAAATAGATGGTTGATTGAGCAAATGCTTCCCATGGTTAGGTCTGGGGTGCTTGCACAGGGGGTGTTTATGTGCTGCACCACTTGACTTGGCTTCACTGTCCAATCTCATGAAACAAATGGATTATTCAGTGTTCTATTCCCCCAAATTTAGTTCATCACTGGGACTTGTAGAGAGACAAAATACCTGTGCCCTTCCTGGGCATAATTTTTAATTCCCTAGGGAATTCCCCTATGGTTTTCCCCTCCTTCCTCTGGGAAAGCAGGAGCTCAGCAAGCACCAAGCTGAGTGCAGGGTTTCGCAACACACTTGAAGTCATGCAGCAGGGAGGTAGCTCAGCTCCAAGTGCCTGACAGAGCATCAGTGCTGACTCCTCTCCTGCATGCCTGGGCTAATCCACTGCTGTTGTTGGGAGATCAAGACTTCTCCCAGGTGACTACAGTTTCCCTCCTCAAACATGGGGCCAAAATTCCCCTGAAATGCTGCTTCTGCTCATTTCTGAGAGGGCTATTTCTGTCAGAAAATAAGCAGTGTCAGCAGCTGTTGGAAAAAGCGTTGCATTAATGACCTTGTGTCCAATCTGGAAAGTGAAACAAAGACCATGGGGGTCCTGAAAGGGTTTTTTTTTATTATTCCTTGTGCAGATTTGTAGAGAGTTTGTAAACAGAAGCGTGTACTGCACGAGGGAGTCCAACCCTCACTGCGGCACGGACGGCGTCACGTATGGGAACAAGTGTGCCTTCTGCAAGGCCGTGCTGTAAGTGACACGGGGGACACTGAAACAGCAGGGATTGCCTTCTGCAAGGCCGTGCTGTAAGTGACACGGGGGGCACTGAGATAGCAGGGTTTGCCTTCTGCAAGGCCGTGCTGTAAGTGACACGGGGGGCACTGAAACACCAGGGATTGCCTTCTGCAAGGCCGTGCTGTAAGTGACACGGGGGGCACTGAAACACCAGGGTTTGCCTTCATTTTCATGGATCTACTGATGTTCCTCACGGAGGAGAGGACTTGCACCCAGGCTGCTCCTCTTGCTTGGACCAGCCTGTGAACCATGCCAAGTGGAATGTTTCCTCCTTGGAGCAGAGCTATGTGACTATGAGTTAATTTTAATTAATTTCTGGGTGTTGCAGGCTGCTGGTTGCCATGCTGAGAGGCAGCACAGGGCCTGGGAGGCAAATGCGTCCTGCCTGTGCCTTCCACACACACTAAATTGATGCACAATTCCCACCGTGTGCCACAGGCTGCAGCTCTCGCTGCCCACACTCCTGGGTACTGAGAAGTGCCTGGAGGAATGTGGGAGCTGAGCCATGCCAAGTTATTCCTGAAAAGTCTGAATGAGCTTTGTGGAACAAGACACAAGATCTCAGAGGAAGAACAGGATGTCTCTCCTTTTCCTGAGCTCTGTCACCTTTTAAAGGAGATGCAGTAAGAGCCATCCCTGATGGATGGAATGGGCTTGCAAAATGTTTTTGCCTTAGCAATACTTACATTTAGCGTGCAAGCAAGGCTGCCTTATCCTAGGGCAAATCAGAGAAGAATGAGGAGAGGAGAAAATGGCCAGGTATTCCTTGTGAGGTACCAGGGATGTGCACCGGCATGAGTCAGGCCTGCCAGGATGGATGAGCCCCGTCCCACACTGCTGTGTCTGTCATTTGCTGCTTGGTCTAAGTCTGTCTCCCTCCTTTTACAGGAGAAGTGGAGGGAAAATAAGATTGAAGCACCTGGGGAAATGCTGAGTCCTCCCTGTGACCGAGCAGGAGGAGCTGAGCCACCATCAGCAGCAGCCACGGCCACGGGAGCAGCCCGTCCTCCCTCTGCTGTCTCTGCTCAATAAAACAAAACTCAGCACGATCCCTTGGCTGGATTCTTTTTTCCATAATACCCAGAAAAACCGCTTTGATCCAGCCGTGCTGGGGCCTGATGCATGGTTTGCTCTCCTGTGCTGTTGCATCACCCTCCTCCTGGGAAGAAAGGCGATTCCCACGGCTCCCGTGGGCTGTGTCCTCCTGTCCCCACCAGCCACAGCTCCTCTGTCCCGTCCTGCCTGGCAAATTGGCACATGCTGGGAAGCCAAAAACCACTCCTGCTCATGGGCTCCTGCCCGACTGTGCCCATCCCAGGGGGTGGGTGACAGCAGGAGCCTCGGTTCCTTTCCCAGCCTCCATAGCCCTGTTCCTCCTCTCTCAGGGGTTACTGTGGGAGGGTGACGGGAGAGCTGATGAACAGCGTGACTGCGGATGCCTCATCTCCTTTGGAAAGCGGAGACAAGCAAGCTGAGGGTCGGGAGTATTGCTCCATTTAAGCCTGCACCCAGAAGATGGCAGGTGGAGGCTGGTTTTAGGCAGAAGCTGCAAGGCTCTTCTTCCCAAATGAGTTTTTTTCCTTCTTCCCTCTAAGAGAACGCTTTGTCTTGAAAACTGTGAACTCGCCAGCATTAGTTTCCCACTGCCAAGTAGCTTCTCATGCTAATAAAATTATATTTAGAAGAGTGCCAGATTGTATAAATTGTCAATAATTTAAAAAAGAAATATTCCCTGGAGCAGAAGAGCTGTGGGCTTACTTTCCTCTTCTCTGGGATAAATTCTCTGTGAATCATATACAGACCTTGACTTCCCCGGCACATGTTTGCATTTATTTACAATTTTTAATACACATAGACTTTATTCCTTTCTTCACTTTTCACACTGCTGCCCTCTCTCTTCTTCACTCTGGCTGACAAATCCCTCTTTGTGCAAACACAAGAAAAGTAATTTTACAATCTCTCCCCTTTCACCGTGCAAAACCCTCATAGGGAAATACTTGTGGCATCCTCTTGTTAAAACATTGGCAGTAGATCAATGGGGCAGCAGCTCCTTCATGTTAAACACTTAACTTTCAAAGGGAGCTTTAGATTTTATCATGAGCCTCAGGGGTCAACATCTTTTGCAAGCACCTAAGCGCTGAGCACCTAAACCTCTAGACCTTGTTTGGACAGAGTTTGAGCATTTGCCTGTGCTGCCACAATCCCCGCTTTGAACTCAGCTGGGGCACAATGCCTAAAAAGAGAGGCCTCAGCAAGGTGCTCAGCACACCTAATACCAGCTTCTCCTCTGGTAATCCACATAACCCAATTCTGGCAAATCCTTTGTCATTTGGTAACTTCCCAGGCAGGCAGCCAGTGGTTGAGCTGCACAGGCAAAACTTTGTGTTGGAGCTGGTTTGGAGCTTCTCTCGGACCAGCTGCCTTTGATCCTGACGTTTTTCCCATCCCAGCCTTCTGGATTCTTGCAAAATCTGCCACCTCTTCTTTGAAGCAGACCAAGCCTCTCTGTGGCCCAGTTGTACAGTCTGGGCCCGTGGTTGGTTTTAAATTCAGATGTTGTGTTACTAAACCAGAGCATGGGTGGGATTGACGGGAGCAAGATGCACAAGTGGTCATGAAGAACACATTGGGAAAGTGCCTTTCCTCACCGATCCTCCAGCCTGGAGCAGGATGACCTCCATGACTTCTCCTACCTTAGTTATCCTGTGGTGATCCTGTTACATTGTGTGGCTCTGGACCAGCACCATGTTCAGAGGACAGGAGCAAAAAGACCCCATTTTTAAGATGGAAAACGACATTTTAGTGAGAGAAGGGCAACGGGACTTCTTTAAGCCTGAGATGGCCCTCAGTGGCTCCAAAATTCTCACAGCATATTGCCATATCTAATCCTTCTTAATCTGGAGGCTGAGATAACAAGGACAGATCACAAGAGAACACAAACTGCAAAGTTCACTGTTTAATAACCATCCTGTATTTTGCTTTTTCAGAGAAAATAGCAAATAACACACATCCGTGCCTCACAGACCCAACCACTATCTCCTCCACCTGTGCCAGGGAAGTGGAGAGTGGGAGTAATCTGCTTTGAGGAAATTATTTCCTTTACTTGGGGAAGCTTCCCAAAATGTTGTCCCCAGGAGAGGCCAAGAGAGGCAGTGCTCCAGCAAAAGCCACTTCTGTTGTGATCCACCCTTCCAGCTGAGCAGGCACACAGCTCCAGTTAACTGGGACGGGAGGGATGCTTTGCTGGTGCCAGGTCTGTTCACTCTTGGTTTTGGAATGCTGGATTCACCTTCCCAGTGGGGCTGGTGGATCCCTGGGACAGGGCACAGTGGCCACAGGCTGTCCAGCCTGAGCTCCCATCTGTGTCTGGCTGCCTCCCCAGAAACACACACCAAAACAGAAATCAAACCTTCAGCCGCTGTTTTTCCTTGATTTTCTTCCTACACCTTTTAAGTTGTGTTGGGTTTGGGTTGTTTTGTTGAGTTGGTTTTCTTTCTGACAGCTTTGAAAGGTGAGTGAGTCATGATACATTTGAGATCTCTCTTAGGTAACAGGAGCATCTTCACAGCTCTTTCTCTCCCTGGGGAGGAAGGGGCAGAGGCTGGGGTGGGAGTCACCCCTTGTAGTGGAATGAGGGCCAAGTGCTCCCCACATCTCACTCAGTCCCACACCAGTTAAAATGCAGTAAGAATGAAATCTGTGCGTGGTTTCACTGAGAGGAAGCCACTGCTCACAGCTGAGCACCCTCCTGTGACCAGGAGGGTGGCAAGGGAAGGGCATCCTTCCATTGTATCCAAAGTAAAGCGTTTCCCTCTCACAGCTTCACTCTGCTGGTGATGCAGCCGATCCTTTATTGTGTCCAGGCTCTTGGCCCATTTAACTTGTGAGCTCAACTGCTTCCTCCTCCTCCCCCAGCACAGGCACGTGTCACTGTCACAACTCACTTGAATCCTTTGCCCTACTTTTTTCCCTTGACATTCACAGCGTTTGACAAGGCTTTTCAAGCTGCCATGGGATGATCCAAGGGTGGTAGTGCTGACTGCAGGGTTCCCACAACCTGGCTGGGGAGGAAGCTCCTGACTTGGTTATCATTCCGGTTCACCCTCTTTTCCCGAAGAGAAGCAGGCTGGGTCAGCTTGGAAGGGACTTTGGTCCAACCTGCTGCTCATGGCAGGGTTAGTGCTGAGATCTTATCAGCTTGCTCAGGGCTTTACCAAATTTAGCACTGAAAGCCCACAAAGGTGGATGTGCAATCTCCTTGGGCTGCCTGTCCCAGGGTTTGGCTGTCGTTCTGGTGAAGAAATTTTTCCTTGTATCCAATTTCAACATCTTTTCTTTCAACTGTCTCATCTCCAAACCATGTACTACCATGGAGAGTTTGAATCCACCTGCTCAGGAACCTGCTTTTTTACTGGTCATTGCTGTTACGTCCCACTGAAGTCTTCTTCTCACCAGGCTGAGTGACCCCCACCTCCCTCTGCCTCTTCTCACCAAGCAAATGCTCCAGCCCCCAACTCTCCTGGTGGTTTTTCACTTCAGTTTTCCAAAGCTTTTCTTATTTTGGGGCAGGGCCCAAAAATTAATAGCGGAGGGGATTCTGAGCCATGGGAACGGGGAGAAGGGTTGTTCAGGGAGCAGGGGGAAGAGCTGTAGGAGTGTTTCAGGGCACTGAAAAGATGTCGATTGTTGCCCTGATTTTTGCTAAAGCCTTCTGTTTTAACCTTGGAGTCAGAATTCTTTCTCACACAGTTTCATGTAAACAATAGCCAATGTGTACTTAACGGTATTTTCTGTTTTTCATTCCTTTTGTGATAAGAGAACTTCGATGAGCATCTTTTTTCTCCAGTGGGATTGAGAAGGAAGTGACATGTCCTCCAATCCCTTGTGGAGTTGAGAATTGTATAAGATGTGACATATGTAAATAAACTTGCTCTTTCCCCTCCTTTCTGCTGAACCTAGCAGGTGTAAGAGCGTCTTTATTGTGTTTTCCCAGACACAGTAGCTGGTGACATTTTCAGGGAGCAGCAGGAGAATGAGTGCATTGGTTCCCTTATGGATTAGAGAACAGCTGAGCCTGCCCTGGGGTGAAAGGGCTCCCAGATGTTGGGAATCAGCCAACAGTTCCCTCCATCCCTATCACAGATGAAGGGCTTAAACAGGAGCCCAGGGGAAGGATTTGTCTGTTTTTATGGACTACAGAGCAAAGAGAAGGTGAGGAGCTTGCTTAGTGGTGTGAGTGTTGGTGTTTGTTTTTTGGGAGTTGGTGGGGGTTTTGTTGGTTTGTTGCTGGCTTTTGTGGGTGGGTTGTTTGTTTATTTCCCCCCTGAAATAAACAGTGTAGTTTAGGAGCTTCTCACAGGCGCAGCTGCAGTAATTGTATCTGGTGTAGGTGTCTTATAAACAGCGCTAAAAACACTGGGGAAGGCTCAGAAAATGTGGAAGACAAGGATTGCCCTGATACAGAAAGGAAGACTGTGGGAGGGGTAAGATTTACCCCTACAAAAATGCAGGTGTCACAGGAAGAGCTGCTTGTTTCTTAGCTCCAAATGAGGTGGTGCTTGAAGGCACCTCTGTGGCTTTGTCACTCATGGGACAGTGAGGGACAAGGACTTCAAGAGGGTCAGCTCCTCAGGACTCTGGAGACAGCAGGGCTTCGGCAGAGCTTCAATCAGGAGTTGAAGGATAAGGTCAAAACCGAGCTTCTGCTGGGCCAGAGGGATGCCCTTCCCCTTTTGAAGCTAAAATTGCTCAGTTAATTGTGAGTGGACAGGAGTGTTGCTGTCGTGGCAGGGGCTGGCTCTGATGTTTCTGGCCTTCCCAGGGAATGTTGTGCCTTTCTTTGGCAGGGTGATTTTGGGGAGTCACCTGTGATAAAGCCATCACTGCCTGGGAGCTGAAGTAAACGCATCCTCCGTTTTTAGACGTGCCCTAAATCCTCATGCACAGTTACAGCAGACAAGCGGGGGCTCCGATTTTGCCTGATTGTGGTGCTGCCCCATTAGGAAGGAGCCAGGAGAGGCTGCAGAAGGTCACCCGCTCGCTTCCCCTGCCCGGAGGATGCGCCGTTCCCGGGCATTGGGCTCCCTCTGGTGACCGCCGGGAGCTGGGAACGGGCCCTGGTCCTGCTGGATAGGCTCCTTTTGGAGAGGAGCCCTAAAACCCTCTTTGTGCTGACTTTTGGAAGAAAGTCAGCCCTGCAAAAATGAGCAAAATGCAGTTTTAGTGTTCCTAGGGCTCTGCTCGGGCAGGATCCATCACCGCCCATCAAAAAGCTCAGGCACAGGGCACAGTCCCCTTCATATAATGGGTAAAAGGTAATGACTTTCTTCGCCTGAGAGTACTCAGTCCCCTCTCTTCCCACAGGGCATTGCTTATGTCTCCTGCAGACCCTGGAGGTAGAAGTCTGGGGACAGAGAATGCAACTGGAGCGAGTTGGTTTTGTATCTCTGTGATCTGGGGAGTGTTTTTTGGTTACTCTGCCAGGTGCAAATACTGAGATTTATCGTCAGTGCTGAATCCGAGCACACATTTGCTGCACTTGTCACTGAGCTCATCTGAGGCTTGGGCTCTGCCTCTGTGAAGGATTTCCCCCCTGAGAAAGGAGACACAGCCAGGGGCTGCTCCTGTATCCAGCAGCTGTGGGAAGCCCAGTCACAGCATCCGTGCGACCCCTGCGCCCCAGCAGGGTCTCAGAGAAGCTCCTGCTGCTGGGCGTGTGCTGCTGTTCGCTGCTGTGTCTCCGTGACATTTCCAGGTCCTGCTCAAAAGGGTCCAGGCCTTGGCGTGGGCAGGGTGCAGTACTGCCGACGGACACTGGATGCTGCCACAGACCGGGTGCTTTTATTGTGTCTTTTCAGCGTAGTTCTGGCACCAGGCTGTGACCCGTGAAATGTTTTTGTTTTGGTTTGGTTTTTTTCTTCTCGTAAAGCCCCAGCTCCTGGGCTGCGGTGATGAGGTGAGACCTAAACTTCTACCTCCCGAAACTCCCGAAATAGATATTTGTATATGCCTTTATATAGTTTAAGCTCTTCTAATATGAGCTCAAATCATGATTCAAGAAGTAGGCTGAGAGAACTCGGAGACAGAAAAGCAAACTTGTTTGAAAAATCAGCATGATATTGTATGGTAGGGGGCAAACAATTCCAGGGAACTAAACCCCAGGCCCTGTTTTGTTTGCAATGCTGATTAGCCCTGGGACACGTCCTGAAAATGTTGCCCTGGTAGCTCCAGGAGTCTGGCAGATGTCAGATATTGAGACAGCTCTGTGATCCTCCCTGCCAAGCTCTGGTAACAGCCCTTACTCCGGCTTTCACAGGGCTCTTCTCCTCCAGCTGCTCCGGGTGTGCCAGGGTGTGCTGGTCAAACACTCAGTTTTGACCAGTCAGACCTCACCTCCCCTCAAAAGCAGCTCCATGCTGTCGAGACAGGAGGGAGGACAAGGTGTAATTAGAGACGAGCCTTAACCCCTGCCCCTAGCAAATGGATAGTCCTCGGCTGATGGTGCTTTGTTCATGAGAATGGACTGAAAAGCACTTGAGCTTCCCTGCTGTGCCATGGCTTTGTTGCTGCCTGGATGCTGGCAAGGTGGTGGAAATCTGAGAACCACACTTTCCCTGTGGGGATTCATGTTCAAAATGAGAGAATGTGTGGGCTGGGCACTGGTACGGGATCGAGGGGAGGATGTCTGGGGTAAAGGAGCAGCCCCATGGTAAAGCTGTGCCAGCAAGCAGGAAAAGTGGGCTCTTGGGGCAGTGGGAGGCTCTTTGTGCCCTCATGGGCAGTGCTGACCCCCAAGGGGTTTCTTGAATTTTGTGTGTTGTGGGTAGGCCAAGCTGAGTGCACTCAGCACTGAGCCTGGGAATAAAACGAGCTAAAACTTTCCTTAAGATCAGCCTGAGGGGTTCTGTGGCCGTGGCTTTTCTCCAGCAGTAGAAGGTCTCTGACACCAGGTGAGGGGATGACAGCAGTGGCTGTGGGGAGATGGGTGTCCAGGGCACTCTGCTCTGGGCCGTGAGGGTGGGAATGGAGCTCGGCCCAGCTGCTGCAGCACGGCCGGGGCTGGGGGGAGGCCGGAGGGCAGCACCCGCACATTCCCCTCCAGCCTGGCCCTGTTGCTTTTGGGCCACATCTGTGCTGTGCTGAGAAAATCCTGTTGTACCCGTGTTCCGTTGTGACTCAGGAACAGGGAAGCAGCGCTGATCCAGGGGTTGAGGGATGGTTTGGGTGAGCACCCCTGCTGCTAGGTCCTTGTAGGGCCGGAGAGCGTTTGACACTGGCTGCAGGACACCGTGCCCGTGCTGTCCCTGCCAGGTGAGATCAGGTCACTCCGGGCTGTCTCCTGCCCCTGTAAAGCTGCTGCAATCCAGCCGTCGCCTCCTAATTGGCTCTGGCAGGAGCTTTAGCTGAAAAGCTCCTGTCTGGTTTCCTTCCAGACTTTAGAACAGTGCCTGTCCCATGCCTGTCCCAAGGCTTCTGTTCACCCTTCTGGAAAGGCAGTGCAGGAGGGGGGTGTAAAATTAATCTGATTCTTATGAAGATGGACCAGTGCTGGAAACTTTGCCCTTGAGTCTCCATTTGCCCCTGTTACTGCTTGAATAGTCTCACAGCTTAGTGATGCTGCTGCTCTCTGACTTGACTGAAGTTTCTTTGGAGAAAATCCTGTGACTTACTTTCCTTCCCCAGTTTCTGGAATTGTGCTCTGTACTCAGCTGAGTCAGGCACTGTGGATCTGTAATTATCTGTGGTGCCTACATTTCCATTAAGGGATTTTATATGTTAATCTCACAAGATTTAGTGCTCATTTTGGGGTTTTCATCTTGCCGGCTGCCCATACCCTCTCAGTGTGAAGTGCTGGGGTAGCTGCAGGGCCAGCAGAGATGCAGGCAGGCATTTCTCCCTCATTCACCCTTATCCCTGATCCCAGCACCCAGCTGAGGCTCCTGGGCCAGCAGGGAGCTGTGGGGCTCTCGGCGTGTGCACTTCACCTTTCCAAGCATCAGAGGGTAATGAATAGCTCTGCATCAGTGACCTAAGTTTAAACAGACTCCGATTTTGTAGCATCTCTCAGTTTAAAGCCAGACAAACTGTCATAAACTTGGTCAGGGATAGCTGGGCTGAGTGAAAGACAGGCCATGAACTCATTTATCAGTGACAACATTGTCATCTCAGTGCCGTAAAACTGAATGTTATGATTTACTACTTGCAGAACTAAATCTACCTACATTTACTCAACTGTGGTCTATCTAAAGTAATCATTTTATCAATGGGTTGTTTGATTTTTTTCTTTTAGTGGACCAACCAAACCAATCATATTAAGGAAAAAAAATCATTGTTGCTTACTTAAATTTTTTAAATTTAGGACTACTTGAAAGTGGAGAAGCACATACAAAACACAATATTTTGATTCTGTTTAAAGAAGTCAGAAATTTCAATGATTTGCCTGCTTTCTTCCAGCTGCAGCTACTCACTAAATCCAAACCAAAGTAGCTTAACAGCTTCTGAATGTGTTTATCTCAACTAATTTACTATTTGTGGGAGTGAGGATATTACCTAGGTGCAATTACAAATCCTCTGTATCTGAAGCTCAGAATTTCCTTCAAGTGTTAGACACCAACTGTTTTGATTTTAATTTAATACCATTTGTGTTAGAAGAAGGTTTTGCAACATACCTGTTCTGTCTAGTCACATCTGTAAGGGATTAATCAGATTAAAAAAAATCCCACATCACTTTATCATTTTCATCTCCTAGGCAGCTTAATGCACTTAACTTTCCAAAAATGTGCTCATTTTGGTCCTGATTCAAGAAGTATCCATCATTAGGACAGCAGAGGGACCCAAAAGTGCATCAGTTGCAGTTTAAGTGTCTGCTTGAAATTCTGTTCATGTTTCCCCACTGAACTGATGCAGCTTTCACTACTCACAAATGTCACACACACACCCCTGTATGTCATGAAATGTGAACTGAACATAGAAAACTGGATAAACACTCGTAAGTTTTGCAAAATACAGTTCCAGAGCCACCTCATCTTGCCCCAGGAACCAGGGCGTCTTAGAAGGTTTTACTAGAATATGTTAAATTTACAATATTCTTACTGTGCCACCATTTGTTTTTCCAGCATGACCCAAACTTGGTGGGGAAACAACTGAGGGATAAAGTTGGGTGTTCACCAATGGAGCTCATGGCTTGTAGCTCATCAATCATTAACAAAGCTCCTCCAACCCCTCAGTCACTCCCATGCCACAGCACAGTGCCTGCCGTGGAGCAGGAGCCCACTGGGCCAGTGAAACAGAGGTTGAAAGATACAACACACCCACACCAAGAAACTTTTAAGAAGTGAGAGGGAAAAAAATCATAGGTCATTGAAAAAACGAAGCTGGGAAGGAGGTTTTTACCCACAGTGTTACTATGAGAACATGCTCAGAAGTAGAACTCTTGAACGCGCTCAGCACGGACGCCCATTTTTTTATGCATCTGTGGATGTTTTCCACCAATGTGAAACAATTTAAACAAGTTTATTGGCCAGCCTGTGAACCATCACTCATGCCCAGCTGTCTGGCCCTGCGGTCTGTGCTCCGGAAGGAGCGTGACAGATCCAACTCAAAACCCAGGGGTTGATCTTGCAGGAAGCAGAACAGGCTGGAGATGAAAAGCCCGATCAGATCTGAAGGTTGAGATGTTTGACTCAGGAATTTATAGTGAACTATGACTTCTTTGATGCCCTGGTCCTGAGTTTGACTTGCTTTGCTTTCAAGAGCAGCACAAATAATGAAGAACACTGTTGAATACCAAATGTTTTAACACCACAGATATTTAGCACTAAAAATCTAATGCAACCTTAGTGTTTCAAAACACCGAGGTCAAAGTCTTCTGGAGTGTTGCTGGGGGAGGAGGGGACATCACTCAGCAGCAGTGACCGTGCAGGCTCTGCTCCAGGTCACCCAGTCCTCTTCCATGCAGGAGCTGCAGCCAAACCTGGCCCCTGCTGTGATAAATGATAAAAGCTGCTCTTTTCTGATGTGTAAACACCTTGACAAATGGTGAGGTGTGACCAGAGTGGGTGTGCAATTCCAACTAGGCAGTTTAAAGGAAAATAAAAAACACAACACAAATTTTCAAGGGGTGTTAATGATGCACTTTTTGCTGTGCCCAGCACCCCAGCCGTAGTGCTCCGAGCATTATGCAATTTGAGAACAAGCTCCCTTTGACTTGTACCCATTCTTAATAGAAGATGAATTGGTGGGAAAACTATTTGCTAGGAGAGACATAGAAATTAATGGCATGGCATTGTATGTGACTGTGTGTGGCAAGGACACAGGCCAAGCTCGGCACGGACTCCTGAGGGCTAAATGAGCATCCAAGTGCTCAAAGCAGCATCAAAGGATCTCCAGAAATGAGCAAACTTCCTAAATAAGCATAAATAATGAAGCTCAGGGCTGTATGAGAAAGCTCATCAGTATATAAATAGTTCATTTTGAAGTTCCCTATTATAAAACACCATCAGAAAAGTGCTGATGCATGAATGAGGTTGAGGCCTTGTGTGATTATCAGTGATCTAAAGGATAATGGGGGATGATGGAGATGGGCTGGGAAATACAAGTCTAAAGTGGTGTGGTGCAGCAGATAAAGCCAGGAGAGCCAAACTCAGCACTGTGAGCCCTCAGAGCCAGTTTTCAGCATTTTCAGGAAAACATAACCAGAGCTGTTCATCTCCCACCACAAGGCTGTTCTCGTTGAATCTTTGAGGCTGCTTGTATCTAAACCATGTCCTTGCTCGTGCAGAGCCCATTCAAAGCACAGATGTCAGCACCAGTCCCTGGTAACAAGATATTGCCAATATTGCTCACACAAGAAACTTGTAACGCCTGCAAGATGTCCCTTGTCTTCTCCAGGATAGAGGAGTATTTTTATCTTCTAGTTCTGTTATTCTTTTCATCAACATTTTCTTCTCACTGAAATTTTTCTCTGTCAATCCCCCAGCCAGAGCACTTCATCAGGCACCCTACACTGGGTGCAGCAGTTGCTAATATCCACTAGCACCTGCCACAGCTGCTGCGGAGACAACAGTGAAATGTCCAAGGATTCTGCCTCTTCATCCAGCATTTCTTGTTTTAAGCAGCTTAAATGAATCGGGAAAACTGTGTACTTTTCTTTACCCTCTGAAATACAGTTTTTACCTGGCATTTGTCTTCTTGGGAGCAAGTATTCAGCACTTCTCACATCAGTCTTAAATACAGCCTGAACAGACAGAGTGGAAAATTGTCTTAAACCCTTTGGCATCCACTTGCTGTCAGTCGAATGTCAAGTCAGGAATAAAAATTGGCAACTAGCTGTAGATTTCACAGTCATGCAGCAGGATTTGTGGAGCTGAATTTGCAGTTCAGTTCCTGGCTTCAGCTGTCACTCCATGTACCTCCAGTGATGAGCATCCATGCCACAGTGAGGCATCGGAGTTGTCAGATATCCAGGGCTTACTGAAATAACTTCATTTGGAAATGGACTGTCTCCTCTGGTCTGAATAATCAGACAGTACAACATACAAAATGTTTGACGTGTACTGGGAGCCTGGGACAGTCTCTGACACATGAAAATATTTGGAATAGTTCAGACTCCACTTAATGCTTCTCCAGAGTTTTGCAGAACGGTAAATTATGAGCTCTGTAATTAAGCTGTATGCTCCCTCTCTTTAATTATGCCTTAATACCATTTCTTTTAATAGAGATAGTGAAAGCCATTGATCAAATACTTCTCAAGCATCTCAATATAATTTAAAAGGAAAGTAAACGTTGGCAGGGAATAAACCTTTAAACCTTGCTGTCCTTAGTTATTCTCCAGGCTTAACTACATTTTGGAAATACAAGTAGGTCAAAACTGCCTTCCCTACTGAAGAGGAGAAACAAAAATCAGCACAGGTGTTTTCCTCTGCATTTATGAGCAATAAATACATTGTTTTGGGGCTAAGCAGAGAACTACCCATTTATCCTGGCAGTTACTCTGGTAGTTTGGCACAGTCACATTGCAGGTATAGCCCAGAGCAGTGAGGAGCTGCTCTGTGTGACCCACTCCCATCTCCCTGGGCACCTCCAATTCTTTCATTACAGGTTATTAGACCTTCCTATTCCCTTTAATGCTATTCCCTTTAGTTTCTGCCCATGGACTTTCCCAGGAAGACCCTGAACTCCTTTCTCAACCTGCTGATGCCACCTGCCTCCACAACTAACCACAACTAACTAAATCCAGACTTCTTCCTGCTGCTTTTACCATTTTTAATCCACTCTCCTATCAGTGACCCCTGATTCTTGTACTGTCATTTGAACATCAGACTTGTGCTTGCCTTATCCACAGCTTCATGACTTTAAAAATCTCAGCCAAGTAAATCCCAGCAGCACTTTTAGAAGATAACCAAATCAAACTGCAAGACTAGTCCTCAAATAGAAAATATGGTAAGGGAAATTATATTAGTCATAAAAGATATAACAACTTGTCAGCAACAGCTCTGTGTTACCATCACATTGAGATCACACTCTCATGTTCCAGCTCAGCTTATAAAATATTTGAAAGGGGAGTACACATCTCCTTCAGATCAGTGAGCACTCTCAAATTCTGGGACAAAATCCCTGTGTCACAAAATCAAGATTGCTTTTTAAAATGTTCCTTGTATAAAGCAAAAGAAATGAGTATTGCTCATTCACTGTAACCTTCTGTAGGCTTGTGTTTAAATACATTCCTTGGTTTGGTTTTCTCTCTGCCCAGCACAATCTCCACAGGTGACTTAACTGCAATGCCTTGACTTCTTTCCACTGTTTAAAGTCAAAGGAATTCCAGTGCACCATACACCAGTCCTACATTCCATGATGGCTGCTGCAGCTTTTCCAGGAAAGGAAAAGCTGTTCTAAGCTCAGGGATTCTCCCTGTGCTGTCTGTACAGGGGTCAGGCAGCTCCTCAATCAGAAATCAGTTCTAGGAGACAAAACTGCAGATCTTCACCCCCCAAACTTACCTAAACCACCACTTTCATGCAGCAGGTTTCTGGTTTGCTCGTTTCAAAGGCAGCTGGGGTTGGTACTAAAGCACACAGAGCCCTGGACAAGCACCTGGATATTTTCTGACAGGTCACTGGGCCGGAGCCTCGTGTGCTTGTCCCAGCAGCTCATTTGTGCCTGCTGTCCTGACAGCCTGACGAGCTGTCAAGGCTCCTTTCCTGGCCAGCCTGGTGCTGCACGATTCAGCACCACTTCCCTAATCCAAAGAGGCATGTAACCAGTCTCTTACTCAACTCCTGACGCAAACCCAGTCTCTGGAACCCAAACAAATCCCCAAAACCCTCCCAAATTAATATTATCAATGGTTCCTCTGTTATGCAAGCTCAATATTGAAGGCAGCACAGGACACGAAGTATGAAAAAGGTATTTATTATTTACACAACTGCTATAGTTCCTTAAGAACAATATATACCATTTTTTATTTGAAAGGGTCAGTCTTCTTTCAAATCCATGAACTGCATAATGCACAAGTGTTGGAAATGCCAAACAGCAGTCACATCACACTTCTATAGTGCAGGCATAAGCAGCGCAAGTAAATGATATTTTAAGAACAGTATGGCTGAATATCGTATTTAAACACAGTGTTTGCACTTAGACAAGATTTAGCTAGAAGAGAACAAGGGTTTTGTTCATGCTTTGTTAGGAATGTGACTTTCCCATCTGAGGTTTAAACCCTTTATCTGACATACGGGGATTTTTCAGGCAGGCTGCTTTTCACTGACCAAGTAACAGTGGGTTTCTCTCCCTCCAACTCCAACCTTTTGCTTTCCAGTAAACACTGCTTTATAGTACAAGTTCACACACTGGGGTAAACTGGCCACAGAGGTGGTACTTTCCCATCTTACTGTCTTGCACAGAGAAACACTGACATACTAATACATACCAAACTTAGACAACTTGTAATTTATAAATACTGGAATGGGAGAGGGAGACTGTTTCTAAAGATGGAGGGAATAGAGGACTTATACAATTCATACACTGCCAAGGTTGGCTTTTTAATCAACTTTTTTGGTCTAAATATTTTTTTTTTCTAGTCTCAGAATGGTTTTGGTCTTTGATGGTTATGGTTGTACTTCAGCAGCAAAGGAGAGGAAAGTATTTTGAGAAGTAACACCAGAACTGAATGCAAGAAAAAGCAACTGACTTGTTTCTCCCACTTTGAGCTTATTGCTGTGATCTTTTAAAAAACCCACAACCAACCAACTGGAAGACCAAGTTTAGCAGTCGTTCTGGCATTGGGTCCAGTGTCCAGCACTATTATACTCTAGCACAAAAGCAAGGAAAAGTCCAATGATCTTAGTGATGTTCCCTTCAATTCAGTGCCACACGGTTTTATTAGTGTTATTGTCCTTGCTTCTTTGAAAGATACCTGAAAGAAACAAAAGTACAGTTTTTCACCAAGTAAGAGGTGGGCACAAATATACCTGGGAGCTTAAGATCAAAGTATGACTCTGCTTTCTTTTCTCACCAGTAATCCTCCTGCTGACAACCAGAAATTGGAAATGCAATCAATACCACTTATGATTTGTATTTGATTTCAACATCTTTCAATTCCGTGATAGGTTATCTTGCACTAATTCAAAGTCATGTTTTAGTTAGACTCTATCAGGCTTTTTAAACAAAAGGGAGGAAGGAAATGGAAACCTGTTTCATTCTAAGAGGATGGAAAATTACATCAGTTGGAAAAGTGGCTTTTATATCCTTTAAGATAAAAATGCCCATTAGTAATGGCACTCCTTCAAATAAATTCAGGGCTTTAATGAACTGATCCAGCACAACCTGAAAAGAACAGCCCTGCAGCAGCTTCTCTGGAAAATCTGAGTGACTCTGAACTGCTTGTATTCTGATTTCACAGCTCTCCTAGCACCAGAGCTGGAGCAATCTGGCCACGTGGTGTGACACTGAAGGCTTTGCAAATACTCCAGGAGAAAGAACCCAACCAATTTCACTGACAGTGTGAAATATCCCGTGAATCTCACTGCTGTCAAGGTTTAACATTTCACTTTCTCTTCTAATCAGAAATTGTATCAAGCCTGTAAGGCTGGTTTTTTAAGCACTGAAGGAGTGGTTTTCCAACAGCTTTTCTCCACGTGCATTGAAGCTTCAGGCTGTTGCATAAAACCATTAAGAAGGATTTTGCTTGAGCAGCTGGAAAATTCTTGTTCATAAGACAGTAACTTGGAGCTGATGAATCCTGCAATACGACCCAACCCGGATGGTGCCTGAGAACCACACAAACACCACCCTGAAGGAACTGCCAGAAAAGTTGCCTCATAACAAAGGAGTTGGGATGTGAAGCCACAGCCTAATTTCGCAGGGGTGGAAAGAGAGAGATTTCCAGGGACCAGGTTCCTTCAGAATTCTTTTCCTTTCAGGAGGCATAATTGCATAATTGGCAGTGCTGAATATTGGAGAAGCATGAAAACACAGATGCATTCCGTCAAAATCTTCTCATTTTAGGGAGGCTGCCCCAATGCTACAACCCTATTAAAATTCTCCTCAAACTAAAGGACCTTTATAACTTTAAGTTATAAAGTTCATCAGTTCCACTATTTCTGGTGTTTGTAGAGACAACCTCAAACCAAACACAGGGGTCAGGGATAGAAGGGAGCAAGAATTTTGACTTTGTTCTTACCTTTCCCAATGTTTGTGATTCAGCTCCAAAAAGTCATCTAATTTTGCTATTTCTTTGAGGTATTGGGTGAGCTTTAGAAGCTCCTTGTCTTTATCCCGATTTAAATGTGCTTTCATAAAAGGCCTTATCTATACAAAATAAATAAACTGGGTATAACCATTTGCTCACAGAAAGAAAAATGCTTAATCATCTTAATCACTTCATCACCTTAATCACTTCAATCACCTGATTAAAATATATTTTCAGTACTACGACAAGTTATAACTTTTCACAGGTAAGAGGAAGAAAAACCTTTTCCAGCAGTGGTCAGATCCAATTTGTCCTGTTCATTCAGACTGGAGTGAGAGGCTTTTACCTTGCACAAACCAGGAAAAAGTTTCTTTTCTCTTGCACTTCTTCAAGCCTTCCCCTCCCAGACAGCCTGATACAAAGATCTGGAATGGACTGCCACATTTTCTAATTGATTTCACAGAGATTTTTGCGGGGGGGGAGGGTGGTTCAGTTGTGTGGCATCATTGGAACCAGATGCTTTTTTTCAACAAAAAGCCTTTGACTACAAGCAGAGCTGTTGTGAAAAGAGATGTCAGAAGCAAAGCTTATCTGCCAACTGCTTAAAGCCTGGAATACATCATACCTGGGCCTTGTTCTAGTGACTCAGTGCTCTTGTCTGCAGCTGTTAACAACACTTTGACAAACACCTTTCCAATCTGAGCTAGAGGGACCTTCTCTGGATAATCCCCTCCCAGCCAGATCTTTGCTTTTCCTGATTCTCCTTCCTATTAGGATCATCTTGTTAGATCTCATCAGCTGCTCTCCTCTTCACATAATGGATACCTTCAAAGAAATCCAAATCACCTTGGATTTCTGCATTTGAAACCATCTTTTTCTTTTTTAGAGAGATTTGTGCAAGTTCCTTTAGTACCAAACTGATGCCTTTTAAAAGTTAAAACCTAAGGCATCAACACTGCTCCACCACCATATGTACGTAGAAATTTATGTTGCTCTCTTCTTATCCATAACCAGCAGTAATAACAGCACACACTGGTTGACAGTTGTATAAAATGAAATATTTGCTGGTGTGCATTCAAAATGGCCCAAGGTACTAATTACTTCTCATAACAGAATACTTGTGATTATCCTGTCATACTATCATGAAGTACAGCCGCTTGTTATTCGACTTATTTTTGAATATGACCACTCTGGAGATTGAACATCACATCATTCAATGGTGCCTGTCAGCAATGCCCAGCCTGATTACAGCTTGCAGGTATAACTTTAGCAGAAACAACAATTTCATCAATTTTGGTTATCTCTTAAATGCTCACTTAATAGTGACACAAGGTTTACTTAATACTACTGTTAAGGGAATATTAAGCCAGACAAATGGCACTGTAAATTAAAAAATATAATAAAATATCCATCTTTTCTAGTTAAGAATAGTCTTTCTTTATGCCACAACAAAGAAGTAGGAGAAAGTACTACTTGAAGTGTCAAAAAAAAGTAGCAATAAATGAAAATTCCAGTTTACATTACCTTGAGTCCATTCTGTGGGTTCATCAGGAAGTTTCGGCCAATATCATCAAACATAATAGTATTTTTTTTGCTGTAATACTCTGAAAACTTTCCCCAGATAACACCAAGAGGCTTCACCTGCAAATACAACACAATACAAGGTACCTGAGGTAAATCTGATCGTATGCAGGAGATGAAAATATCATCTATAGGAACCTGAGTCCAAACTTAAATGGACACATATTCTTTTGCTTTAACAAAGGAAGAGATGTGAAATAATACAATATAAACATCCCCCACACTAAGGAAAACCTCTCTGTTGGTACCAAGTTTTCTTGCAACAGTTACCTACTGTTTATTTGAAAGCTGTGACATCTAAATATACCACTCAAAACATTAGTAGAGACTTTCAGTAGGGAAAAAAAAATCTCTGGTTCCAAGATTCTTGCAGTTTTCTTGCATGAAAACTCCAGAGCGACTTTTTTTCTTGAATATTTTAAAGGGTTGTGATAAAATGCCAGCTGAATGTAGAAAAAGATTGGAGAAAAACAGGTACTTACATCTATTAGTCCTCTCCGAGGAGTGTGCACTGTTATCATGGCAGCACTGTCCAGCATGAAAGTTATCTTGTAGTTTGCATTGGTACTCACCCCAAGCTCCTGCATCACAAAGATTTATTATTACAGCTTCTAATTATGACAGTTTTACTGCTGAACAACTGGAGCCACAATTATAGTGCATTGTTTGTCACGGGGTGAGCTGTGGAGGTTTACCAGAGACACACTAAAAATAGATACCTGGGGAAATTTAGATTTATTACACAATGAGGATCATAAAAGTGCACACAGGGATTTATTTTTAGTGTTCAGTATCAGGGACTTAACAGCTGATGGTGGCAGAAAATCAAAGCAACTTTGCAGAGAAGGCAAAATACAGAGGGGTCTTGCTCGCACCTTTGTGCACAACCTCTCATAAGTTCTACACACTCAACTTTACTTTACAGCAATTGTGTACTGGCTTTTTGTTCCTCACAGGGATTTGCACAAACCACAGCCCAATTCAAAATGGAATATCCAGGAACAGCTCCCTGTCACTGCTCCCTCCTGCACATGTCCAAGATAACCAACGTTAGTGTCAATTTACACTTTTAAGATTTGATAACTCCTGAAACTCTAGGGAAAACAAAATTTTTACAAACAAAAAACTTTGCCTAGATGAGAGAGCATCACTTCCATTTCGAATCCTTTCCAAAGCTGAAAAGTACCAGTAAAATCTGCTGACATGGTACAACACAGCTATTGCTGACAACTTCTGGCGTGTGAAACAGCAGCAATATGCAAAGCTGTGTAACAGGGAGAAAATACCCACTGCAGCAGCTCTCTTGCAACTTTCCAGCCACACTTAACTGATTTGCTTTCATATAAAAAAAGGGAATGTTGCAAATGAAATGCTCTACCCACCTGGGTCAGTATTCTGTTACACTGACAGAACCAGCTGTTCTAGCTTGTTTGAATCCCAGGCATAAAGAGGTGGTAAATGAGAGATTAAATTTGCTTGTCTGATACTCCCTTCTTTTTAATCCTGTTCCTGCTTTGTAGTTTAAAACAGAAACTTTAATGCCAACTACTGCTGGAGTCACTGCTCCCTGACCAAAAGTGAAACTCTTGGAAGGAAGCTCCCCTGGTGCCATCAGTTTAAGGAGAAACAGAAAATGGCATCTAGTGGCAGCAATCTCAGTGGATCAGGATGCAGGAGAAAGGCTGGAAAAGTAACCTAGGAATGGAGAAAGGTGACCAGTGCAGGGGAAAGAGCCCATTTTGAACAATGGTTTTCCACAAGATTGAGTCCTAACACTTACCCTGACAACACAAGATCAACACGTGACATTGCCACAAGAAGGCAATGTTTGCAAGGCTCAACACTGATTTTACTTCCTCTAGCTCCACTTCTGATTAAAGATTCTCATTTCTGAGAGGCATTTTTGTTTAGAAAAAAATTGTAGCAGTTAATTATTTTGAGAAAGAGAACACTGTGCAAATGTGCTTTGCTTTGTGAAAACCTGAAAAAAAATAGTGCATAATAAAAGCTTAGATTTGGAAAGGTTTTTCCTGGAATGGAAATCATCTTTGATTTATGAACATAAAAAACCCCAACGCACCCACCAAACACACAGCAATTCTTAGTAAGCTCATTAGATTTACAGCTAAGCCTGACTGTAAATATGTTTACCATGAGGTCAGCTGTTCAAAACTGGCTCCCTGCCTGATTCCAGTAGGGAAGAAACCAGAAGGTGAAAGAGCTCTTATGGGATGTTTAATAAGGCAGAGGAAGCAACAGAACCCCCCAGCTGCAAGAGGTAAAGATAAATATGAAAAGAGTTTCCTCTTGAGAACCTACTCCAGGATGTCACATCTGTCTGTTCCTTTAAAAAAAATCACATTTAAAGACTGGAGCTCTATAATTAGAGATAAGATGAAAGTAACTGTGCAGGGTTGCATGATGAATCCAAGTTTCAGCAGGTACTGACTTGTGTTTAGTTCTGCTAAATTTAGCACCTACTGCTGATAGTTTGTGTGGAATTCTAAAATTAGATTTAATCTAGTTTTGTGATAAAGATAATTTAAAGTGACTATGGAAATTGAAACAACTTGGGTTATGATTCATATAACCTCCCCAGTTCCTAACCTGCTCTACAATGCTGAGCATGAGCCCAATTGCATGAAGAGTTACCCAGACTAGAAACAAATTCATGTTTTCAGAACAACTTACTTTCATTTTGGCTTCAATCCACTTCATATTAGTAGCAGCTGAAACAAAACGGAGAAAACAGAAAGAATACTTTATTAAAATAAGTCATTGGCAGGCAAAAAAAGAGAAACAAGACAAGAATTTGTCCACTAAACAGTCAAATTTTTACACAAATTTAATTTTAGAAAGATCCACCCTTGTTGCAGCTTTTAGGGCCACTGCCTTAAAGAAAGTCTTCCTTCGTGGAAGTCTATTTTTGTTTGGAAAAGCTTACTTTCAAATGAACAACCAGATGAAGCACCGCAAATGTTTAAACCATTTTCTAGATCAGCTGTTACTGAACTACAACCTGCAAGATTGTAAGAGTGGGATACACCTGGCTTGAGGAACCACACTGCCTATGCAGGATTTCGTCCTGGAAGCAATGATAGGAATACATAAAATCTGGAAAGAACAAAGTATCAACATTGCCTATTGATCTAAGAATATTGAAACATTGTTCAAGACTGTGAAAATGAAATTGTAATACAATTTTAATACGGTTTGAACCCTGCACTGGCTGAAGTCTGTTCTCCAGCTGTTGGACAGGAATTGAACTAGAATGCAAAGGCAAAGGACCAACCTCCCCTGCAGACAGGAGAGTTTGGTTCATTTGGCAGTTCACTATGTGCTGTTTAGATTGAGATTATTTGTGAAAATCACTATCAGTGTTCTAATGGTGATTATACAGTTCTGTTATTTCAAGCACCTCTTTGTACAAAGTAACACTCCGTAAAGTGGTGCTGAGCTTTATCCTGTGATAAAGCTTTTTGAATTTGAATTGACCTGTTCTTGTGAGCAGTATGTGGTGCTTTTTCACATAAGAATTGGTATTTTTCTAAAATATCTCTAATAATTGTGTGAATTACAGCCAAACATTTCTGTATTGTTTTAGATCTTGTGATTCACACTGAAAAGCAATATAAAACCCTCGCCCACGGAGTCTCTGCTCTGGATGACAATTTACAATAACCTCTTAGGTAGGGAGTATAATACTTACACCAAATTACAATATCATAGTCCTCATATGCAGAAGTCAGGAATTCATGGAGGTATGGCCTCATCAGCTCTACCCCAGTTTCAGCACATGACCTGTGGTCTTTAGAAGAATATGAGATAAGCAATTCAGTATTAAATTATAAATTGTTGAAGTCCAGTCTGATTTTCCTTTCTACCCAGAGACTCAAAGAGTCTCATGAGGGAGGAGGCATTTTCAAGATCACAAATGAATTGATATCAAACTCCCATTCCCATTTTAAAGGTGGAAAGACAAAGCAGAGGGAATATTTATCTCTTGGTCTTACAGCTACTTGAGGGCTTAGCAATAATTAAATCAGAGATCTCTGAGTATGAATATCTTTGCAGAGTCAGGGTAAATCATCTGTGCACTCAGCAAATTTGTAACTGGCCAGAAATGAAACAGATCCCTTCAAACCTAGTCCAGTTAATTGTGTGAACACACATCAAGTTCATTTCAGAGATGCAAACACTGCCTGTTCCAACTCCAAAACTGCTGCCAAAATCTGCCAGCAGAAGACCTCTCAATAAAAATTTTAAACTCAGAAATAGGCTGAATTTTGATGTCAGATTGGAAACAAATCTCATCAAAAAGGAAAGCTACGGGAAGCTCTTATTTACTGCTCACAGTCACGCTGCCATGACACACCTACAAGCCAGAAAGATTAAGCCAGAAGGAAAGTTTTGGTTTTCAAAAAAAAACCAGCTTGACAGAATTTTCAAGTAAAACATGTTTTTGTGAATGTTTAGTAATGATACGTAAATAAAATTTGAAGCTGCTCTCCCACACCCCCCAAAAGCAGAGACAATCAGGCACAGAATGGGATCATTGTTTTACAAGATCTTGCCCTGCCACTGTGATGGCCAAGATACAACTTGTCAAAGGAAAGATTATCAGGAGAGAAGACTAAATTGTTCCTTTTTTTTGTCTTTTTATAAGCAATTAAATAGTTACTGCACTAAAATCAACAACATGAAAGATTTTAAAATGCTTTTTAAATTTGAGCAGAAGACCACAAAATCATACAAAGCAGAAGTTATGTTGTACAACACAGCAAAGCAAAAATCAAGAAACCTGATCTGACAAATAAATCAAGCTCTTAAACGAACAAGACTCACAAGTCGCATAAAAACTCACCAAATAGTGTATAATCAACATCTAGCACCAGCAGCTTTTTCCCTTCTCTAGGAGGATTCAGAATTTCCACTTTGTATTCTTTAACTCTACGGGAAATTTTTAGTAGATTTTCTTCCCTGACGTAACAATGCAAAAAAGTTACAGTTAATTAAAATGCACACCCTACAGTCAATAATAAACTGTTTTAATAGCTTGAACTCCTAACCTATTTTCTACTTCCACAACTTCCTCTTCGATATCAAAGTCATTGACCACGTCATCGTTATCTGGAGGTGGCCCAAGGACATCTTCCTAGAGGAATAAAAATAATAAAAGATAACAAGGATCACCGAAGGAAAATAACAATGGATATCAAGTTTCTGTTACTGCACATTACAGGGCAGGAATACTATTTAACAAAAATTATTTCACTTTACTAGTGGAAAGAATTACTAAAGTATATTGATGACTGTTCAGATTTGAGAAGTCAGTGAATATCACAATAATAGGTTTGTACTTCAAGTGCAGAACAAGACAGGAATTTCATGAATACATTGCTCTCAGTTCTGCAGCAAAGCTTACTCTACATAGAGAAATAAATGCAAACAGAAATCTATTGTATTATCATTTTTTCAAATGAGTGGAATATCCAAAATTTAAAATCACAATTAGAAGACACGAAGCATTTTTTCCTGATTAAGCTAATAAGCAAATTATTTACCAAACTCTCCTCACGAGTGCCCATCATCATTATCTTAGTATTTGGCTTCAACTTGAGGGCTCCAAGCTTAACATCATCATCTGCAGGTTTGCCTATAATTCAAACAGATTGGTTTTTTTAATTGGGGTAGAGAGATTTGAGAAAAATGTCAATACAGTTCATGCTTAATTGAAATAAGCTCCCTGTAAAATACCAGATATACCAAGCTGAGTTATCATCATCTTCCATATAAGCATCCTGGTTTTGGCTGGGANGGACAGGGCAGTGTCAACTAAAAAATGACCAGGTAGATGTATTAATAATAAACAATATCCAGTGATGTATGAAGTGTCTGTATTCACGTTCATTCCAGAGCTAGAACTTGAAGGTGGATGCCCTGTTAGTGCACACACCCCGCCTAGGATTAGGGGATATTTGCCCTTAAATATCTCAGGCACATCCCCAACAAACAGCAAATAAGGACAGTTACCCTTCATTTTAAGCCCAAGCAGTTTTTGACGCTCTGGTAACACTCCAGTAAGGCCTTTCAGAGACTGTTTCAGGTCCAACACTGTGTCTTCTTCTGACAGAGAGGTTATCGTGTACTCCTGTCCACCCCATTTTATTATGAGAGAGAGAGACATCCTTGAAGCATATGTTCAGTATTGCTGTCTGAAAAATCTGCAGCAGGAGGGAAACACAAAGGTCATGTAAGGAAGAAAGAGGAGAACTGCTCTTTTCAGAAGTCAAACTGTAACATCTACTTAAAGCATTCTTGATTTTTTTTTACATTGGACATCAAAGAGCTGTTTGTTTCCCCTGAGCAGACGATAAATGTGTTGAGAAAGTGCTGAAACAAAGGGAGAAGAACAGTGTTAAAAATGGGTCTCTGAATTCCACTTTGATGTTTTTAGCAATGTCACATTCACATCTGCTGTGTGTTCTGTGCAGGTACAGCCTGTGCACTGCACACTCGAGCACAGCACTGCAGCACCACAAAAGCCATTGCAAAGCTCAGAAATGTCCTCTGCAATACTTATGCAACCAAACCAGCCATGGGTGCCTTTACAGATGTAATAACAAAACAGCAAATATGAAATCCCTAACATAAATAAGCCCATAAAAATAGTTCTGAGCCCAACAGTCCATTTTTGGCACTGGATTTCTCTAATCCCTTCCACTGTGCAACACCTGCAGTAATACACACCCCAGGTCACATCTTGCTGTAGCAATATCAAAGCAGGAATTTGAAAACAAAGCCAAAACACACTCCCACACAATGCAATTACACCCCAAGAACTGCACTTTCATTGCAGTGCTGACAAAATAACCATAATTATACTATCTTTAATTTACACAGCATCGTTTATACAAGTTGTATTTAACAGTTTAGTCCCACATTAAACACAGCAGAAAACCAAGACTTTTAGCTTAATGCAAAAGGAAAAACATGGTTTTTGTCTGTTAGGGCTTGGAAACAGAATCAAGGAGATAGAAAGGTATGAAAAGGCTGCTACAGACTGTCAGGAGATGCAGAGAAGGCCTCTGCACCACTGATGGTGAAATTGTCCTCAAAAGACTGACATTCAAAGAGCGAGCAGATCTGTGGAAAATCTAGGGTTATCAACCTTCAAGAAATGCAGGTCTGGCAATTCTAAAAAATCTCAGAAGCTGAAACTTTGATTCTTCTTCCTCTCTACCTTTGTATTCTCAGAGGTTACCCACACTCAGACAAAACACTTTCTCTTTTACACAGTAAAAGCTATTGGGAACAAACCCATAATTGCTCAGGCATAGCCACCAAGCTTAGAGGAGATGAGAATTAGTCTAGATACAACCTCCTTGCTGAGGACACTACAAGCCTCACCTTCACACTACTGCCTCTAAGAGCCCTGAAAACAAACTGAAAAAACTGGTATTACTGGGAAATGATTTTTTTTCCCTCAAATATTGTCAAATCAGATAGGGACCTGGTATGGCACAGTGAAAAAGACTCATGAAAAAGGGGTCTCAGAAGCACTAAGAAATCCTACTGAGGCCAAGGCTGCATGGTGTGGAGCACTGTTGATACATAGTGTCTCTTTCATAAATTATTCCCGTCCATTATTCTTCAGACTAAGTTAGAAAGAAGAGTTTATTTTCTGTTTCCTTACCTGTACCAAACACCTCAAATCGTTCTGCAAAGACATGCACGGGGAAAAAACTGTAAGAAAACTTCTCCAGTCTCTGTCCAGTGCTAAATTGAGAAGATCATCTCTCCAAAGCTGAGCATTTGACCAACCTTCAATCCTTACAGATCTACAGCCCTGTCACGACAAATGCTATCGGAAACAAGACACTTCTATTCCATGTCAAAAGGCTAAGGGGTCCGAATCAATAAAAACGAGAAAATGGTTTAGGAGCAGAGAAAGACACAGGGATTTCCAAAGGTTCTACCATGAGGGCTGGGTGCTGTGCAGAACTGCAGCTAATACAGCTTCCTTTGGTTAATTACATCTTCAGAGCCTTTACAAGACCCTTGGACCACCAAGACCCAACGGGCTGGAAGGTCTCGGCTCAGAGAAAGCATTCAAGTTGCGTTGTTAAAATGCAGCATTACACCACTGTCCTCCGACGATTCAGAAGAGAGGCACCCACATCTTTAAGTTCCACTAAGCAACATAAACATAAACCCCGCTAAAACACCCAAAGTGCCCGACGAGCGCACGGGGCCGCACTTTCCACAGCACCGTAACAGGTGTGGGACGGGATCTGGGGCCGGCAGCCTCTCGGCGTCAGCACGACGGTGCGGGACGGGGGTTCTCCCCCGCCGAGGCTGCCCCGGCAGCGGCACGGCTCGGCCGNGCGGAGCGAGCGCGGGGGGATGCCGCGGGCCGCGCCCCGGGCGGGCGGAGCAGGAGCTCTGCGGGATTGCTCCCGGCGGGGTCACGCAGCAAACCCGGTGGGAACTCCACGGCACCGCGGAGCTCTCGGCCCCTCAGCGCCGGCCTGAGGCCGAGCTGCGCCGCGGCCCCGGGGAGGCCAGAGGGGGGACTTGCACGGGCAGCTGCTGCCATGAGTGTCTCTTTTCCACTGTCAGCTGTGGAAGGAGGTTGTTCTGTACCCGAGGATCCCGCCTGAGGCCCCATCTGCAGAGCTGCTTCCAGCTCTGGGGTCCCAGCGCAGGAGGACGTGGAACTGCTGGAGCGAGTCCAGAGGAGGCACCAAGATGATCAGAGGGATGGAGCAGCTCTGCTGTGAGGAAAGGCTGGGAGAATTGGGATTGTTCACCTGGAGAAGGGAAGGTTTCAGGGTCACCTAATTGCAGCCTTCAGTACCTGAAGGGAGACGACAAGAGAGCTGGAGAGAGACTCTACATTGGCCTGGAGTGACAGGACAAAGAGAGATTGGCTTCAAACTGGAGGAGAGTAGGTTTAGATTGGATATTAGGAAGAAATTCTTCCCTGTGAGGGTGGTGAGGTCCTGGAACAGGTTTCCCAAAGAAGCTGTGGCTGCCCCATCCCTGGAAGTGTTCAAGGCCAGGTTGAATAGAACTCTGAGCAACCTGGTCCAGGGAAAGGTGTCTTCCCACATCTGGGGGTTTGGGAGGAAATGACCCTTAAAAGGTCTTACAACCCAAACCATTCTGTGATTCTATGACTCCAAACTCTCTTTGCTCCTAAAGCTGACTATTTACAGGCACATTATTGTGTCTGTTGACACTTCTTGACTACTGTTGGGATTCTTGGGAACTGCATTCAGCTTCAGTAGTTCTGTGCTTGAGCAACAGATGTAGAAGGAAAAAATAGACTGCCACAAAACGGCCTTTTTCACTCAGTGGTTCTGCTTTGCAGAAATAGTTTAAAGGGAAGAACATTATGATAAACTGTGGTTTCTTATGTGAAATCACGTGGAGGTGGCAGAGACTGTGGTTGCGCTTGGTATCAGTAGAGCTGGTGTTAAATTTGAGGAAGGAAGTGAAGGTTCAGTCCTCCATTACCTCAGGTCTTGCAGTGTTGAGAGGTTAGATAATTTTTCCCTGTTTAATTTGGTAATAAGTAGGGAATTGCACAAAAGAGCAGAGGTAAACAACTGTACACCAAGTAAAAATTTCCTCAGAATGTCTGCTGGAACTTGCAAGAGCCATTCCTACTGTAAGGGAGTCTCAGTGGAGAAGGGCAGCATAAGCAAAAACTCTGTAGAAGCCTGATCTCTTTCCTGAGGGGATATTAATTTACTGTATTTCCTGCCTGGATATGTACTTTCAGTTTGTTCTATATTCAAGTTCTAGCATAGAAACACCACTTTGGTTTCTAGAAGCATGCTACAAGTGGGAGACCGCTGTAATGACTGTTCTTGTCAAGTTTGGTTTCTGACTGCACAAATCCACGTAAAACTAGTCTGCTTGTATCCCAGTCACCAAGGTTTGCGTTTTTGCTTGAATGACACACAGTTGTCCTCTGCACAGAGGCAGCGTGTTACAGTAGTGCTGGAAAGCTTCCAAAGCTGCAACTGGTAATTAAAGTCACACCCTGTCACGAAAATATGCACCCTCCAGACCTGCCTAAAATTCAGGCTACAAAAATGACATCTAGTGTGATCACCTCTGTAGCTGCAATTTTGTTAAAAATATTTTTTGTTCTTTTCTGGTTGGCCTTTAAAAAACTGTCTTGAAAAGGAGGCCAGGTTTGGGGGTTTTGGGTTTTGGAGGTTTTGGGTTTGTTGTTTTTTTTTCTTTTTGAGTAGTAATATGAAAAAGTAGAAGTATGCATATTTAATTTCTCCTCTGAGGCTGGTGTTGTGGTATCCTCGGAAGATGCTCTGATCCTGACAACATTCGTGTGGTGCAGATAAATACATCATTTTACTTAGCTGTGGAACACATGGTGGTGCTCAATCCTAATGTTACTAAATGCAAAGTCGCAAACGAATTTGACTAAAACCATATAATTAAAATTCAAAGTCCAAACAGCACAGTCTTTATACTGAGGAAAGTGTTTCGTGGTGGGGCTCCCTGGGTTTGCATTGTGGTAAATTAGCAGGGCAAGGAGGAAGGAAGAGCAGTGGGGAAATTTGAAAGCAAATGCACGTTCCCTTCCACCTTGATATGCACTGCTATGTCCTGGGATGCTCCAGGGTGAAATAAAAGAAGTGGCTGCATGTCAGATTGATGCCTGCTGGCTCCCTTCCCGTGCCTCATGTTCACATCACGCATTTCTGAGTCTTTTGTGCAGTATGCTCCTGTGCATAAGCACTGAAGCCCAGGAGCTCATCTCCTGCGTTGCTGTTCGTGCTGCATATAAGAGAGCAAAATTCCCACTAGCAGCTCAGGGAGATGCTGGGTAAGAGTCCTTTGAAATCATCATTTAAAGCTGAAAACCCTGTGGAAAGCTCAAAATACTGCTTTGAGAATTAAGAGATTAGATGACATCTCTGATAGAAGGAGTTGGAAAGCAAAAGGTGATGACATTGCAGGGCTGGGATGATAAATATTTGTTTATTCAGTGGCTTTAATGGGGGAGAGTCAGTGCAGATGTTAATGTGCTGCAGACTATGAAGGGGCCAACAGCACAGATTTCAAGGTCTTAAAAGTTTGGGGTTTTTTTTGTTTTCAAATTGCTTTTTGCTTCAGAAAACTCACTTGAATATGCACCAGCCTTTCTACCCCACTTCTAAACTGAATCCACATTTGGAAAAAATCTAGAACAGAGCCCATATGTTCCACTAGGAATAGAAGAATCCTTAAAATACATTTTTGTACCAGTGTATTCTACTATTAGTCTGTTTTATGCTTTTTGCTTTCCCCTCATGCCTCTTTTTACGATTTTCTACAACAGTTTATTGCTTTTTCCCAGCCCTTTCTCTCTGTTCTATAATATGTTCTAAGCAGGTGGTAGAAGCAGTGATGTCTGAGAATGTCAAACTCTGCAGGTCCGATACCATCCGAGTGTTTGCAGCCCCGTGTGCAGCCTCCTGCCCTGCTGCTCATCACCGGCGACTGCAGCAGAGCAGCCAGCGGGGTGTGCTGGGCACTGCCATCGCTGTGCCCCAGAACTGCAGCATTTGAGTGCTCCCTGTGATTCTGAGTCACTGTCACTCCGGGCACAACTCCGAGCGCCGCATTCCCAGAGTTCAGTAATGCTCTAGGAGCTGCCAGCTCGGCTGGAGACGCGGAAATGTCTCCAGTTTGAAGTGAAGCACATTTTCAGGTTATCACTAATACAGTCGCTGTCTCAGCTGCTTTATTAGTAACGGAGAGGTTAGAATATTATTTATGTAGTTTCCTTTCAGGAGTTTTTTCAGGATTATTTAGTGAATGTTGGCACTGCAAGATGCTGTAAATACCAGAGGCTTGTTCCCATGTCCCATATGATTTTCCACCTCCTGAATGCAACTGTTATTCTTCTGCCACTATTCAGCCCAATGATTTTTATTTTATTTACTTCGATTCTTTGTATTCTAGATTATGCCCCACTGGCAAGGGATCTTGGGAAAGAACTGTGATGCATTTGTTCACTGAACAAAACCTGATTCATCCCTTTCCTTACATCACTACGCAGCTCTCCAGCTTCCCAACACAGAGATTGCTCTGGCTTTCCTTTAGGTATGTTGAAAATCACAGCAGCTGTTGATGTGTTTGGAGTCAGCACTCTTCAGCATTATGAGAGGGGTAAGGATAGATGTAGTCATATGAGAGATTTAATTATCAGTGGTACTGCAGGTTTCCTGAAAAGAGTGAAAACAAATAGGAAATTGAGAAACCAGCTGAATTCTAGAAAGAGCTCTGAAAAGCAGCAAGAATGAGAGGAAAAATGAGGAGATGATGAGAAGCTAAGTGATGGGGAGAAATTTAGGAAATAGGGTCACAGATAATGGAAAACAGGAATTTTTGAGATGGGATTATGGACTGAGAGTAGTTAAATAGGAGGTAAATGCACTGACTCTTGCCATTGCCCAGTAATGCTCCCAAATTCTGTTTCTGGGTATGGGTTTTTGCAGGAATTAAAGTTTAATTAAAGTTTATTTGTTCCTTTGTTTACTGAATGGGATAAAATTGCAGGAAGGGAACACAAAGGCTTTGGGGGCTGGCTGCCACCAGTATTAAACACATGAGGTACCAAATTAAGTTTCACAGGCAATCTTAATTTTTGCATTATTTAACTTTTGTCTGACTTGATGCAATATAACCTACTTGTTAAGACATTCCTTTGCTTTTACATATATATGTATGAATATTTTTTGAAACAGTGGTTTATAAAAAGCTTCAAATAAAACTGCCCATGTTATTGTCCACCCTATGCATGCAGTGTACTTCCACGTCAGCATATTTTGCTGCTCTTTGAGAATTCTTATGAGGGATTTTCTTTGTAAGCAGTTTGGGGTGCTGGCGTGTGTCCATCTGCATGGACAAATCAAGCTTCCACATTATCTGAACTCTGAGAAGGTCTTTTCAAAGTTTTAATGAGATGTCACCATAGCAGTGCCCTTCAGTCCTCAGTTGCTGATCACTGAAATTCTGGAATCCAAAGGCCTTTGTTGCTAATGAGAGATGAATAATCATTGAGTTCAGAATTCTCAGCCACCCAGTGTCCAATGCAGGAGAGGCTTTCAAAATTCTGGAGAAATGAAGCAGAAAGTTGAGGTGCTTTTAAAAAGCCATGCCTGACAAGACAGTGGTAGTGCCACATGCCTGATCTGCTCATTAGAAAACCTTTGCTTTTGTGAAGTAACACATTTTCAGAATTAAATGCTGAGAGAGGACAGAATGAAATAAATGTGGGGTTCAGTTCCTGTTGTTTGCTTGCAAACTGAAGCGAGAACTTTACAATACTTTCACGATATAATTACTTCTAAAATAATAATGGATATTTCCACTCCAACTCTTATAAATACCTGTTGCTCTCTAAAGCTGTATGTATTTGTCTCTCTCTGCTGCTTGCTGTCTTTTCTCTCCCAGGCAGCACTGCAGAGAGGTAGGACTTAGAGATCACTCCAACCTCAGTCAGCACTGAACCAAGCCCACAAAGAACAGGAAAAAAGTGACTCATGATATTTTTTTTCCATGTATGGAAAGAGTAGACAAGCAGCCCCTAGAAATGGAGCTGAAATTCTTATGCCTTATATGACAGCTGGTTTATATTCCCTGTGATAAGAAGTGGGGTACTGGCAAGTGTGGAACAGGGATGCAGTTGGGAGTGGGCTGAGGCAGCAAAGTGGGGTGGCTGGAGGCTGGTGAAGCTGTTTTCCCATATTCTCTGCAGAAACCAAGGGTTTGGAGCAGTGTTTACCCCAGGTACAACAAAAGGATTAGGTGATAGTGGCATGGTTAATAAACAGATGTGTAACACAAGAGCTGCAAACACTTGTGATGCAGGGACCTGTTAAATGACAAAGGAAGAAAGCAACTGCTAAGAGGAGACACTGAGCAGCTCAGAGAAGCCCTGTGCAGAAGGGGCTCTGTGAACCTCCTAAACCTGACCAGAGCACAGAGTGCTTATGAGTAATAATCACATGGAGATGTCCTTTGTTTGGCTGGGCCTGCAGGTTTGTTCTTTCTAAACTGAATTTAGGAACCCTTGCATAAACCGATGGATTTAAAGGAAACATTTTAAAGTAAACATATAGAGTAAACATTTTTAAAAATGCTATTTTTATTTAAATTGTATTACAATCTGAAGCTTATGAAAAATGGTGCTGAGCTGCTCCATGGTACCTGAAAAAGTTTGGGAGACTCCTGCCAGTTGTGCCATTCGATCTCCTTCCTGCTGCATTCTGGAGTGCCTGGAGTTGAGGAGAAGACTGGCCCAGTGTGAACACCAAATGCACCCTCTGAGGATGGACCATATTAAAACTACCTTTTTTCTTCTGGTGTTTTGAACACCTTCAGGTGGTCAGACAAAGTAATTTTGCAAAGCACAATGCGGACAGACACCCAAATCCCTTAGTTTAGTATCTTGGCTTCACAGGGTTAAAGACACTATGTTAAGGTATAGTTAATACCTATGTCTGTGAATGCTCCAGTTCTCATTAGAGATGGAAGGAAAAAAAAAGCAGTTACTAAGTTGGCCAGCCCAGCCCTTGTGAATGACAGGATTTTCCAGTTCAGTGTATTCCCTCATTCCTCACTGCAGCAAGGTTTTTTTTTTTTTTTATGTTCCAGACACTGTGGCTTTGTATTTTTTTTTTAAATACTAAGGTAAAAAACATTACTTCTTTTGTGCTGTAATTTTTCCATAGCACTTAGGAATGTGTTCTAGGGCTTGGCCATGGAACCTTTAGGGGATGAGTAAATACTGGTGGGACTTTTCATGCAAGGGCTGTGAACTGCAAAGTATGAAACTGTACTGTGCTGGGCTGTGCTGTGAGGGAGCAGCCCCTGGGTCAGGTCTCCAGCTGAAAAATGACAGTGCAGTAATACAGAAAATCTGGTGCTCTTCTGGTTGAACTCAGAGCGAAGGTGACTGGAGGTTCTGCAGTACAACACTGGAAAAAACAGACTTAGCCTTAGTATTTGAAAGTAATACAGGACTTCGTGTTCCACAAGGCCAGTAAGGAGTATTATTAAAAGAGCAGGGCTGCCTTTTAAACATCTGCTCAGACACTACCTCAGATTTTGCTGACCGATTTTTCTGAGTCATCTTCCAGACTCGCAGCTGCCCTGGCGAGTCCGCACGTCCCGAGAGGACCAAACCCCCGCGCTCCCACCGGCATTTAAACCACAACCTCTGCCTTTTCGGGGGTGTGGGCGGGCGAAAGGGTGCCGGTGGCATGGACAGAACCCGCTCCCGGCGGGGAGCGCTCTTCAGCCCAATTCCTGGCGCTTTCCACCCAAAACGCCGCTCGGCTCCGCTCCCTGCGCCCCCGCCCCGAACCTGCCCGGAGTGGGGGGGCGCGGAGAAGCCGCTCTGAGGGCGGGGCGGTGCCGCGGGCGGGG
>VYXC01008880.1:1091-19884 GCA_013397175.1 Platysteira castanea
TTTTTTTTTAAGAGTGCTCCTGATGGAAAACAGACACAGAATTGCTGTCAGGCGCCCATCCAGACCTTTTTATGTGAGAACACTGCATTCCCTAACATTGCTCCCACAACTAATTGGCAGGAAAAATATTAGTCAAAATTTCTGCCTATGTGAAGACTCGAGTGAGGTCCTGATCCTGGAGACATTTAAGTAAAATTAGGATTTTGTTCCGTGTGTGAAAGTTTGCCCTTCTATATATAGTTTTGTTTTATTTTGGTGGGGGACCTTACTAAACCCCAAATGCTTTGACTCTAACTTGGAGAGACAGATTAAGGCAGAGGATCTGGAAGAGCAGTGAAACCAACTGAATTCAGGGCTCACTTCCAGGATTTTTTGTATTATAATCCCTCAGCTCAGTGTGGGTTTAGGGTGAGTCATTTTTCTGCTTCATATTTACTCATCTTTAAAATGAGGACAGTTCTATCCATTTGCCCTTTTGGGGTATAGTGTTTTTTAATTGATTTAAAAGCTGCTACTTTGGCTGAGATATTTTTCACCTGTTATTCTTGTGAGTAACAGCTAAAAACAGTAGAGTTGAAAGAGGCTGAACTTTTTTAACAATTACAAAAATAATTTGTGTGATGCCTCTTGACAGCATTTGCCATATAAATAATGATATTTTTTTCTCATTTGGGCTACAACACAGCTAGAGTTGAAAAACAAATATATCTTTATTTGGTATTTGGAAGAGGAAAACCTTTTTCCTTTCCTTCTCCTCCAGGTAAATAGGAACCCAGGAACAGGAATGTTGCTAGGAAAAAAACCAGAATAGAGAATTCATAAAAGTAAACAGTAATTAGGGGTTTTTTTTCTGATTAAATGCTCTCAAATGAAGGTTTTTTGTGTGTTTAGTTTCTGCCCCAGAGTTTGTTTTTGAGCATGGCTACCAGACCTACCTGCCCAGCGAGAGCACGGAGCCTCCAGCTGCTGCTGTCGTCTCTACCCCACCAAAAGCAAGGTCCAAGAAATCCTCCTCCTCACTGCCCCTGAAGAAACTCAGCTGCCTCTACCCAGGTGAGATGGGGATTGCTCCTTCTGCCCTTTCCTTTTAACATGGGAGCTTTCCCGGAGTGACACACACAGGAGATGTGACACCTGCAGCGGTTCTGGTGCTGATTTCACAGAATCCCAGAATTTTTTGGGTTGGGAAAGCCCTCCCTGACCATCGAGTCCAACCTGTGCCCAACCTCCCCCTTGCCCCCAGCCCAGAGCACTGAGTGACAGGCACATTTCAGATGCTGAGGGTTCATTTCTGCACTCCAGAACTGCAGCACTTTCACTTGGACAGAATTCCTGCACGGGGAGCTGTTACCCGAGTTCCCAGTTGCACTAACTCAAAGCCTTATGTGGAATTAATTAGTTCCTCCAGCATCCTCTCAGTACTGTAAAGAGCATCTCAGATGCTAGGCTGAGATTCCGGAGAACTTGTTCCAAAGCTTACAGAAAAGGATAGGAGTGAGCTGCTTCCAAGGGGAAGCATTACAAAACTGAAGCTCACTGGTCACTGTTTTAAGTAGATGTGAGTAAATGAGATGAGGAATTGATTTTCTGTTAACACTGAATTTTAAAGAAAATGCTGTTGAAAATAAACATAATGCCCAGAATACAGTAATATTTTTTTTATTATTTTGCTAGATTTTCCTTGAATTTAATGATCTTCCTGTTTTCAGGTTGCCAGTTCAAGACTTCCTATGGTATGAAGGATTTGGAACGTCATCGACGAACGCACACAGGTTTATGTTCCTATATTTTCTTTTGGGTTGGTTTCCTCCTTCAGCCTTTTCACAAAAGCTGTTTTCCTAGGAAGTAATGTCTCTGTAAATAGGATGTACACATCTGTACCCTCTGGTGTTGTCCTGGCCTGTGCCTGAGGAATGGCCTGCTGGGGACATGCCCCGCTCTGGGCAGCACCAGGCACAGATTCTTGAAGGCTGGAGCCTGATTTGAGCACAGTTCAGTTCCTGAGTGTGTGTCTGGGAAAACACAATAAAGACGCTCTCACACCTGCCAGGTTCAGCAGAAAGGAGGGAAAAGACCCACTTTATTTACATATGTCACATCTTATACAATTCTCAACTTCACAAGGGATTGGAGGACATGTCACTTCCTTCTCAATCCCACTGGAGAAGAAAGATGCTCATCAAAGTTCTCTTATCACAAAAGGAATGAAAAACAGAAAATACCGTTAAAGTAAACATTGGCCATTATTTACATGAAACTGTGTGAGAAAGAATTCTGACTCCAAGGTTAAAACAGAAGGCTTTAGCAAAAACCAGGGCAACCCTGAGTGCACACCGTGCATTTATCAGGGTGCTCTGTGGTGGGAGTGCACACACACCTGTGACAGCAATTCCATGATTCCACCTCCCAGTTTGGGAGCTGCAAAGCGAGAAGGCTCCCCAGGCTGTGCTGTTTGTCACAGACACGCCTGCAGCCTCGCGCCCAGCTCCTGCAAACAAGTCCCTTTCATATAGCCTGTGCTCGTTTGCCTTCTCACCACGTCCCCACTGTTGCCCTGGTTTTTGTTAAAGCCTTCTGTTTTTAACCTTGGAGTCAGATTCTTTCACACAGTTTCATGTAAATAATGGCCAATGTTTACTTAACGGTATTTTCTGTTTTTCATTCCTTTTGTGATAAGAGAACTTTGATGAGCACCTTTCTTCTCCAGTGGAATTGAGAAGGAAGTGACATGCTCTCCAATCCCTTATGGGGTTGGGAAAGATCTATAAACGTGAGATATGTCAATAATAAACATTATTATTCCCTCCTTTCTGCTAAACCTGGCAAGCGTAAGAGCCTCTTTATTGTGCCTTCCCAGACACACCCCACCCTGCTAAACCCTGAGTGCTGCTGTTGCAGGAGACAAGCCCCACAAGTGCGAGGCGTGCGGCAAGTGCTTCAGCCGCAAGGACAAGCTGAAGATGCACACGCGCTCGCACACGGGCGTGAAGCCCTACAAGTGCAAGCACTGCGAGTACGCGGCGGCCGACAGCAGCAGCCTCAACAAGCACCAGCGCATCCACTCCAACGAGCGCCCCTTCAAGTGCCAGATCTGCCCCTACGCCAGCCGCAACTCCAGCCAGCTCACCGTGCACCTCCGCTCGCACACCGGTGGGTTTGGGATCGCCCGCGCGGCGCTGCGGGTTGGAGGGGTCGCTGAGATGTGTTTGAGGCATGGGTAGGTGCCCAGATGAGCAAAAGGGATGGTTTGAGTTCACCTCCCGTGAGTTTCTTGGGCGTGGGGGTCATAAGGGTAACACAGCTCCACTGGAAATGACTGGGTGTGTNCCGTTAAGTAAACATTGGCTATTATTTACATGAAACTGTGAGAAAGAATTCCGACTCCAAGATTATACAGAAGGCTTTAGCAAAAACCAACACCTGGGAGCAGTCAGCTCTGACTCCTGGGTGGGTTTCTTCTGAACTGGTTTTGGAGCTCTCAGATGTTCTCAGTCAGCAGAGCTGGAGTGGTGCTGGTAAATCCCAGGCTGTGTGTTCAGTCCATGCATGGCCCATTCACTTCAGAGCTGGACTCAGTGATCCCCTCCCAACTCAGAATGTTCTGTGACTCTGTGATCTGACTGATTGATTAGGAGCATCGAGGTTCTTATCTAAGTCTCTCAAATCTGATGCACTCTGTTAGAAACACTGAAATTACTTTATAATTTTAGTAGTTACATCACTGCAGATCTTAGCTGCCCAATTTAACCTTCCTTGCATCAGTAAAATAGCATGGAACTAGCAATTTAAGTTACATGGTTTTTTGACCTTTTTTTGTGGTACCTTCCCAGTGCAGGCTGAGGGACATTAACAGGGTAGGAGGAGCAGCCAAAACGATATTCTGCCCACAGAATTTTTGTTCTGTGGGTAGAAAGCCTCTAGCCTTATAAACTTTTTACCATTTTCTATTTGCAGTATTTGGCTAAGTTTCATTTACATCAGATTTCTCTCCTAGAGATTGTTCCTAGAGGAGAGTTGCTGTAAAGGTACTGCTGGACTGCTGACTTTGTACAGTTGTCTCTATATGCTGGTTTTCACCTAATCCAGGGCACTGGATTGATTTCTGCATTGTCTTTTATACATTTGATTAGTTCTGTGAATTTTAGCTGCCAGGTCGTTCTGGTTCAGTGATTAGATTAGCTTTGAACCTCTCCTACCTGCAATTCTGGATTCGAGTATAAACAGCAGTTTGGATGTGTGCAAGGTGGGATTTATCTGGAGTAGAGAAAAGAAATAAATCCCTTGTGCATTGGGAAGGAGGGGAGGGTCAAGCCAGTGTGTCTCTAGCAGAAAAGAATCTTTTATACCTCACAAATGTGCTGTGATGGAACAGGCAGGGCTGGCAGGGGGCTGGACAAGCCCCCCTCTTTGTTGCTGTATAAATGTGATGGGCAGTGAGAGCAGTGGGGGCTGCAGCACTGACCTGTTACAAACACCCCGGCTGCAGAATGGGTCACAGAATGGGTCACATCTGAGCATTTTGGTAAAAGGCTTACCTGAGGGAGCACCTGGGAATGCTCGTGGCTCGCTGGTATTTCCAGCAGAATTGGATTTCTGTGCCATTCAGTATTCCAATAGTTGGGAAGGGATTTTAGGCTAACCTTTCTTTTTAAGCTAACCTTCCTTTTTTTGCCTTTTAAGCAATTGAATTATGCTAAAACTCTAACTTTAGTTTTGTTGTTTCTTCGATTTCTCCAAAATTAATCTTTTTTTTTTTTGGTAAAAGGACTTTTTTTTTTTTTTATTTGCACGAGAATTTTGAAAGTAATCATTTCATCCTTGTTAGGTTGCAAAGCTGTCATGCACACAACCAATTTTAGGAGAAAAGTAAGACTAGGATGTAGAATATACTGCTTACTGGAATTAAATTAGTAATCCTCTAGAAGGTGAGTGTAATCCCCGTTGCCCACAGTGAGATCATCTACACAGAATTACTCGTTGAACGAGTCACTAACCATCAGCTTCCTGTTAATTTGAGTGAAACTGCTCTTAGAATTAATAATCCCAGCATCAGACACAAGTTTTTATCTAAATTCTGGCAGTGTCAGGTAGGGATGGGCAGAAATGTAAAGAAATACAGAGCAGAGCACTCTTTGAACCAACAGAGCCAGCAGGGTTTGCTGTGTTCTTTTGCATGCATTGTGCTCCCCTGCATATGAAAATTAAGTCATTGAAATATGAACTGTGCCTTCATCAGCAAAGCAGATAAAAATTCAGTAGCTGAGTGTGCAGCTGAGGCTGTAAAATAAACTAGATGAACAAACAGTGCATCTTCATTAATAAAGTCTGTTTAATACAGATAATACACCATGTATCTCAATTATTAAACAGATACATGGATTAGCACAGTAGGCCACAACTTGATTTGAAAAATATGCAGCTAAACCCATGACATATGTAGCTGGATAAGCAAATTATGCAAAATTATACAGCTCTCACAAACTCTATAAAATATTAACTTCTAAAATAAATCAGCCATTTGCAGTTTGATTGTTAAAGAGGATAAATGCTTGTTGAACTAAATACACTTTCTTTTTCCTCCTCTCACCAAGAGTGCCTTAGAACCTAATAACGCAATTCTTCCACTTGTTCAAAATAAGAGCTGCCTAAAGACTTCCTGCTCAGGTATTTTAGAGAAACACATATTCCGATTAAAATAAAAAGGAGTGGAATAGTTATTTAGTTAGGTTGCTAAGTTTGCTTTGGATTTTTTTTAATGGCTTCAGAACAGGCTTACTGGGATTGATTAGGGATTAGCACAGCTCTGCCTCAACGTGGTCGTGGATGTTGTGACACCAGCCTGCAATTTAAAAAATGCAAAATAATGGTTCAGTGTGTTTGGGAAAACACAATAAAGATGCTCTCGCACCTGCTAGGTTTAGCAGAAAGGAGGGGAAAAACCCTTTATTTACATATGTCACATTTTATACAATTTTCAGCTCCACACGGGATCGGAGAACATGTTACTTTTTTTCCAATCCCACTGGAGAAAAAAGATGCTCATTTAACGTTTCTTATTACAAAAGGAATGAAAAACAGAAAATACCATTAAGTAAACATTGGCTATTATTTACATGAAATTGTGAGAAAGAATTCCAACTCCAAAGTTAAAACAGAAGGCTTTAGCAAAAACCAGGGCAACAGTTCAGCTGCGAGTGTGTCAGACCAGGTGATAATCCCATGTCGTGAATTTCTCTTGACCTTGAGAACGCGCTGGGAGTTCAGAACCAGGCAGCTGCACAGGGTCCATCCCAGCAGCAGATCCTGGCGTCTCCCTCGTAACCCATGGGTTCTTTTGGCAGGAGATGCCCCTTTCCAGTGCCAGATGTGCCCCGCTAAGTTCAAGATCAACTCGGACCTGAAGCGGCACCTGCGGGTGCACTCGGGGGAGAAGCCCTACAAGTGCGAGTTCTGCGAGGTGCGCTGCGCCATGAAGGGCAACCTCAAATCCCACGTGCGCATCAAGCACAGCACGGAGAACACCCTCAAGTGCCCCGAGTGCGAGTTCCAGTGCGGCAACAAGACCAGCCTGCGGCACCACATCCGCACGCACCAGCCCGAGCAGCCGGTGAAGTGCTCCGAGTGCAGCTACTCGTGCTCCAACAAGGCGGCCCTGAAGGTGCACGAGCGCATCCACGGCAAGGAGCGGCCCTTCAAGTGCGAGTTCTGCAGCTTCGACACCAAGCAGCGCAGCAACCTCACCACCCACGTCCGCAAAGCCCACGGCGACAAGGTCAAGGGCAAGAAGCAGCCGGCGGACAAGAAGGAAGGAGAGAGGCCCAAGCAGGGCGGCTCCAGGCAGGTCGCCAAGCTGGACGCCAAGAAAGCCTTCAAGTGCGACCTGTGCGACGCCTCCTTCGTCCGGGAGGATTCTCTGCGGAGCCACAAGAAGCAGCACAGCCTGTACAGCGGCTCCAAGAGCGGCGAGCTGGCCGTGCTGCAGCTGCAGATGGACGCCGGCCGGCAGCCCGGCGCTCCCATCACCGTCAGCCACCTCCAGGTGCCTCTGCAGGCCGCGCAGGCCTCCCCGTACAACGAGGGCAGGGTCAAGATCATCGTGGGCCACCAGGTGCCTCAGGCCGGCGGCGTGGTGCAGGCCGCCTCGGTGAACGTGGTGCCGCCCGCGCTGCTGGGCCCGGCGCAGGAGGAGGTGCTGGGCGGCAGCCGCCTGCAGCTGCTGGGCCAGGTCAGCGTGCTGGCTCCGGCCCCGCCNGCTGGCCGCCCACGAGCAGGGCGAGGGCAGCGGCCTGCACCAGGCCCTGATCCCCGGCGCGGCCCCCGGCCACGAGCCCCCGGCCGGCCAGGCCTTCATGGCCGGCTCCGGCATCAGCTGCTCCGACCTGGAGGGGCTCAACGCCCTCATCCAGGAGGGAGCGGCCGAGGTGACGGTGGTCAGCGACGGCGGGCAGAGCATCACCGTGTCCACGGCTGCCCCTCCGCCTCCCATCTTCTCGTCCTCCTCGCACGCAGAGGGTCCCAAGCAGGGCTACTCCATCATCCAGAGCGGGGCTCACGCGGCCCTGCTGTGTCCCGCAGACTCCATCCCTGACTAGGCACGGGGATGTGCTGGACATGGTTCTTTCCTGGGGTGGTGCTGAGCGTGGCAGGAATGCACAGGGCACAACTGAATGCAGGGTTTGTCCTCCAGAGCGAAATACCTTCCAGTTCCACGTTTTATTTGTCTGTATGCTGAAGCATCTTGTGTGTGCCAAGGAGGATGTGTCTGTATTTCTGTGCCTCTGTGGCAATCAGAGGCCCTGCTCCTTGGAAAACCAAAGCTGCTGTTGCCAGTGTCCCCAAGCAGTGACATCCCCAGCCTATGGCTCTTGGACTGTGCTGGCTGAAAGAAGAAATCCTCAGCTGGTGCTGAATTACCTTCACATCAGCCTTGCTGTTTGATGCACACACAAAAAGACAATAATCTGAGCCATTCTGGAGTTTATTGAGGTGAAGTCTCTGTCAGTTCTGTGCTCTGTGTGCATTCACTGCTCCTGGCTGGGCTCTAAGAAAACCCCACAGCTGGGTCTGCTCCAGCCCAGGTGGAGTTTGAGGGGCTGTTCCTCAGTATCTGTAGAAATTGGTAGCACCTGGCACTTGAAATGCTCATGCAGAAACCAGGTGATTGATTTCAGAAAGCAAAAGGATGTTGTCCCTCTCTGAGTAGTAACTAACTGTGTTAGTAGCACCAGTTATCTCTGGCCTGGTGATGTCTGTCAGAGGTGCCTGTGAATTACAGAGCAAAGCAACTGGAAATATATTTTTTACAAAAACTGCTTACCTTTTGTTTTTATTTTGATGCTGCCTGTTGGGAGTTGCGTGGGTGGTAAAAGTGTATTACAGTTTGGGTCTTCTCATGTTAAAGGAGAAAAGGAAAGGATTGAATTTAATTTAAAATTTAAAAGATATTCTAATCCAAGGTCTGTCACTCCAACAGAAATTCAGGTTGGATCACAAGGAGATGGTAATTTATTGTTATACAATGGACCTTCCTCTAATGAAAGAACCCCAGGCTGTATTTTGAACTCTGCAATTGCCTGTGCAAAGGTACTGATGCCTTCTCCCAGCCACTTAGAAACAGAGACTGGACAGGAGTAAGGGAATAAAGGCAGGGATTTATTTGAAGGCCGTAAAGGCACACCCTGGGGAGCCAGAGGCTGCTTCCATAAAATGGACCCCAAGGTGGACAGCAGGTCACGAGTTCTTGACACTGTTATGGGTTTGGTCCATTTGCATCTCAGCATAAATTCACCAATTAAAACTTCAGCTCTCTTCAATTTCTCCACCTCTCTCATGGTCCCAGTTTACACCTTTGGGCCTAGGACAGCCCGAGTGTCCTTGAACAGCTCAGAGAGGCTTTGTTGTGTCTGTCTGGCCTCAGAGAGCAGCTCACGAGCTACAAGGAACTGCAGAGTTACACACTGAGCAGTACAGGATTTGAAAAATATAGAAATTAAAACCTAAGGCATCATTACCACAAACCAAAAGCAGTGAGTTTCCCCGTGCTGGGTGCTGTGGATGGCTCTGCAGGCAGGGTTTCCTCGGCTCCCCGTGTTCCCTGCCATCCATAGGTGGTGCCAGAGGCCCGGGGAAGCTCTGCAGTGTGCTCTCCTCCTCTTTAACGCTTCCTGGTAAAAGCATTTCAACATTCACTTTTAGAGGACGTTACCAAAAGCTCAGCTGTCAAAATCTCGCTGTCACTGCAGACAAAAAGCTGCACTTACAAAGAAATGTCCAAAGCTTTCTATGAGAAGCAGATCTGTGGCCCAAACTTAACCTCACAACTGATGTTAAACTGACACTGTTTTACTCCCTGGTAATTAATTTTACCCTGTTCGTAGTTCGCAGCTGCAGAATTGTCAGGCACTACAAGAATGATAAAAACGGCGGGGTTTTGGCACAGCTGCTGGTTTGAAGTGCAGTTTATCTGTGCTTGCCCTTGCCAGGGGCTGCAGCACCACGGCCAGGAGCCCCCACCTCCAGTCCAGTGACACACAACGTGCTCAGCTCTGTTATCTGCACTGCAGCTTCTCAAAAAGCCCTGTGAGCCCTCTGAAGTAGGAAACCGGTAGATTTCTCATAATGTAAAAACTCACCTTGGTTCTGGTCCTGTGTGGGCCTCAGAGATAAACAGGAAAGATAACAAAATGGTGTGAATGAATAGACCCAGTGCTGCTGCTTCAACGTTGTGTGGCTGATTGCATCCTGTGAACAATCTAGAGACTTCTTTCCTCCACCCCAAGACAAAAAACCAGCTGATAACCAAGGCCGACACAGGGGCAATTTATTTTCAATTTTCTCTTCCAGTATTCTGGCTTTATTTCTGTGTGTGACAGTAATGGTCCGTGTGGTTTGGAGCTGGCAGGGGCAGATTGTTTCCATCTCTGATGTTCACTTAATACATTCTTCATGTTATCAGCAGAACCATCCCAGGAGGGAGCCGGCTAATTCAGAACAAGTGTCTCCTGTAGAGCTCTCCTGCTTTTGAGCACATGGGAAATAAATCCTATCCCTGCCTCCCCAGAGTTCTGCCGTGGCCTCAGAGCTCTGGAGCAAGCTGTCTCTTTCCAGGACAAAATACTGGGATGGATTTTTGTTCCTGCTGCCTGGAGATGCCCAAGCTTCCCTGGTAAGTGCTGGGCCAGGAGCAGAGCTGTGGTTCCACCGTGGGTGCTGCTCACACTGCACAGCCCTGGGGAGTGTAAATCTGGGTATTCCAGCCCAGCACAGCCCTGGGGAGTGGAAATCTGGGCATCCCAGCCCAGCCCAGCTCTGAGGAGTGTAAATCTGGGCATCCCAGCCCAGCACAGCCCTGGGGAGTGGAAATCTCAACATCCCAGCCCAGCACAGCCCTGGGCAGTGTAAATCTGGGCATCCCAGCCCAGCCCAGCCCTGGGGAGTGTAAATCTGGGCATCCCAGCCCAGCACAGCCCTGGGCAGTGTAAATCTGGGCATCCCAGCCCAGCCCAGCACAGCCCTGGGCAGTGTAAATCTGGGCATCCCAGCCCAGCGCAGCCCTGGCAGGCCCTGCTCTCTGCACAAGCCTTCTCCCAGTTTGCCCGTGGGGATCCCAGGTGTGAGTTTATGCTGTCACACCCTCCCTCCTCTCTGGAGATGAAGATCTCTGGGCCTGCTCAGAGATCTGAGGTGAAACTGGGCAAGGAGAGGTGCAAAACCTGAGTGTGTTTCAAACAAACCAGCCCAGCTCCTGGCCCTTCCCAGCCCTTTGGGGTTTGTTGCTGTCCCTCCCTGGTGCTGCTTTTTAAAGCCAGACCCAGCTCCACGGGAGCTGATCCTCCTCCAGACCTGCTGAAATGTGCTTTCCTTCTGTGCTTTTGTGAGGCAGAAACACACAACAGGAAAACCACCTGAAGAAAAAGGTGTCTTGGAGAGCTTTAATTGTGTTTTGGGGAGGCTGGTTCTGACTGAGCCCCAGCTCAGTGACCCCAGTGGGGTCTGAGCAGCACTGGATTAAACCTTACAGTGGGGCCACATCTTTTATGTGGTTTTGATAAATATTTTAGCTGTTATTTGCATCAAAATGGGAAATTCCTGTTCTAAACCAGCCTCAGTTTGTCCCAGACACAGGGGGGATTCCTGGATGAGTGGATGAGATCAAGTCCTCACCTCAGATGAGACCTAAAACCAGCAGGACTTGGCCCAAAGGTGGCTCCTTTGGGAACTGAGGGGAAACCAAACTTACACTGAACACATGTGGGGCTTGCCATTGAAAAACTGCAATCAAAGTATTTCCCAATCATTTTGGGAATGAGCTATTTATTACTGCTCTCGTCTGACTGCACTGGAAAGTACCTTCTGTCGTGGGCTTTAAAATGTCAGAGGCGTGCCAAGACTTTTTTCTCTACATTACAAAGAACTGGGGGAAAGCTTTTTTTAATGTAGATACCTTTATTTTATTCAGTATTTCTGATTCTTTTTTTATTTGTGTTTGAAGTCGAAACACAGTCAGTCATCCTTTTTGCACTGTGCTGCTCTGGTAACTGCAAAAATATTTTCTGTGTCCTCAATGGCAAGACCTCTATCCTGTAATTTCAGGAATATTGACTGGATACTCTAATGGCTTTGTACATCTCCAGTTGGAAAATCTTTAGCCTTGTTATTTAAATTTTAAGAAGAGAAACCAATATTGTTAAGAGGAACTGATGCCTCCTGTCACTTACCCAGTGACCTTTCATGAGGCGATAAAGGTTTCTATAGTGACCTGAGGAAATGATGTCTCAGGTATCAGTGTGAATTAAAAGTCCGTGGCAGGAAAAGCTTTCTTTCCTCTCTCTCTCAGGTATCCAATTCTGCCTTTGTGTTTATTCCAGTTGCTGGACATGGAGAAGGACTCCTAAAACACCCAGTATTTGGTTACATGGCTGACTTTAGAGGCTTCACAATGCTGTAGGGAAGGAAGAAAGTCCATGGCAAAGCAGAGGTGGATTCTTTACAAGCTGTGCCCATGGGAGTTTCACACTCACATCCCGGGTCTGCTGCTGCAGTGCCACTGAATTCTGTCACCTGTGCTATCAGCTAATCTGATCCACAAGCTGCAGGAGCTGTGTTTGCCTCTCTAGAACCAGGAATTATGATTTACTGCAGATTCAGCTGTGACAGTTTAAGTTCCTCGATTCAGACCTTGTGTGAACTTACCTTTAATTCTGAAAGTGAAAGCTCTTGGTTAGTGAGAGAGTGGCTGGATTTTGTAGGTAAAAGTTGAACATGATCTGGGAAATAATTAACTGAGGACCTGGAGGGTGTTTTGAGGTGTTTCTGTTTGGTTGTTGTGTTTTGGTTTGGTTAAATTTTAAAGACACAAGGATGCATTTCCGCCTTCTTGTGCTGCTGGAAGAAACAACCTGCTATCAGTGTCTTTCAATTTATCAAACCCGATGTGAGACACCTAAAAAAGGCTTGGAGGAACCTCCAACGTTTTCAGCTTGATTTCCCCTTTGATGTCGTTCAGAAGGGAGGAAAGCTGATAAATCTTTGTGCTGTCTGTGTTGGCAGCATTTGAAATAAAGGCTGGCCCTGGTCGCTCTTGCTCTGAGCTGCCGGACAATTTTCTCTCGTTTTGCCCACCAAGCCCTGGGCCAGCAGAGGCAGAGCAGGGCCAGCCCTGAGCCCTCCCCTGCCTCTGCCCGGTGGTTGTGTTTGCACCTTCTCCATGGCAGACTGAACGAAAACACCCACCCCACACCTTTTCCTAGCGCAGATCACAGCTTCCTCCTCCCAAAATGTGTCTGCTCTCACTGCTCTTGGCCAGAACTAATTATTCTGTCAGTAACATGTGTTTGCACTGCGTTCCCCACCTGGAGAAGCATCCTCAGAAGGATATCTGGAGGATGGGAATAACTCGGATACCTCGGTGATGAGCGAGATGCAAATACCCAGATGGATCCTGGAGATAGCCGCAGCTCCTGATGGCCCAGAGGAAAATTTGAAAGAACAGGAATGCATAAAGCTCAACTGCATAATGCATAGCAGTCATAATTAATAGATTAAAGTTCTTTGTGAAACGTGCTTTTTTATTCTAATAAAGGCAAGGAACTACAAATGGTGACACAGCTTTAGCAAAACAGCGGTGGAAGATGCCCGTGTTAGAGTTGTAAAGCTGAAGAGGTGATAAAAATGTGCCTTGGGTTTAAATTTTTACAAGACTGATGTAAGACTTATTACCTTCAATAGCAGCACTTCTCCTCATCTCTGGATCGTTCTGGTTCTCAAAGGACACACAATTGCCGGGGGATTATTAAAAACTTGCCAATCCTTGCTGCTTAGGCCCTCCTGAAAAGTTCAGAATTCATCCTGTGAATCACTGTGCCTTAACGATGTTAAAGTTTGCTTTTGTTGTAAAATCATGGAGATCAGCCATTGATAGAACTTTAATTGGCTGGGAATGTTCATGATTTTTTTCCTTTAAAAAAAAAAAAAAAGCCTGCCAGCAAAATTGCTTTTTGGTGATGACTCTGCTTGAAAAGTGCTCTGCAGGGGCCCATTCCCAATTGATTATCTTTCACAGCTAATAGCTTCAAAGGCTATTTGGTGGACAGTCCAGTTTTACATTTAAATGTAAATCTCGATAGCCTTGACAGACTGAGGATCAGAAAAAAAGCGGGGTAAAACCAGTAAAATAAATGTACAGCTGGTATAACTTTGACCAGCTCCTCCAGGGGCGATTGGGGTGAAATTTAAATGGTTGCAGTTTGACAGAGCCCTTCGGAGGGCATGGTGGGGGAGTTCCCCGAGAAGATGCAGCATTTATAAGTTGCTGAGTTGCTGTCAGCCCCCAAAAGTTCAGCCCGGTGTCAGGAGCTCCCGTTCTGCTGCTTTTGGGGTCAGGAGGGACGTCCAGAGCTGGGCAAAGCCAGGCTTGGGGTGAAGCCACGGAAGTTCTGTGGCCGAGGAAGGTGAGGACACGCGTGGGTGGCTCGGTCCCGGTGTCCTGGCCGTGGGAGAGGTGCCACAGCTCCCCTGGGTCAGGGCGTGCCTGGCAGGAGCTGCAGTCGGAATTTGGCAGCTCCTAAAAGTCACCAGAGCGACTGATGTGATTCTTGCTCCATCCTCCCTGGCAGAAAAGGTGGACAAGGAATTCCTCAGCTCCCAAACGTCTCAGCAGCTGTGAGGAGCTGCCTTTTTTCTCATTTTTGATCTTGGTTGCCGTGGAAACAGAGCGCAGACACTCACTGCTCATTCTCAGGGCCAAGCAAGTCCAGAATTTTCCAGATTTCCAAAGGAAGGGAAAATAAGGGGCAGAAAGGAAGAATGTTCAGTGCAGAACCCATTGAGAAACCAGAGACCAAGGAAGGAATGTCTGCCTAAGGAAAATAGGGAGGTGGTTTTAGGGATCCCTGGGGGTGAGAGTGCAGAAGGTGTTTGTCCCAGGAGGGACTGGCACTCTGGGAAAACACCCCTTGTCCTCTACTCTCATTTTCCTTTGGATTCCTGGAATCATCTGCATAAGGTAGAGAGAAGAAGAGAATGGTGTTGTTTAAACTGAGTTTGAATTCCACTCCAGTGGCACAATATTCCTGTGCAATGGAGTAAAGGGCATCTAAACCTCTCTTTTTTTCTTTTTTCTTCTTCATCTTCTCTTTTCTTCTTTTTTTCTTTAAACTTCTACCACTTTGTAAATCCTCTGCACCAAATCCCAAACTCCCTTAGGAGTGCTGGCCAGCACACTGGTCATGATAAAATGGGGTCAAACCCAGCCAAAACCCACCTTCCTTTTATTTGTCCTTCAGGACAGCACCATGAATTAACAATGATAGAAATCACATCCTCCTTCCAATACCGAATTAATAAAAATGCATGGAACACCTTTAACAAAAACTGACACTTCCTCCCCCACGTTTTATTTATTCAGGATGCACAAAGCCAAAGGATCAGCAGATCCAGGGGCCCCAGCAGGCAGGTGGGAAAGGGCTTGTGCCAGGCAGAGCTCAGGCTTTGGGGTGGATTTGAGCCGGGTGGGGTGGGCAGGACTGGCAGCAGAGGAGGGGCATCCCTGGCACGGGCTGGGTGCAGGATTTTGGGGGAAAGCCCTGCAGGTGCAGGATTTTGAGAGAAACCCCTGCAGGTGCAGGATTTTGAGGGGAAAGCCCTGCAGGTGCAGGATTTTGAGGGAAAGCCCTGCAGGTGCAGGATTTTGGGGGAAAGCCCTGCAGGGATGCAGGAAAGAAACCCCAGCTGGCTCCTTGCAGTGCTGAGCCCCAGCTGCTGCAGAGCAGCACCAGCAAAGTGTCCAAGCTGGAATTAATCCTCTTTTCCTCCCCGTGTAGAAAAGTCTTTAATAATAAATCCGGCTATCAATCCAGTGGCTGTGAAAAGAGAGGATCCATAAAATCCATGGGCAGAAATACAAGTTTCTGTCTATATTAAGCTCAGGATAAATTATCCATGTGGCCACTGAACTTCGGAGTGATCTTTCCATTGACTTCAGGTCAGATCCCTCCTTAAAATCTGCTTGGTGATATGGCTGGTACAGAAACCAGAAACGAACAGAAGGGAAAACTTCACTTGTTCTTTCACCTTTTGGCAGTTTCCTGCTCTGGGTTCAGCTTTCACAGATTTATCCCAGCAGCCTTTGGCCCATCCGTGCAGAACGGGTCTATTTGCATGTGCAAATTTCTATTCTTTGCCCTGCCTCTGTTCCATTGTGTGGGTTACCAGGTTTTGCATTTGGTAAATAGAAATTCTTTGTGTGTTTAGAGAAAAACTGGGCCACACACAATTCTTCTGTTTACTATAACTAACAGCAAGTAGTAAAAAAAATAAATAAACAAACATGTTCCCCATTAAATCAGTATTAATTCATGCAGAAAATCCACTTCACCAAAGGTTTTCCATTTTGTGCCTCTCCATGTTATAATGTTAATTTCTTTAAATCCCAATGACTGTCATTATTTTAGCTCATATTTGGACACAGAGACTGGACCATAAAATTAAGAGCATTCCTCCCTTTCTTTCTGCATTGTTATTAGTGGGGGGAAAATTACAAAAGAGAATTTCCATGAAGAGGACTTCCCAAAAACTTTTAAATTCGTAAACATTTAAGTGCCGTATATAATTTAAATGTTGACTATAATATACTGTATTCATGCTAGATAAAAATCTGGGCGTTGATGAATTTTCTGTGTCCTGCTTTGAGCTGTTTTTCTGCAGGAGGACGGTATCACTGTGGCAATCAAAGCAGTTTGGGGCATGGGGCTGTTTAGCAGCCTGCTGATGAGTTATGCCATCAATACCAAACTGATTTCCAAGATAAACCCAACTGAGGCATAACAAAGCCCAAGTGATGGCCAACTGTGCTTATGTGATCATCTTACAGTGGTTGCACGGCTCGGAGCTGCTTTTATCACCGGCCTGGTGATGCATTTATTGTGGGCTTTGGAGAGAAAAGGATTAAATTAAAAAGGCATCGCGGTGTTATCAGCCGAATTCTTCAGCTCAGCTCCTGGTCGTTAAACGAGTTACTCAGTTTACACTGAATGAGTGTAAGAAAAATGGAAGCAGAAGTGATTAGTTAGAAAAGCAAATGAATTTGGTTACAGTTACAGGAGGGGGACGTGAGGCCCCTGGGTGAGCACATCAGCCCCGATGTACAAACAGCTGCTAATCTTATCACTGCAAAGATGCCTCCGTGCTGCATTTAAAAGCAAGCTGCCTTTATTCCAGCTCCCACTCGGCTGAAATCTGCTATAAATACCTACTTTATAACACTGACCCAATATATAAATTGCTCAGTTCAAAAGAAAAGCTTTTTTTTGGAGGAAGGGGGGAACGGAGTAAACGCAGTGTGTTGTAAAAGCTAAGTGGTTTTATTGGCACTTTAAAATACCCGTTTCTGCTGAACTCTATCAGCTCTGATTATATACAACAACAGTAGTTATGTATTAAAAATGTGTGTCAATAGTTCTGTGATTTGTCATTGGTGTGCCAGAGGTCCCAGCAGGCCTGAGTGACAAAATCTGGCCGTGGCTCACAGGGATCAGACAGAGGGGATGTGTTTGGCTGGGAAATTGATAAGAGCAACCATCTCAGTGGTTTAAATTGGAAACTTCATGGAAATGCCCGTGCAGGCTGCACTTGCCCTGCTCTCACCGAGCCCTTTCCTGAGGCCAGCGCAGGAGCTGAGGCTGCCACAGTGCAGGAGGTCCTGCCAGGAGTTTATCAATCAAAAAATGAATTAAACCTCGAGTAGAGATTAAGAACAAGTTAATTCCTATTTACACAGGACGGCTGCTCAGTGGTTTAATCCGTGCCCTCGTGTCAGTGCTGGCAGAGCTGGTGAACTCCTGCTCCCAACACCCCTCTGCCATGGGAGGTGAAGGTGTATCTCTCTACAAGGTGTTAAACCTTGTGTTTTCCACTCGCGACCTACTCAAAGTACCACACATTTTTTCGTGTGAGACCACAGCCAGGATGGAGCCACTCAGACATCTGATCTCACCTAAACTCCTTAAACAGGCAGCATAGAAACCAAGATGTGTCCACATTGCCTCCACAGAGCAGTCAGGCTTTTCGAAGGCTGGTTTCAAGCCCAGAGTGGATATAAAACAGGGAATAAAGCTTCCCTGCACTGGACACGAGCAAAGCTGTCCTCAGGCAGCAGGTTTTGTTCAGGGAGGGCAACCTCTGCTTTTCAGCAGCTTGTTCTGCCTGCGTGTGAACTCACAGGCTGGGAAATGAAACATCCCCCAGGACAGCTCCCCCTTTGAATCCTCTCAGCTGTATCCTACATAAATTACGGTGTGCTGAGGCTGGAGGAAGTAATTTAATGCTGGAATTCTCCAAAGGCTCTGCCTGCTTGTTTTGCTGAGGTGTAGCTGTGTTATGCATTATGGATAAACGGGGACTTGGGAAGAACCCCCCTCTTCCTCGCAGCCTGATTCCCACAGGACTGAGATCAGTGAGGTTTTGTTGGTAATTGCTGAGTACTCAGTGCTTTTGGTTGCTTTCCAGACCATCCCCAGCTGAAGGCCGAGCCCGGAGGATCACCCCTCCTCATCCTGGGTGAGCTGCTTTGGCCTGGGTGAGCTGTTGGCCACCGGTGGAGAACCCTTTGGAAGTTTCTGCCTCTGCATCGGGGCACAGCAGAGTCCAGCTCAGCAGCCTGGAGCTGGGCTTTGCAAAACTCCCTGTACAGACAAGAGATGCCTCAGACACTCCCTTTTTTCACTGCTTAGTTTAGAGGCACTGCTTCTCAGTTTTCAAGAGGAAGGCTGTTAATAGTAGGGTGGTTTATATTTTTATTATTACTTTAAAATAAGTGGAACTTCCTTTGTAAGCTGGTAACCAGCGCGAGCCCAGGTGCTTCTGGCTGAGCTCTCTGGTGAGGAACAGCCATCCGCTGATCCTCCCTCCACGAAACCCACCCCAGGAGCTGCCCGGCCAGTTCTGTCAGCAGCCTTAAGATGTCACTGCCCGCCTGGGCGCTGGCCGCTCCCGCGGGCCGGGGCAGCGGAAACGGGCTGTTATTTTTAACACATCTCCCCCTCCTACGGGGAGTGACAGACAAGGTGCTGATGTCAACCGGCCGCTCTCACAGGCATTAATTAACTCGGCTAAAAGTCGCTTTCGGTTCCACGTCCTCCTGCAGGCGCAGCGGAGCTCCGGGAGGTGCCCGGGGAGAAGGGAGAGGAGCCCGTGCTGGGGCTGTGCCTGCTCTCAGTGCCCGTGCCTGCAAAGGGGATCCTTTGCCCGTATCTGCTGGGGCTGTGCCTGCCCGTGTTGGGGCTGTGCCTGCTCTCAG
>VYXC01008880.1:20933-102386 GCA_013397175.1 Platysteira castanea
GGATGGATGGATGGATGGATGGATGGTAACCTGTGCAAGGCCTGGGGCTGCCAATTTTTTCACTCCCAGCCCTTTCGGATCTCGTTGGTGCCACCCTGAACTTTGCCAAGCTAAGAACAACCACTGACAACCTCCAGTGATCCTTAAATCCAATCTGTAGCATCCATCTGCTGCCACCCATGCAGCTGGGGCTGGTGCCAGAACTCCCTTTGCTTGAGCCAGTCCTTGGGCACTCCACCCGAACATGGAATTTCTCCTCCAGTGAATTCAGAGGTGCTGCCTGTCCCCCGAGCATCCGGCACCAAATAAAGGTTTAAACTGGCAAAGATGTTCTGCTTTTCCTGCAAAGGGGATCCTTTGCCCGTATTTAAACACGTTAGCTATAGAAATGAAAATTTATATTTGAATATTTAAAATCGACCAAAATATGAAATATTTCTAGAAAAAAAAATGATGATTTTTAAAGTATTTTGTCAGATGTTGCAGTTTGAGCTGTCCTGGCCCCGTTTCCTGCCCAGCCAGTACAACACAGTGGGAACAACTCCATATCTCTATCTTATTCATAGAAATAAAATCAATGTATAAATTCACATTAAAGCATACTTTTCTGAAGTACAAATCTGTGACAAAGCCCATCACATTTGTTGGTCTAGGATACATTTTTTTTTGCTATTCTGTCAGCTCCTCCATCCTCTCTCACAGAAACTTTTTTTCCTTATAATTCTACCACTGCCTAATTGGGCTCTGGCCTGCACTTTGCTTCCTTACCAGTACAATAATTTTAACTGGTGGCTCCTGCAAGAGCCCTCTGTTGCTCCTGCACTGCAGCTGAGGTGACACAAGAGCCATGGACAGAGCCATCATCCCTCAGCTCAGGTTTGTCCCTTCCTGTGTCTGGGAAAACACAATAAAGAGGCTCTCACTCCTGCCAGGTTCAGCAGAAAGGAAGGAAAAGAGAGACTTTATTTACATATGTCACATTCTTATAGAATTCTCAACTCCACCAGGGATTGGAGGACATGTCACTTCCTCCTCAATCCCACTGGAGAAAAAGAATGCTCATCAAAGTTCTCTCATCACAAAAGGAATGAAAAACAGAAAATACCGTTAAGTAAACATTGGCCATTATTTACATGAAACTGTGTGAGAAAGAATTCCGACTCCAAGATTATACAGAAGGCTTTAGCAAAAACCAGGGCAACACCTTCCCACCTGCTGAGGATTTGCATCACTCTGATCCTGGCAGGGAAAGCTGCTGACTGCCAGAGCCCTGGGAGCTCTTTCCTGGGAGAGGTTCTGACCAGGGAGGGGGAGCTGCACACCCCTTTAACAGTCCTCATTAATTAGGGGTATAAACGAGGATAAAAAGAATTGCTCTCGTGTTGTGGAGTGAAACTTTAAAGTGTTGGTGTTAAAGGTTGAGGTCTTCAAGAAAACAACGTATGCACGTCTTATAAAATTTATGGCTTTAAAATAAAAAAAGTAATGGATGGTAAACAGCAGGCAGGGTGGAAGAGCACGGTGAGGGAGGGTGTGCTGGCTCTGGGGTAGAGGAGAGGGCTCTGATTCAAGGTTTACTACTCGACCATGGTTTCATGAACCTTTTTGTGACCCCGAGCAAGTTACTCCCATCTCACTATTCTTCCATTTCCTCTTTCTGTAAAATGATATTAATAGCACTTCAGCTGCAGAGCAGGTTTATTGTACAAGGCTTAATGAATGTTTGTCTCCCTGTGATTGAGATTCTTCCCTGCTGGAGGCAAGAATTTTAAGCAGGTTGATTAAATAGAAAAGGTCTCTAACTGACGCTATTATTAAAAGCAGAAGGAATTATTTCTCAGGGAATTTTTAATCTTATGTCTATTAGAATTGTGAAAATACAGCAGCTTCAGTTCCTCTGTTATTTAGCAACTTTAGCTTTTTTTCTGCCAGAAATTCTGCTGGGGGATGCTCTGAGTTTTGAAATGACCCAAGGCAGACCCTGCTAAACTCTTCTTGCTCTGAGCAACAGCAGTTACACAGTGAGAAAAAGTGTCACTGTATCAGCACTGCACACAGAGTTCTGGAATTGTAGGAAAAAGGAATTTAGGGTGTTCAGACAGATCCAATCCTCCTCCCTAGGGCTGTGAGTGTGGTGCTCCGGCAGGAGGTTTCAAGCAAGGTGAAACCTTTTCTGTGAGGTGCCAGAGTTGCTGTTTGCAAAGAACAAACCCAGCAGCCCACAATGGGATGGGTGAAAAAGGCAGTGCTGGGCTTGGAACACCAAATCAACCCAGGAGGAAGCTCTGAAGACAACTTGAGGACACCCTGAATGCCTTGTGGAGGCAGCAGCACCCACCCATGTCCACCTGTGGTGGAATTCCCAGCAGCATCCTGTGTCCGGGGAGACACAATAAAGAGGCTCTGACACCTGCCAGGTTCAGCAGAAAGGAGGAAATGACATCGATTTATTGACATTATCTCATTTTTATACACGTCCCAACTCCACAAGGGATTGGAGGACATGTCACTTCCTTCTCCATCCCACTGGAGAAGAAAGGTGCTCATCAAAGTTCTCTTATCACAAAAGGAATGAAAAACAGAAAATATCGTTAAGTAAACATTGGCTATTATTTACATAAATCTGTGTGAAAAGAATCTGACTCCAAGGTTAAAAACAGAAGGCTTACAAAAAACCCAGGGCAACAGCATCCCAAATGTCCTGGCCTGGGAAAGAGGGCTCCAGCTCTCTGGGAAGGATTGGAAGGATTGCTGCCCCAAGCCATGGCCGTGCCCTCCTGGGCCAGGTCATTGCTGGGAGTCCCACGCATTGACCAGCCCTCCCTGGATCTCTGTTACAAAAGGAACCCCTGTGCTCCACCAGGGAGGGCTCACAAGCATCAGGTGGCAGGAGCAGCTCCACGAATTTAATCTCTCCTCTGTGGATGTGGTGAAAAGCTTGGCAAGAATTGAGGCAGTGGCCACGGCGAGTGTTGCAGGGCACCACTGTGGGGCAGGGATTATGAAGCTGCTGCTGGTGGCCGGAGACAAAGGATGGGATGTTTTAAGAGTTCACCCCAGTAGCAACCTCGGTGTTGCCATTATCATACAAACAGGGCTTAAAGTGCTTGTGTTTCTCCCCATGTGTTAAAAGCAGTCACACTGGTTAATAAAAATCAGGGACAGGGTTTGGGTTTTCTCAGAAAATGGAGTGGCTGGGGCCTCTTCAGAAGCTGTGTGATGTAATTCTGCTGATAACTGCAAGTTATAGCTGAGAAAAGGAACTCACAGTTCCCTCGTTACAGCTGAAACGGCCAAGAGAGGCTTTGTAAAACCTGCAAAGAGAGAGAAAACACAGGGGAATGCATACAGGAATATTTTGCTGTGGGAGCAATGCGTTTGACATACAGCCCCACTTGGCCAGAAAATCTTGCTTTTCATCCCTCTTGGCTTTGGTTCAGTGACCTGACGTTCCCTCCTGGACCCGATCTGCCTCTCGTTGCAGGTATCAGCCGTGGAAGGAGCAAGAGAATTTTAGACCCTCTGGGATCTCTGAGACTCCGAGGCACCTTCACACCCTCAGAACCGAGGAAGGGCACTGCCAGCTCTCCCTCCTGGGGCACCCCGAGGCTCAGAAGTGGCAGAAAAGGCTGAAATCCTCTGCTGCTGCCAGCCCCTCCCAGGGCCCAGCCCTGGGCAGGGATCCTGGGCACATCTGGAGGAGGTTGGCTGCAGCCCTGCAGGAGGGGCTGCTGTAAAACCCAACCCGTGCCCGTTTTGCTGGGGGTTGGGTTCAGATAACAAATCAGGCTCAGCTCAGGGAGAAAACTTTTGGGGGTTTAAATGAATTCACCGTTTGCTTATGTTTCTGTGTTAGGAGTAATGTGTTCTTTCTGTTTGCAGATAAATGTTCAGTGTCAGCCTAATCCTTCTGATGTTTGGGAGGCTTTCATTTATGAAATCCTCAGGTTATTGAGATCCTGCTCATGTAGAAGTTACTACAGAATTAGCATGAAATCTCCCAGCAGAAATCAGAGGTTTCATGGAGCTTTTGCTCTGAAAGAACAATAACAGCAATCATTTCTTGAAACCTCTTCACCATGTCATACCAAGTTTAGGATGTGTTAAAAAATCAAATAGATCTTTCCTGTCATTCAGTTCTCTCAAGACAAGTTGTGAGAGTTTAATTCAGAGGATTTTTGCTTCCATTACATTTTGGCGTTCCGGGGTATGTACCCAATAATCTTCCCCATGTAAAAATATGTTTAATAAGCTATAAACCTACATTTGTCCCCTCTTCCCTGTTTTGGGGATCCATCAGCATCAGTAAAGAATTGCCCATATAAACATGTACTCAAATGGAACCTGCAGGGAAAATCAGATTTACAGGCTTCTTTCACAAAGAATCACATTTTTCTCCGGCTGTCTACAGAGTCGTTAGAATCCATCAAAAACAGAGCTCCTCTTTTATCATCCTGAGTCCTTAATTTCTCAAACTCGGGTAGAGTGTTTGTGTTTTCCTGATAACAGTTGCAGGGGTGGTTTGGGGGGAAACTGCACATTTGTGTAGACACTTTAATGCAGCTTTTAATTCCAAGTTTATTACAGACATTTTTGAAGGGAACATTCTGAAAAAAAAGAATCCACCTCTGCAGTTTTCCATGTTAACAGTTTATTTACTGATGTATTTCAGCTGCTGCTCTCTCCCTAACTATTGCATCCCCAATCACTTTTCTGCCATCAGAGGAAACAATCAGAAAAAGCTGCCACTGCCCCTCCGGGTTTCTCGTTGGCTAATTGGAGTTTTGGGCTCTTTCTGCTGCTGATTAAAAGAACAGCTGAGTGGAAGTCAGAATGCATTTACAGAGCTGCCACACCCAGCCCCGCTCTTTGCTTCACTCTGATTAATTTAGCAAATGAAAAACCCCTGTAAACTCTCATAACTTTTTGCCCATAGTCGCTCTATAGTTCGGGGTAAGCCTTGGGTAAACTGGCCTGGAGATAACTGAATCAGGGTAACAAAGGCTTCCAAAGAGCTGTTCGTTGAAAAGTGGGTTTCTGTAAAGTAACATTTTGTGCTGGGGCATATAGATGGTATGAAATGGAGCAGCCCTTCTGGAGAAGCTGCCTTTAATTTGGTGTATGAGAAAAACAACTGCCACTGTTTACACTCCTCACTCAAGGTAAGCGTGTTTGTCTAAAGCATTACCCCAGCCGGGCTTGCAAACACTCGAGGCTTGCTGACCATTTTTCTATATATAGACTGCTCTGCGGGACCGTCTTTATCAAAACTTTGGGGGAAATCTTTAACAGAATCTGAGAGACTTGCCTAATTTATGCAGCCGTCCATTCTCCTCCTATTGATTCCCTCCGTGATAAATGTTTATCCTCGCTGCCTGTGAAAACCTGGAATTAAAACTGAAGCATTTCTATTTTATGCCTGTAATTGCTGGTAGAGGAGCGATGGGGGTTATGGATAAAAGCTGTAATCTCTTTAGTGAGCTTTAAACAAACCGTCTTGTAAATCCCAACACAAAACCACCCCAAGTTTACGAGACAGAAACTTCCAAACAGCAAACCCTTACTTCACCACAGCTTTTTGAAACTATTTCAGAGGCCCATCCCCACACCTTTTGTGATGAAATAACCTAAAAAGAACCAGCTCCCTGATTCGAGAGGGGAGAGAGGGAGTTGGGGACCCGGTCCCCCACATCAAAACCATCCCGGAGAGATCAACCATTGACGATTTAAATCTTCGCTACTTTATCTCTTTGTTTGCTGCTTGGAATGCTATTGATACCTTCTTTGTCTTTGTAATTGTTTTAATTAGCCACCCAGCGTGGGCCCCTGGCAGTGCCTGTGACAGAGCGCTCTGGACCCCGCAGGGACGGGGGGGACACCAAACACGGGCACCTCCACCGGGGTCATTCTCCTCCTTGTCCCCTTTGTTTTCGTGTCCCTGCGTTATTGCTGGAGAGGGGGGAAAATCCTCCCCGACTGCTCTGCCTTTTAAAAGGGGAGAGGAGCACGGGGAAGCTGCACAAATATTTCCCGGGGACTGCTCGGAGAGAGCCGGGGTTGTCGCGCATCATTCTGCAGCCGGACAAAGAGAGGAGCGCTGCCCGTACTGACGGGCCCTTTCTCGAGTGTCTTCAGCAATCAGGCCGATATTTATGTCGCTTACTGTACTCTCCACTCGGCACATTTCTGCTGAATTATTGCTTTTTTGGCTCCCTAATGTTATTTGTTCTTGTTTACCACATCCTTCTTCTGTAAGGGGAAATCTGGATGTTCAATTATGATGCAGATCTGCGGCTCGTTAGCAGTGAGCTTTGGTGCTCTGGCCATTGGAAGACGTTTCTGTCGTTTAACTTGTGGGAACTTTTGGCAATGTTTTTATTCTGGGGGGTGGGGGGGGACCCCAAAACCCAAAAGTTTGTTTTTAGAGATAAACAATGACATCAAAACCTCAAATCCTTTCATAGTGTAGTTCTTCCCCCAGCTGTGCCTGGGATAGAGGAATGTGAATAGAGAGAGGTGCTCCACGAGAGCACGAGTTTCCTTTGGAGGCGGTTTGTCCAAATTAGCCCAAGGTCAGTCCCTGCCAATTATTGCCCCACTTCAGCTGCTCTCTGGACATTGATAAAAGCATCTCCTGAATTAAGCAGGAATCCAGTTTTGGACTCTCAAAGCAAGGAGTTGGGGTGTTTCCCCCCTCTGGGGTGAGTTTTAGCTCATTAGTCTGCGTGCTCCATCTCACTGCTCTCCCTGAAATATGCCCATGGTACAGGGTTGGTCTGGGACTCGATGGACTGGATGGAAATCATTTTCCACTTGGAGTTGAATATAAACCCTAAATGCCTGGGAATTCCTGCGTTGTGTTAACCCAAAGGCACTGCTGATTTTCTGTGTTGCCAGTTCTTGCACTTTTCCTCTGGCTGGAGGGATGTGGAACAGGGGTGTGGTGGGGGGAGGCCTGAAAGTTCTTTATTAGACCAACCAGACAAATAATGTCACCTTACAAAGAGTGAGAGAGACATGTGAGGGTTCCCTCGGGAAAGGAAGCAGCAAGACATTCCCTGCCACATTTTACCCCTCTTCAAGACATAATTTCAGTTTCTCTGCATCATTTCCTTGGCTGTCAGCTATGAGGGGAGAGAGGGGTCTGTAGTTTGCCTCAGCACGGCTCAGTGGTGCTGGTGGGGCAGGGGAATGGCAGAAATGAGGTTGTCTCAAGATTTGCTGATTTTTATTTATGTTTGTAAGTCATGAAGCAAAAACCTCGGATGCAGACTTCTGGTTTGACCTTGGGCACCTCGTTCAGCCACGGTGAGCCTCAGCCTCCACCCCCAAGGAGAGGCTGTGGCTCCTTTTGCTTTTCTAGAATGTGGCTAAAAGCCACTAAAGATTGCAAAGAGCTCAGAGGCTGCTTTAAATAAAGCTTTTGGGGTTGAAAGGAAGAAACCTGAGAGTATCTCTGGTGCCAGAGCTCAGCCAACCTTTACCGAAAAACAAGTAATCTTATTTATATCTGTTTATGTCTATTTGTTTCTCTTCTCCAAATAGAAACAGAAGTCTTGAGTGGCACTCAGGCTCAGCTGTGCTGTGCCATGGGTGCCAAGCTGATACTTGTAGGTGATATTTGAGTGTTTTAATCAAAACGGAATCAATTAAACATTGCCAATGCCTTTGCACTGTGAAATCATGCACTTGCAAATGGTAAATTTATATTTCTGGAGTCTCCATTCGAATTACTTTGCATTTGGCTGTGCATTTACTGCAGGCAGCAGTGATTGGGTAATTAGGTTTTGATGAACTTATTTCCTTATGTATTCACGGACAGGGCCTGCACAAATTCAAGGCACAATTTGGTGTTTGATGCTTTTTTACATGCCGGATGCTGTGCCCACTCTTTGATAAACCTGAGTGTAAAGCAGAAGCTGCATTTCTGTGATACCATTACAGTGCAGGTGTTGGGCAGGTTTTTTCTGTCCAGCCTGGACCAGTGCCCTGATAACATTCACAGTATGGTTTAAGGGTGGGAAAGCTGGTTGAGCACTTGGATTTGATGCCTGCCTTGTAAAGGCACAAAACCAGAACAAGCTGAACCCAGAAGGAACCCCTTGCATGCAAAAAGCTTGTGGAAAAAGGCAGAATTGCTCCAAAGGAAGCCTGATGTGTTATTAGGAGATTAATGTACTCAGTGATTAGGATGGAGCCATCGGTCTGGAGTCGATTTTCTTCTCAGATCAACAAACCTTGGTCACTGGTTATTTACTGGATGAAGGCTCCTATGAAGCAGCAGTGCAGAGCTTTTTGAGCCCCTCTATCTGACTCACCATTTATAATTAATAGCTGTGTTTACAAACGAACCCTGGGCAAAACTCTCCCGGGTGAGGCAGTGTCTAACCTGAGACAGTTTAATTAGCTCTTACTCAAGAGCTGCTACTCAGCAAAGGCCCCAGCAGAGGCTGGTGTTGTCTTCATGGCATGCTGGGTTACTGATCCCATTGGACCACTTTGGACATGTCGTATAATTTTTGTTGCAAAGCTCACATGGGAAAGCTCTGTGAGCTGTGTGTAGGCTCTGGGCACTGGCAGGTGAGAACAGAGCCTGAGTCTGGGCCTCTCCTGTCCTCTCCTGTCCTCTCCTGTCCTCTCCTGTCCTCTCCTGTCCTCTCCTGTCCTCTCCTGTCCTCTCCTGTCCTCTCCTGTCCTCTCCTGTCCTCGAGTTTAAAGAACAGCTCCCTCTGCCAAAGTCCAGTAGAATGTTTCTAATCTTCCATTTCTGGGCTTTCCCTGGCGTTAGTGATGACCCAAGGCTGGCAGTGTCCAGCCCCAGGCTGGGGAGGTGGAGATGTCCTTGGAGGGGGAGGTCACCTCTTGGGGAACACACCCACCTCGAGGGACCGACATCCAGGTGGAGGAGCTGAGGTGGGGAGGTGTTGTCCTGTTTGTTGCTAATGCCTTCTGTTATAACCTTGGAGTCAGAGAATTTTCACACAGTTTCATGTAAATAATGGCCAATCTTTATTTAACTGTATTTTCTGTTTTTCATTCCTTTTGTGATAGGAGCAAGTTTGATGAGCATCCTTTTTCTCCAGTGGGATTGAGGAGGAAGTGACATGTCCTCCAATCCCTGGTGGAGTTGAGAACCCTATAAAGTATCAGAAATGTAAATAAAGTCTCTCTTTTCCTTCTTTCTGCTGAACCTAGCAGGTGTGAGCGTGCCCTTTATTGTGCTTTACCAGCACAGGGAGGGGATTGCCTGTCCCTGGAGCAGAGGGGACAGCACCACTAATGTGCTGTGGGGAATGGACTGGAGCCTGAACCAGGAGAAATCAGTGCCAGAGGTAAAAGTGCTCTCTTCTTACACGAGAGCTCTTCTAGGAACACACTGGACCACAGGCAGCTTGAGTGTAAACAACCAATTGTAAAGCTCGAGTGATTATTTTCTAGTTTTCATTTTGAGCTAGATGGTGAAATGTTTACATCTCCTATAGATATGATTGATGTGGAGAGCAAACAAGAAAAAAAAATCCTTTGCTGGGTCAACAGGTTACTTAGAAATGTGTAGAAAGGTTAATCCCAAAGCTTCTGTCCTTCTGAAGTGAGCATTGTTATTTACGTATTCATAACCCTGGAAAAATCATAAAGACCTTTCCCCCCACTCCAGGAAGTTATACCCATGCATTTACCTGTTACAAATCACTAACTAAAGTAACCCACGGTTTTTATGACCTCTCACTGCACTTTCAAATGAGGTTTTTTCCCTTTGTGAGAGCTTGCTGAGGTATTACTTTCTGCTCAGGTGTAACTGAAATCCTGCCTCATCCATTCAAGAATGTCATTGCCTGTGAGATATTAATTGCTTCTCCAACCTTAGAGCTGCTCCAACTTCCAAAGGTTAATGGAGCAGATAGATTTAGGACATGTTCCTAACCACACAGGTTATCCTCCCTTCCAGAAATATGACACTGGCTGAGATGGGTCATTCATTTTTATTGTTTAAAATGCAGCGAAGCATGGCATTTATAATCTGCTGGCTGGGAACATCTTACTTGGAGAAAGAGGCCACGATGGGAGTGTTTAGTGGGTGTTGGTGCATCCATCTCTGGACACAACCCCACCTGGCACGTCCCTGTGCCACCTGCCTGGGCTGGGGCTTGGCCTGGGTCATCTCCAGAGGTCCCTTCCACCCTTGAATCTCGGGCTCTGGCTTCCATCACCCTCAGCTGACACTGATGCCTTCTCCAGCCACCCAGAAACAGAGACCGGACAGGAGTGAGGGAATAAAGGCAGGGATTTATTTGAAGGCCTTCAAGGCACACCCTGGGGAGCCAGAGGCTGCTTCCATAAAATGGACCCCAAGGTGGACAATGAGTCACGAGTTCTTGACACTGATATAGGTTTGGTCCATTTGCATCTCAGCATAAATTCACCAATTAAAACTTCAGCTCTCTTCAATTTCTCCACCTCTCTCATGGTCCCAGTTTACACCTTTGGGCCTAGGCCAGCCCGAGTGTCCTTGAACAGCTCAGAGAGGCTTTGTTGTGTCTGTCTGGCCTAAGAGAGCAGCTCACGAGCTACAAGGAACTTCAGAGTCACACCCTGGGCAGTACAGGATTTGAAAAATATAGAAATTAAAACCTAAGGCATCAACACAAGGTTGCTTTGCTGCGGTGCAGGATACACCCAGCTGAAATTTGCAGTGAAATATTGGTTTCTTTAAATATCACTCGGCCGGGACCCTTGAACTCCGTGCCAGACAACGCTCCTGAGCAGCACCAGCAAATTCCTCACGTGAACTTCATCAGCCCCTCCTCATTTTCAGAAGTTATCTGAATTCTAGCTATCAGAAACCCTTGGCAAAACAGCTGCTAAGTTTTGATAAATATTCGATAAGCCCCAGGATTTACTGGGAAGATTCATGAGGGTCCCCTCATCCCTCCCACACACACTGTGGGCTCTGGAATTTTAAAAATATTTGCACAGGTTGTGTGTGAGCAGGATGTGTGGCCACGTGGCTGCTCCTGGTGTGGGTAACTTCCAGCTTCTCCTCCTTGTCTTACAAATGGAAGCAGCAGCTTGGCTTGCCAGGTTCTGCACCCCTTTATGTCCTGAAAGCACAACCAAGGAGGTCTAAATCTGGTTCATATCAGTTAAAAGCCATATCTTTTTAGCCAGTTAGTGTTTTGACCAATAAATATTATCAACGTTCTGTGCAAAAAGAACAGAAATTCTTTTTCTGGCTTTCTGGTGTCCATCAGTGAAGTCAGATACTTTAAAAGGTTGAAATTGTGATATAAAAGTGTCATCTCTGTTGCTGTTATAACAAGTTCTATTAAAAATAATGGAAGATCTCTTCAGAACGATAAGCAAAACAAAAAAGAACTTCCAGCTTGGTTTGGGAGGGCTCCATGCAAGCATTAAGCTTCAGGTGCCATCCCAGGGAAATCAGTCACAGCCTGAGCAAAGGCAGGTGTCACCCAGACTCTTCCCTTCCATCTGAAGGTGAAACCCAAATACTGCCCTCAAATCGGGATGGGGTTTTCACCTTGGGAACAAGTGGCAGAGCTTCTGCTGCAAGTTTTGATCTGGTGGGAGGGTCCCTCCAGCATTCCTGACTGCAGGGCTGCTGCACTCCAGGCCGCTGTGCATCAGGAGCAGGTTCTCCCTCTCCCGAGGTGGTGGCAAGAGTTTTTCATGTATTACTGAGAAAATCTCAGAAATATTCAGTGGGGTCTTACTTTGTTATTTTAATTTAAAAATTAATTTAAACGCTTCCTGGAAAGGGTGCTCAGGCCTTGGCAGGGGCTGCCCAGGGAGGTTTGGAGTGCCCATCCCTGGAGGTGTCCCAGGACGGGCTGGAGGTGGCACTGAGTGCTCTGGGCTGGGGATGAGGTGGGGATCAGGAACAGCTTGGACTCGATGGACTGGGAGGTTTTTCCCAACCTCAGGGATTCCATGATGCTATTTAGATCTGGAAGAACCTGTAGACTTTTTTTCTGGAGAATTTCTCCTCCTTGCCTCACCCAAAGACACAACCAGTGGGGAGACCACTGTGATCTCAGCTGCCCACAGAGAGGGTGGGAAACTGTGGTGCTCCTCAGGGTCTCCCGTTGTGGAAACTCAACTTTACAGACTCCAGAGCTGAGTGCCACACGGTGGAATAGGGAGGGGGATCTTTACACCTTAATCACAGAGTGATACTGAGGATGAAAATATTTCATTACTCAGGGCATAGTAATGGGAGATCAGTAGATAAAGAGCACCCAAAACAGGCAGATGCTGCTGTGGGGCCAGGAAGGAGGCTGGAAAAGAGCTGGGCATGGGCAGGGTGAGATGTTTGCTGCTCCTGATGCAGTTTGGGCTCCTGCACAGCTGCTGGAGGGTTATACCCACCACAAGAGGAGAGCAGTTGTTTAACAGAATTTCTTCACTACTGCATTTGGATTAATTGAATCCTGTGCAGGCCTTATCAGGAAGAGCTGTCAGCAAAGAATTCCAATAATCCAATCAGGAGGTCACGAGTGCAAGAATAAGTATCTACAAATCGGATTGAGAGAGCCAAACCTGAAGCCAAGCAATATTCCAGAAATGGCAGAATAGATGATTTCACCACATTGCTGATACAATTAATGAGGATTGATAAGCTCATCACAGCACCCGTGTTTTGTTTATCGTGCTGGAGAGGTGATAATCTACAATCCTGACTCAAAAGGCAGCAGAACAAACCAAGGAGTGTAAATTGGGTGGTAGCAGCAGCTGACAGTCATGATTCTCACCTTACAGTCTGTGCACTTTTATTAATATGAAGGGCTTTTAAGGAGGTGTCCAATGTTAACCACCAGGTAAAGTACAAAGCCATTGACAACTGAGCAACAAGTGAGTTAAGAGTTTGTTAAAAAATAAAATCATTGGTCACGGGACTGTTTGATACAAGCAGTATCAAACTAAAAATAACAGCTCTTCTGCAGTGTGATATTCAGGAATATTGTTTGTACCACACTGTTCTTAGGAGGAAATACTTCAAGTGGATGACTCAAACCTTACTCACTCCTTGTGGTGTGTTTCCTGGTGGATTTATCAGTGAAGTCTCCCAGCCTGAGCTGTCGTGTAAAAATGAGGCTGCCCAGAGGTGGCTGAAATGCAGGAAGCCCACCTTGCAGCCTGGTTTCACCTGTCAGTCTGTTGATTTAAGTTTTGGGATGGGTTTTTTTTAAGTTTTTTTCTAGTAGGACATAGCCTCAAAAAGAGAAGTGAAGTGTGTGCTCAGGGCAGGGTGTGACTGGGAAAAGCATTGCCCCGGGTGAAATTCAGTCAGGGCAGCTTTGGGTCTGCGAGTTGATGTGAAATCCAGTTCCATGGTGTGTCCTGGGACCACAGGTCCTCTCTCTTGTTGAACAATTTCAATTTCCAGACTGCAGAGGCAGAGATTTATCTCCATATCCATTCAGTGCTTGTTTTATTCCTGCGTCTGTGTTACAATGGTATAATCTGCATATTAAATATGCCAATTAAACAGAATGAACTGAAGGTGAGAACAAGTGAAACGTGCTCAGTTCAACTTCCCTCACACAGGAATGATTGGGAGTAACTTTGTGATTTAAGCCAGTGTGACTGAGAGGTGATTTGGTCTCTTGCTGGCTGCAGAGAGGCTTCCCTGAGCCAAGAGGTGCCTCTCTATTGTAAAACCTTGTATTTCTAACCTTTAACATCTTACCAGGAGTACTGTCCATTGCTTTCACATCATTATCTGAGTTTAAATGCCTCTCATCTGAGCTTAATCTTTAAACCTTGCTTAGTGCTACCTTCATACTTAATCATTCTCCTGCTTTGCAAAGCACTTGGGCATCATTCCGATGATAAATTTCAGCTTCATCAGCTACTGACCCACATTTGCTCTGCAACTGCTTGTCCCCACAGGTCCTGGGGTAATGTTATAATTAAAGAGCAGCTGCTGGCACATCGAGGCTCCGTGGACTCTGTCATCAAAGGGCAACTGATGTCCCACATTAACTGAATGGATCTCTGAGGAATTTCAGGGGCAGAAACCAACTTTGGTCCTCAGGAGAAATTTCAGCACGTCTGCCTTGTGCTGGTGCTTGTGCCTCAGCCAGTCGTGCCTGGAGTTTGGCCACGAGGCTTTGGAGAAATCAGGGACCTCAAGAATCACCCATCCCCAAGAAACACCCATCCCCACAAGTCTGATGATTAAAGCTGAACAGCAGACGAATCTAAAAACTCTCTTTATAAATCAGCAAAAATGGATACAAGCAAATAATCTTGTGTTTGGTGTATGATTAACCCGTGGAATTTACTGCAGCGGGATATTACTGAGACAAATAGTTTGGTAGGATTTAGGGATTAGAGAGATGAATAAGAGCAGCATTTACTGGTTACCTTCTCGAGGTTTAGGAAAGGTAATTTCTTCCCGGTGCAACTCGATGCACGAATTCAGCAAACACCCACCAGCATGAGGACAGGCCGTGTCCTCTGCAGCCCAGCAGGTCTCCAAGACAAGGTTTTCCCTTCCTGGAGCAGGATGTGGCATCAGTGAGCTTGTCAAACACTGCTGAGAGCCCCAGTGCTCTCTGCTGCAGGAGGGTTGTTCTGGCCCTGTGCTCCAGGCCAGCACTATTCTCAGTAGTTTGGGGCCTTGCCCTCCCATCTTTCTTTGTTCCTTTCTGAATTTCAGAAAGCTGCTGCCCTCCCCAGTGATCATTATGAGTATGGAGAAGCCCATTTATTATAAAGGCTGTTAAGGGGTGGGTAGCAAGGGCAGGTTTGTGTTTGAGTGCCCCACTGTAACCTGCTTGGGAGCAGAGCTGCACTCCAAACATAATGACCTCTTAATGCTTCTTATTTATTTATTTAGAGGCAGGATAAACAGCCTGGGCCAGAACCTCAGTGGATCCATCAGCCTGCCCCCAGCAGCCAGGATCTGCTGAAATCAATGGGCCTTTACTGATTTACATCCCCTGAGAATCTCCATGGAAAATAAATTCCAGCCAGGAGGTCTATGGAAATGCAGAAGTTGGATAAATTGGTGTGTTTGTACAACACGCAGGCGTTTCAGGGTCAGCAGCAGGTACAGAAATCAGGGATCTCTTAAAACAAAACTTAACGACTAATCCAACTTTATTAAAGCTGATTTATGTTTGTTAAAAACCAGTCAGGTGACAACTGACCGATGCGTATCTTTATTTGCCTTGCTGTAATCCTGCATTTTTGTTTTGCACTGGCAGCTCTGATGTCTCGGAGCTGCTGCTTTCAGGTCAGAGTCTAATTTCAGCTGTCCCAAGGAGGGTGGTGCAGGGAGCAGCACAGCCCAGCTTTGTGTGCATGCACAGAAAAAAACCAGCTTTTTGCAGCACCGAGCCCCTCCGCACTCACAGGAGCTGTAAACTGCCCCGGCCGCCTTAAAAACAACAAAATACCTGTCAATCACACACTTGCAAAATGCTTCTCAAACTGCCAGCCCGGCCAGGAAAGTTTTAATAAGTTGCAATAGTCTTAATTTTTTAGCCCCTGACTGTGGTTGCTCCTCAGAAAAAGCCGGGCAGGTTTTGCCCCAAGTGAAACGAATTTGCATCCCGTTTTCTGAGGCCACAATCTGTGGTGTGTGCACAACTGGAAGTTGGATTAAGCTGAAATAGGTGGATTTCTACTAAGGAATGTTAGTACTGTATATTTTAAGTACATAGTCTTAACTGACTCATTTCTCTGCTGCTTTGCCCCCTCCCTCAGGATGAACAAACAACCCAAAACTTTCAAAACAACAATTTTTGTGGGTTTTAGTGATGCAGCCTTGTCCCTGAAGACATGACTACTGTACTATGACTTATTATAATGCTGTGCCATGAAACACCTCATAAAAATGTTATTTCCTCTGCTTTCCTCTGAACCTTTACAAGAAAATTGCTTTCAGTCTGCTCAAATCCTGTTACTTTTCATAACAACCTCTTCTAAATAGCAGCAGTGTAATTAACTTAGGTTGATAAGAACAAACCAGAAAAATGAGGGAGATGTTTAACTTTCTTTCCCCCCATTTTGTTTATTGCTTTGTCACTTACCAAAGGTTGGAGGGAGAAAAAAAAAAAAGTAATTGGATGGTTTATAATTTGTGACCATTTAAAAGAATAAATGACCTGAATCAAAGGTCAAAGGCTTTGTGCTTTCTGCAGTAAAGAGGTTTTTGTTTTGTTTTCCCCTGAATCTTTTTATACTTGCAAAAAAGAAAAAGAAAAAATTAAAGCAGAGTGAAATAAAAATCCTCCCTGCTCGTGTTCACGCGTGCCGTGGTTCCGAGCGGCCCTTAACAGCTTCTGATTTAAATGCCTTTTTTCCTTAAAGCTTGCAAATATCAACAACATTCCTGCACACTGTAATCAAATACTTTCCCAAAAAGCCATGGAATGTGCCATAATTTGTCAAAGATCCTCACTGACAAGTTTTTAGTAAAGTCCACTACAGCAAACCCTCCTCGGCCCCCTTGACCCACGTAGCAAGAGACCTTTGACCCTATTTGGGCCTCTTTTATGAGCTTCTTTCACTCTGACCAGATGGCTAAACTATCAAAGGTTTTTATGAGTAAAAACTGCTTTTCAAACTCACAAGTTGTATATTTCTCCCCACGTTCATGTGAACTATCAACCCAAAGGCTTTAAATTGAAAACACAAAAGGTGCGGTGCAGCTGCCGCATTGTGCCGGCTGGGCGGGGATGTTTGCAGAGTAAACAGCTGATGGCCACATGAAGACAGTTTAAGGCCAAATAGTTTAAAAAAAACACCCATCCAGACCCTAATAAATTATTTTTTCCCTCGGATATTGTTTGAAGCCTCTAAACGGGCTGTTTGCATATTCATTCACAGCTCCCTGCAGCCCACCCTCCCTCCCTGCCTGGGGACCACTACCCCGAGTGGCAAATTAGGACTAATTAGACCAAATTGTGTCAGAACCAAAAATAGAGAGATTACAGACTTCTCAATCAGTTTGAATTTCAATGCAAACATCTCTGAGCACCTGGACATCCCTTTCTTAGAGCCGACTGAACTGTCTTGTCCCTTGCTGCCTGTGTGCTCTCAGAGCAGCACTGGGGATGATTTTTGATCTGAGATCATTAGTGGAGATTTGTTGTTCAGATTCTTTTTTTAAAATATAATATACTCCTATATATCTTTTCTATAAACTCTTAATTCACTGTATGTGTTTCACAGCGTTTGCTCTCCCTGTTTTTAACAGGTATTTAACAACTTTCAAATCAAGGTCCTATAAATCACAGAGAGATTAATAAAGAAAAATCATACCCTCCCAGGCACTCCCATGAGAGCTGGGGAATATAATCTGCTCTTCCTCTTTCTCACAGGTCTCCAGGAGCTCTTTTTTAGCCCTTCCCATTCTGGCATGCCATTTTCTCCATGGAGTATTTGTTTCATTAATGGAAAATCATGTGTTGTCCAAGTGGGAGAAGTGCACATTTGGGAACAACTCAGTTTAATATTCTTAATGACATTACTTTTATACAAGGTGTTTCTTTAATTCACTTGGAAATGAGGGGCTTAACTGGCTATGTACCTTTTTGAGTCAGGTATCCTTTCCTCTCACTTAAAATCACAAAAGGGTTTTGTTTGAAGGACAACAGCGGTGTCCAAGTAGGAAAAAAGATAAATATTGGGAAGAAGTCCCTCCTTTAGTGAAACCAGGGTGTCTGGTAACATCAGGCTGGTAGATCATGTGGTCATCATGCATCCTGAAATCCCAAATCCCATCAGCCAGGGCTGAGTCTTCTCTTCAGTGGCTGCTCAGCCCTACTGTACTTGGAGCTGTCAGTCACGTCAGCACATGCTGCAGGAGAATGTAATGGACAGAAAAAGAGGTGTAAAAATGTGTCAGTTTTTCTCATACCTGAGAGAAAAAAAGAAATCAGCTTATCCTTACCTCCTGTCTAAAGCTTTTCACTTTCTCAGATTTCTTTGCATGTGACTTGTTAATCCATCAGTCTTGTTTATCCAACCAGGTTTATTAATGACAAATGTTGCTGGCCTTGCTGAGTTATGACTGTAAACTGAAAGAATATGAGGGCCAAGGTGAAAAGGTGATTTCTTTATAACAGCTGTAATTTATCCTGGGCTTTGGCCAGGCCTTTGATTTTGGACTGGCCCTGGATATAGTATTCCTACTGATTGCATTAGAATAGCCCTCAGGGGTCAGGCTGAATTCCAGGGCCCTGGAACCAGTTAGAAGAATGGAAGATGACCATATGTGCAGGGTTAGGGAATGATAATAAGGTGCAGCACAATACCAGCCCGAGTGTTGTGGAAATCCTCTGCTCTGCCTTCTGCAGGCTGTCATTCATATCAGCATTGCATAAGAAATGCACCCCAGCTTGGGCAGGGGGAGGAGAAAAGAAAGCAGGAAAAAAGAAATTAAGTCTCTTAGTTAGTCCTTGGGTTCATTAAACGTCCCCTGCACTGAGAGGGTTTGAGTGTCTCGTGTTTCCTCTGTGGAGGTTTTTGAAAGCACAGGAGAGGCCGGTGCCACCTAAAGCAGCTTCAGCAGTTGTTGTCCCCGAGTGTCACTCTTGTGAAAGGCCACCCTGTCCTGGTCCTGCAGAGGAGGAGGAGATGGAGAACACGAGGGTCTCATCCCTGGCTGTCCCTTAGCTGAGTGTTGCTGAATCCAGGCTCGCACAGGCCCCATCCCGTGGGGCTGTCAGCTCTGGTGTCAGAGGCAGGGCTGGGCTGTCCGGGGGGCTCTGAGCTGGAGCATCCCCAGGTCTGGGAGAACCCTCACCTCTTTCAGCCTGGCTGAAACCACACCTTCACCAGCAGCAAGTCCTCAGTCTTTCCTCTTGAAACTGTTCCACTTTCCATGGAGTAACGAGAGTTTAAAATGGACTTGCAAGGAGAGCACAGGAAGGTGCACTATTTTCCTAACTAGGGGTTAGGGCACTGTGTTGGTAGAGGTAAATGAGCATGGGGCTCTGCTCTAGCAAATATTTGCATTATTTTTGTTAAGCAGTCACAGAGAACCTACCAGAGCAGCAAACTTTCTTTTTTAATGTCCTAATCTAACTGCAAATCATAAGAAACTACAGGAAACAGGAGGTCTGGGCTCACCTGCCCTTGAGTCAGCTGGATTTCCACTTTGTAGGTGCAAACAGCTGATGCCACTGCAGTGCCACTTGCACAATTCAGTGACACACACTGCTAGGGACAAGTTTTCACAGGTGGAAAAGAGATCAATGCACCTCTTAAAGCAGTTTTATTAACTGTTGACAATTCCCATTATTTTTCGGCCATGGCTGGTTGCACTGTCACTTTTGGCAAACCCTGGGATAGCTCGTGCTCTCTGTGTATGTGAGAGGCTTTGGGCAGGGTGAGGCAGTGCCTGAGCTCCACAGAACACAGCTGGTGTCTCAATCAGGGCAAACCTTTAATTGCGGGGGTCCAGGCCTGGCTCTGGGCTGCTCGTAGAGCTGGACTTGCTGCTGCTAATCCTGCTGCCTGCCAGCCTGTCACTGAGCTCTGCAGCTGGGATTTGCAGCCAGGCTCAGACTCGAGGCACTGTTCTCACACCAGTCAGTCTCTATTAACACACAGCCTGGCCTCAGCTCTTCCTTGTATGTGCATCTTTCAGCCTCTGCAGTGTTCCATCGTTACCATACATTAACTTATTAATCATCCAGATGTACTTAATAAATTCAAATGGTCCAGGTTTTATCTAACATCAGTACGAGCCTACTCTCATTCACCTTGTCAGGGCACATCTGAGCATCTTCCTGAAGTGCAATAAATGCTGTTCCTAATCCAGGCAGTACATGGGCCTCCTCCCTCAAAGGCCGAGCTCAGGCAGTGGAACAGCTCGGATCAGGAGGGAGACATTAGGATTTTCTGAGAGGTGGGAAGGAGAAGGTGAACGTTCATAAGGCACTTGCTGCAAGAATTTCACATACAAAGCCACTCAGGCCTCCGGTTCTGCGTTCTTCACAGCCAATATTTCAGAAAATACAGCCTGGAATTCCTTTATGATCTGATGGCACAATTAACAGCGAGGCACCAGTCTTCATTAGCAGAATGCAAGTTATTTGAAGTTTCATTGTTAAGTACAATGTGAGTACAGTGTTTAGTGCAAAGTGAGGCCTCGTGGTTTTACCTCAAAACTCACTTTCCATTTCTAACGAAGAACAATGATTATTTACATGTCCTTGTTTCTGAGCTGTGCCTGTAGTGCCCAGAGCCTGAAGGCACAGGGACAAGGCACACCTGAGTTCTTGGGGAGTGGGCAATCAGTGGTTCCGATAGAAACTCTCCACATTTCATGTGTAGCTTATCCCTACCTCATTAGCTAATTAAGAAGTGCTAAAATCAGTCTGTTTTGCACCAGTTCTTAGCCCAGCTGGGGTCAGTGCTGCTATAGTGGGGTGCTGCTAGGGAGATTTACAATCTCACCCCTGTGGCATTAACAAATGTCCCCGAACAAGAGCAGGGCAGGCCGGGCTGTCAGAGCTGCAGTTTGTCAGGACAAGGAGCACTGGCTGACAGATCCTTGCAGGTCTGATGCAGCTCCCTGCCTGCCCCTGTGTGGTTCTGACCCTGCCTTGGTGATAACTGGCTGAGAGGTGGGAGCAAACACACAAGGAACTTCTTCAGTTGCTCCAGGTAGATCCATTTGTCGGCCTGCTCAGTCTGCTTTGCCCAAAAATTTGGAACCACTGATTTAAAGAGGCACGTTAAAAAGAGCAATATTAAATTGGATCCCTCAGTTTGGTCCCAGAGGGCTGGGCAGAGCCCTGGGAGGAATGAGATGGAGGGACATGAAACCCCTTCCCAGGTAGCTGCACCTTGGGCTCACCCAGGGCAGAGCCCTGGTTTTATCTGCACATCTGACGTGCCACTGGCCTCCCTTGCAGAAAGCTGACCTCGTGTCAAACGAGATGATCTGACTGACATTTTCTATTTCTGGAAATGATTAATCTGTTTAGAAAAAGTTCAGTTAAGAAAAGCCTTGAAGTTTCTTTCTACGTTTTCATTGATTTCTTAAAGATTGAGTTACATTGCCCATTTGTTAGAGACTGAGCAGCTGCTATTCAAAGAAATTCTGATCCCAATGCTTTGTGAGGCTTTGGAAGGGGCTGCCCAGGGAGATTTCTTCTTTACCCCACAGAATGGCAGTCTGGGTTCTCTGCAAATTTGTTTGCATTTCATTTTTTTCCAGCCTGTTCTGAGCTATAAATACTCTCAGGACCATTAGGCTCCTATCAGATACATTCATATTTGCCCTTCTTTTGGCATTCCAGTCCCCAGCTGAATCTGATAAGCAGATCAGTCACTGCCATGTCAGCTAAGAAGAGCAATGTTGTACCTTAATATTTGTCATCGTTACCCAACACACCCATGCAGAGCAAGCTGTGAGGAATGCAGGGTTTCACGCTTTATCAGCTGTAACTAAACATCTGGTTACAAAAAAAAATGAATCACTCAAAGTTAATGAAGGTTATGATTTCGTATAATCCTTTTCAAGCAAAACAAATTCCACTGGAAGAATATAACAGATTAACTGTGGAACTGAATCAATTGAGGTTTTGCCATCAGTTATTTATAACCCATCCGGTTTCCATTCGAAGCTCAAACTTTGTTTTGTCATTGCCAGCAGGACTTTTGCATTTCTTTTTCAATGTGCTCTCGAATGCATTCATTTGGTAGTTTCCTAGAAACATAACCACTGGCTTAGCTGGGAGTTCAAGCAGATTAGTTCAGTTTGTGTTACTGAAACGCTGCTTTCAACAAGAGAAAATGAAATGCAGGTATTCCTTAAATTCTTGTGTGCAATACCTGGCACAGGCTGCAGCTGCAGAGGTGGAGGAAGGTGGCCTTCTGTAGCCTTTCTCATCAGCAGATCTGAGCGATTTCTCACCCAGCAGGAAGAACTTGGCAGTGCCAGGAGGAGGAAGGAAATCTGAATTTCCTTTCTGAGGTGGGAGGAACAGAGGCACTCTGGTGTGCAGAGGTGCTGCCCAAGCTGGGAAGGGCTGAAGTGGGCAGTGCTGTGCTGGGCAGGAGGGCAAAGGGCTTCAGAGGAGCCAAGGGAAAAGGAGGGGGATATTTCACACTGGTGCTCTTGGAGAGATGGTTGGAATTGGTTGGGAAGAGCAGGCAGGCAGCCTGACACCACTGCTCTGGGCAGGGCAAAACCAGCAAACCAAAAGAGGGCACAGTGACAGAGCAGAAGCCTCCCAAATTGAAAAGGGATGCATGAGTGCTTTAAAATCACTGAACAATTTCCTGGCACGAGTGACAGAATTTTAGGTGGTATGACAGAGGACAAGTGCTTTAATGAAGCCTCTGAATTTTATTCCCTATCAGATTATGATTTATCTTAATGTAATTTAGAGTATTCATTTAATTTCATGTTAAAAGCAAAGCTAAATAAAACTGCTTGCTTTTTGAGAATGCTGCTCCCTGCACCCCTGAGTCTGGGATTTAGCAGGCTAATGGGATCAGTCATCCCCTACTTAAATACATCCTGGACAGCATTCAAAGGAATGTCGTTGTTTGTGTCCAAACTGGGCTGTCCTCCTCTTTTTAGCATCTCTGAAAATAACTGAAGATCCTGCCAGTGGTGCCAGGGCAGGCTGTGCCTGCGGGAGCATCTCTCCCACCCCACTGGCCCAGGGCCTGCTCTCCTTGACCTCCCACTCTGGCTCCTGCTGGGGCTGGGGTTTGGTGACCCAGGTCCAGTGTGCCCAAACCCTTCCCTGCCCGTTGCTGGGGACAATCTGTGGTACCAGCCCCGCTCGGTGCTGGTCCCAGTGCCCATCACCAGCAGGGTGGTGCCAGCCCCAGTGCCACACGTGTGCTGGGGGGGTGAGGGACAGTCGTGGCCAGCTGGGCTGGGGAATGGCCACCAGGAAAAGCCTGGGCGTGGCGGGAGCAGTGCACTAGCAGCCAGCCTGTTGCTGTCTGAGTCCCCAAAAACTCAGGTGAAACAGGAGGTAATTCACATTAAAAGGTCAAGTCATCAGTGCTGGACACACAGCAATTCATGTCTGACCCCCAGAGCAAAGGAAAACTTCCAGTGGGAGAAATCCCAGTGGGCTCAGCTCTGCCCTCTCGTGCTGCGATGTAAATCCAGGATAGTTTGCTTTGATAAATCTGGGAACCGGACAGAGCCACTGCAATTACTCATTTAATGATGAAGCACAAAAACAAATGGATTCGGGATCTTTCTGGAAGGCAAATATGAGCACAAAAATAGAGTTGCTGTGACAGGCCCCTTTTTGCTGGATAAAGTTTCACATCCTTCCAAACGACACCCAGTTGTCTCCTCTGTGTAGCAAAGATCTCCCACTTTTTCCCAAAGCTTCTAGGCTTATCTATTTTTGTTTTTCCCAGCTGTTGTTGTAAAATCTGTTATCTTTAATGTATTACCCTGAAAAACAACACACCTTTGAGAAGGCCAGTGGACTGTGACATAATTAGATGCAAAATGCACATCTAAAAGCTGTTTACTTCCTGTAACACAAGGATAACTACTAATGAATCACCGACTCTGGGGATTCTCAGTTTGTAACTGGATACTCCACAAACCTCTTATCAGATCAACAATGATTTCTGTCAAAAAAGGGGGGAAAAAAAGAAAAGTGGGGGTGGGCAGGGTTTTTTTTCCCCTGAAACCAGAGTTTAGCCTATATGCACCGATTCTAAAGCATTTTTAGCATGTCAGGCAGAGTAGTCATGGTGAGTTTGAAGGGATAAGGGAAGATAAAGTGTATCAAAGCAGGATCTGACACTCGTGATGCTATGCAGACCTTTCTTTCTGAGAGCATCTCGCAGGCTGGACTGACAGCAGGGATTAATCCATGCAATGGCAATAAACAATAGTTGAAGTGGGGTTGAGGCCTAACACCTGGATGTTGTGTTAGCAGCAGCAGAGGAGCCTGCTCCGTGCTGGGGGTGAATATCTATGATTCTGACACTGCTGCTTTGCCAGCAACAGGTAAGGCTGCTCAGACCTCTTTTGTGAAAGGATTTTTTCCTTTTTTTTCCTCCTTTTTGTCCATGGAAAAGCCACAAGCTGTCTGATCCAGATGAAACGCTTCAGCACGTTTCCATCCTGGCCTCGTTGCCAGGTACGAGCAGCTCAGGCACACGGACTGACGTTGTGGGTTATCTCCAGATCCATATTTACCCAGGATCAGGCTTTCCCTGCCGGGCACGGGCACCTCGGGGTTGGTGAGGTGGTGCCAGGGGTGCAGCCGAGTGTCCCAGGCAGGACAGTGGGGACCCTCCACAGGCTCCTTGGCCATCCCCAGCGCTGTCCTCACCACAACCGAGTTTGTCACCTCCGCTCAAGCGTGTCAGCCCTGCCGAGGGTGCAGGAGGGAGAGAACGGGGAAATCTCCCCTTATCTTCCCTGGGGTCACCCTTTCTGGCTATAAAACTTGCCCCAAAATTTGCCTCAAGAAGCAGGAAGGCCGCAGAGAGGCCGGAGCTCCACCAGGCACCGAGGGAGTGTCGGGAAGGCCCGGTGCAGCGAAACCTCGGCGGGAAGTTCACCGTGTGGGGGCTTTTCTCCATTTCTGACCTCATTTACTCTCGTGTATTATCTCTGACTCCTCAGGGTCAGCCTATGTAGGTCAGGGATTCATTGACATAGATGTTCATCTCTCCTCTTTACAAGGAGAAGAAGGCAGGGGGGAGGAAAGGGAAAGTGGGTTGGACAGACTGACAGAAGGCCCCAACAGCCTCGTCCAGAGAGTGATCCAGTGAGAGGACGTGAGGGCAGGCGGGAGAGGGAGAATGGGGGAAGAGGAAAAGTGGTTCAAGTGATGCTTTGGAGCAACAGTTTGGAAAATACACGTGTGGGAGCCATCAGGCTGATTTGGAGGTGCTGCACCGTGGTCCTGCCAGGACAGGCCTGGTCTGGCCAGCCTGAGAGCAGAGCACTGCGGTCATGGCACACACAGAGCCCCAGGCAGACCCAGGGTGGAACACCTCCAGCTAGATGGTTTCTGTAAAATTACTTGGAGAATTTAATTATCCTAGGAGATCCCCCGAGAAAACTAAGGGAGATGGGATGTATTTGCTGTTTCATGCTCTGTTACAAGCATTTTTTGCATTCAGCAGCACCAAATGATATGTAGAAAATCAAATTGCTAAGATGCTTGGCCAAGATCAAGAGAGATTTTGCTTAGGGAAACAAGGAATCAAATCCAGATTTCCCAAAGCCATATGTGAGTTCCATCCTGCCAGTCTGGGCTCACCCACAGTGAATTAAATCAGCCTTTGATTTAGGGGCAAGGTCACTTTTGGCCATAGTTATCTGGAGGTAGAAGTGGCTATTCCACTTTCACCTGTCTCATCGGGTTCTTTATAACTACCCAGCCCTTCCTCAAAAATAGCGCAGGGAAATATCAAATATAATTCTGTGAACTAACCATTCTGTGTCAGCTCCTGCCGAGACATTCATTTGAATAAATAGCTATGATATTATTTTTTCTTCAATCCTTTTCTCTGTCTGGACAACTGGCACAATTTTGTCCCCTTCCTCTGCTACTTGGCCAGTGTATTTAGATGTTACAGAAGAGATTTTGAACACACTGAGTGCTCACCAGGGCCAAGGTCTGAGGCTGGTGGGCAGTGAGGTATCTGAAATACAGAAGTCTGTCTAATTCAGTCCCACTCATGTGTTACTGGAAGCCTTTCTGCTAAATTCAAGCTTACGATCAGCCTGTTAATGTTTACAATGTGGCTCTTTTGGAATAGATGGGAAGGATTTGCAAAGTGAATGTGCCTATAAAATCTCTTATTTACATGCATCATTTGAGTGATTGTGTGTGCAGAAGGACAATGACGTGAGTTGTTTCCTATGCAGTGTATTCAGCAGTCTTTTTCATGCAGCAGCGTGGGCACAATGGGTTTTTAGGGGCATTCATCAGTGCCCTCCTCTGTAACCTGCCTCACAGAGTTTACAGCAACTTGATTTCAGAGAGTGTTAGATTTCCAGAAGAGAAAAAAAAGAAAGAAAGAAAGAAAAAAACCACACATCAAACTAGGCTTGTGAATGTGGGCAGTTAGGGGAATGTTGCACAGCTGGGCAGCTGCTCAGCCTGGCAGAGCTTTGGAGCCCATCCTCTGCCTCACGGCTGCACCTCTTTGGGCCTTGGGGGATTTTTTTGCCCAGCTCCTTTCGGCGTTTAAAAACCTGTTTCTAGCGATAAGGGCCGTGCTTGGGAAGGGAATGTCCTTTCTGTGGTTATGAATGATGGAATGTCTGATGGATGAGTCAGAACCAGCTACAGTTAAGTAGGAGCCACTCTGTGAGACATCTGATGGTGAAGCAGAAGGAGGAGCCCGTTGCTGTGGGGTTTGTGCTGGGTTTCACCAGGACACATCACAGCTTAGGCAGCAACCTGTGCCTTCCTCCTGTCTCAGCTCTGCCTGGCTTGTCCTTCCATGAGGACATGAGCCTGGTGGCTTTTTCCTCAGGGTGCAGCACACAGAGGCTGCTCTGAAAATTCTGACAGCTACTAAATACAGATAATACATTCACAATACTGGCTGGATGCATCAGATAATTAAGCCTTTAGGCTAAGGAGCATCTAGCAGCAGAAATATGCAAACCTTGCTCACAAAATTTCACCTGTGATTTATTTTTGATCTACCAAATATTGCGTCACAATGCAGATCTTTTGATCTGAGTGTTCCCACCTGCTCTCAGAATAGGAGCACCCAAGGTCTCTCGGCAGAACTGGGGGGTGGATGCCCACCTTGTTCATTTACATTCATCCAACTACTATATTAAAATTTAAAAAAGCAAGTGAAGTCTGTATCCAGCTCTGTTTGGTGATGGAACCTCCTTGTCACTGCAGCAGAAATTAATGTTTTGTCAACAGCTCTTAACAGGAGGGTTGCAAAGACCCCGACTTCCTGAAGTGAGGAAATGGCCAAGAAGCAGCAGAGCTCTGACATCTGAATTTTAATACACCAGCCCCTTAGGAAGCTGATCAGGAAGGGGGAGGTGGGGGGGAAGTATTTGTGCAAAATGCTTTTATTTGACTGTTTTCTCTCCATTCAGGAAGAGTAGTTGCCCTAACAATGGCACGAATGTAGTGTATCGGTGAGTTGTATCCCTTGAACTCCAACTTACAGAACAAAAGACTTCTGAGAAGCATCCATGCAGCAGATGTTTAGTTATCTGAAGTGTCAGAATGCCAATTAGATATTGAACATGGCAGGAGGAGGGTGGAGTTTCCAAAACAAATGAATGATGAATAGGAACAGTTCCCGAGTTTGGTCTAAAGTCCTGCTGTTCTTTTGTAAAATGATTTGTGGCAAATTTGTTTTGTCACTGAGGCATAGTTCCCCTTCAGGATTTAAGTGATTTTTATAATCACTCCAAGGAAACTTAAAAAAAAAATGAAAAAGAAAAAAAAAAAAGGAGAAAGAATATGAGGATAAAATGCCTTATTTGTTATGAAGAACAGGCTCTAAAAATGAACATGTTTTAAAGTGTAACCAAATAATCCTGTCTTCCATGTGGTTCATACATAGGGGCTACTCCCCCACAGTGAAATCCTACCCTTGCATTGCAATAGAAAGGAGATTCTTTCTCAGGAGAGGGGGGGGAGGCAAAACATGAATGAATTCAGTGAAAATCGTTTGTTTCAGAGATTAAATTTTAAATTTTATTGCTAGTCAGTGCCAGGATAATCTTGTACATGGTGGCATGAAGCGGGTTAAAAACAAATCAGCGAGGTTACAAAATGCCTCCGTAGCTGACTTGCATTTTTATTGTCATTGACCTCAGTAAATCATTGCTAGAAATTAATATAACATGGACATTTTCAGCTCAGTGCTTTGCATGGCGTGGCGTTTAAAATACTCATCTTTGACTCACAAAATGCTCTGGAATTTTCTTCTAAACAGCCACACACAACTTGTAAATGCACTCAGGACAACTGAGCCTGTGTGTCCCTGGCAAATGAGAATAATCCTGGACAGTATAAAATACCAGGCAAGGCAGCAGAGAGGAAATTGGACTTGCATTGACTTAAATAAGCAAGTGCTGTGACAAAATTGTTTAGTTCTCTTTTGACCTCTCGAGGTCACGTTTGACTATTTATGCTATCTCCTAATGCTCGACTTCTCCCTGCCTGGTAACAATTATGTGTTTATGCTGTTCTTTGCCTTCCCAGTTGGTATATTAAACAATCACTAATTACTGCATAAAAATATACATTCCTGTTTTGGAGCTTCCTGTAAACACCCAGCTACTTCCAAACGCTCCATTCAAACGGCCAAATAAAAACCTCCGTGGTTTAGTCATGTTGGCTGATTTGTTTAAAACAAAAGCATAGAACCCAAAATATTAAAAATTTACTTCTTTTTTTTCCATCTATATATGGGAACAAATAGCAAGACTTATTTTGGGGAGGAGGGAGTTGAATGATGTGGGTAGATCTGGAATTTGTTTGCAGCGTTGTTATCAAAGGAAAAGCTCAGCCGAACACAATTTTAATGGACATTTTGTGATCATCTTTACTGTAGGATTTGGCCCTTTTGTCTTTGGAGGGGTAGTGTCAAAAAAGCTGAGAAAAAGACCTTTTTTACTGTCCTATATACGACAATTCCTGTCAAATTCAGCAGGAAAGACAATAAGAATTAAGTCTCAGAGTGAGTTCTGCTGCTTTGAGAGCTCTCCCTGTTCCCACTGGGGTCCACAGATGTTGCTTAATTCCAAAGGCTGCCAAGCCAAAGTGAAGCTAATCTAAGGTTAGATCCTGACACTCGTATTTAAGCACTTGAGTGAAAGAGATTTGATGTTTAAGATATTCAGAGATTCCATTTTCCACTAAGCAGCAGCCACCAAACACTTTCAGAAAATATTAAGTTTTCATGAAAAGTATCCAGCTACTGTAAGACCTCTGATTTTTTTTATTTTTTTTTTTCTGCCTTTTGTTAATTTTATGTCCCTTAGTTCAATGCTGCAACTTGAAAATAATTCAGGCAATTTATTGTGGCTACCACTGAGAGACAGATTGAGCAATTCCCCCCACCAGGGTATTCCAATGCATTTCAATAAGGCTGTTAAGCACCACACAGGTCATGCACTTTGCCCACCTGGTTCTTCCCTGGGTAGTGCTTAAAAACGTGGAACTCTTATAAAAAATTGGCTACAAAATACAATTTTCCCCTGCTCTTTTAGTTGACAAACTTTACTTCCGCACCAAGCATTCCTCAGAGAAATCAGTTCATGACAATGACAGTGCTGGATGACTTCTCTGGCCAGACTTGGTCTTTCTGCTTTAACTTCTACAAACGCTGGGCAGCTGGTTCCCTGTGGGTGTTAATTGTGTCTCAGTGGCTCAACCATGGCCAGTTTTCCACTCAACCACAGACAGAAGTCACCCTTAAAATCTGTTCTCTTACCACCTTACGCTGATATTAAATCAGCACCCCGGCCTTTAGTAGGTGCATGTGATACTCCAGGAGAGGGGACGAGGTGCTGGGACAGCCCAGAGCCAGGGCCAAGTGACAGAATCCTGCTCCCGATGACGTTACAGTACGTAAAGCAGTGAAACGGGGCAGGAAAGCCATTTCCCAGGCTATTTCCTGATTTCCTGCTCTCTGCATTCCTGCCCATAAACCTTTAATTCATTTCAGAATGCAGAGGTCATGACAAAAGTCAGAGGATAAATATCCCCTTTTGACAAACAGAAGGGTGACAGCAGTTTCTGCGCGGCGGTTTCGGGGCCAGGTGTTTCCCATACACTGTATGGAAACGTGTCCATGTTGTGTTAGTGTTTCAACTGTAAACACTCTGCAGAGTTATGCTCCAAAATAATTTCTTGATGGCAAGGCAGAAGCGTTCCCATCTGTATTTGTGCAAGGTCTGTCTGTCCAAGGAGATTCAGGGTTCCAGTGTGAAACAAGTCACAGAATCAGGATCTGTGTGACAAATGTCCTGCAGTGAATTGCTGCTGATGCAGGAATTACATATTTCATATTGGAGCAATGCAAATATTTGCTTTTTAGTAACAAAGCAGCCAAAGGTTTAACTCGCAAAGAGGCTATTCTGTGATCCCTGAATATTATATTGCAATTATTTCTTGTGGTTTGTTATGAGAACCGACTGCGAGTGAGGGGAGAGTTTTGTCACTATTACACAAAAGGAAATAGGCTGGACATCAGCAGGAATTTCTCCATGGAGAAGGATGCTCAGGCCTCGGCAGGGGCTGCCCAGGGAGGTTTGGAGTCCCCATCCCTGGAGGTGTCCAAGGAATTCCCGGAGGTGGCACTCAGAGCTCTGGGCTGGGGACAAGGTGGGGATGGGGCACAGCTGGGACTCCATGGCCTTGGAGGGTTTTCCAACCCTCATGATTCCATGATTCTGTGAAAGAGGGATAAGGTACAAAGTTACAACTGGTGGCAGTTCTTTGCCCAGGCCAGCCCCCGCGTTGGTCCTTGCAGACATTTTTCAAATAAACATTTAGGCTCTTGGAATGATGAGACAGAAGCACGGCCTGCACTCTGCTGTGCTGAGAGTCGTGCACTGAATCTCCCAGCAGAGAGAGGCAGAGAAAATTCTGCAGTGCAAGCACGGAATCCATAGGATTTGGTACCTGCCAGGAGGGTTGCACCCCAGGGAGTGACTGCTGCACCCCCAAGGGCAGGGTGGCTCTGCACGAGTCCCAGCTCAGCCCATGGGGACATGCCACAGTCCAAGTCAATAAAGTGCAGGAGTTTTGTTTAGCTAAAAAATCTTTCGGCTTAGATGGCTCAACCTCAAACGATCCTCTGATAAGCAGAGAGAAAATACACACCCTCAATTCGCTATTATTTGGAAAAGAAGAGCCTAAAGAGGAAAGGGATAACTGTGAGTGCCTGGGAGCAGCGAGTTCAGGGGTATTGCAGATGGTCCTCAGAACCACCACAGCCTCTGGGCCTTCCCTGCTGAGCCACTGCCTTCAGAGATGTCTCAGTACCTTTACCTCTTCTGGCTTTTAGTTGGTTTGTTCTGTTTGTTTTTTCCCTGAGTGAGAGAAAGATTTGATCATTCAAATAAAACTAGAATAGGACCTGCCTTGAAAGAAATCAGGAAAATAGGAGGACAGGGTTGATGTCCCTACTGCAAGATTTTGTGTCCTGCTTCCACTTGCACGAGGTGTGAGACTTGGCAAAGATCTGTTGGACCAAAAATATTCTGGGCTGCTAAGTGAGGATAAGGAATAGCAAAAAAGATTGGAGAGAAAATGGATGGGAAAAGAAAAACCAGTGTATCTTTTTCTACTCCTGACTCCCTTCTCAGCCTCAAGGCTCGGTGTTTGTGAAGCTCCCCCTGTGCCAAGGATTTCCAGTCATACACAGGACAACTGAGAACCCCACAGCAAGGAGGGGTGGGTGGCACTGAGGAGCTGTTATCACCCAGATCAATGTTTCCTGCAATCCAAACCACTGTGGCTGGCTGGAAATGAATTGATTGCAGCTGTCCAGATGTCACTGGCTCCCAGCATCTCCAAAGTGACTTCTCCCCGTGGAAAACTGAAGACTCTCATGGACTTACACCTCAGGCCTCCCAAGGGACATCCATGGGTTATTATCCATTATTTCACCAAGGGTGCTGGCAGTGGGTGACCTGCACAAACACCCTCTGCAGCTGTTCCAAAAGCTGCTGGATAAAACCTGGAAAATGCTACTGAGAAATAAAACAATCCTTTCTGCACATAACTATCGTTATTACTTGCTTTAGAAGTCGACTTGGTTTCATTAGATAGCAAAGTTTGAAAGCAACCTTCAAACAACCCTTTTCGCCCCCATCCTCCAAATAAAATGTGAAGGAGATAAATAGATTAGGGTCCTGTTTGCATATTGATAAGAAAAAGTACATTACATCAATGTAACCAAATATCTTATCACAGGCATTGCAGACTTCAAGGTCCCTATTAATATGAGAGCAGGGAAAAACCTGAGTGTTGAAATCAGCTCATTAAAGGGCTTGGTTCCCCTCAGGTTTTATGAAGTGATGTGAATTACTGTTCATCAGGGATGGAAGGAAGTGTGGCATCCTCTGAGATGGCTCAGCTGACCTAAGGCTCCTTAAATTCCTCACGTGCTTTGAAGTGACTTATGTACAGCAAAGTTTTCCCCAAACTGTGGCAGCAATTCCCCCTGGCCAGCAAAGCAGCATCTCCTTCATCCATTACTGGGGACTAAGGAAGCATAGTTACCCTTTCAGAATTTCTTTTTTTTTGGAAGCTGAAAGGAATGAAATGGTTTGGGGAAAGGAATTTCTAAACCCAGGATGTCAGTGTTGCAATGATGGATGTGAGTTTTGTTCAGCTCTTCACCTGCCTTTGTTTTCCTGCTCGGCCACCTCAAAGGCCTCTGGTTTTGCTCTTTTCCCTGGACAGCAGCAGATTTTGGTGTCCTTTTTGTGCGTTATCTTGGCTCCAGAGGTGCTGTTCTGTAATGTCAGTGGTGATTTCCTTCAGTGTTGGTTGCTGTCTGCCTGGCCCAGCCCCTGGGATGGGAACAGGGGCAGGTTCTGTGCTGGGATATCCAACACAGCCTGCGAGGAGGCTGCAGGCTGAGAACTGCCCAGGCACAAAGTCTGTGACCTTCCCTCTTCCTCTCCTCTCCACAGACTGGGTAACACGATGAGATTCAACTTGGGCCTTGCACTTTGTCCATTTGTGGCGGGTGTTCCATCTCCAAATTTCCCCTGAAAAATAACAAAGAGAGCGGAGGAGTGTTATGGGATCTGCCACAAAGAAAATCTGCAAAATGCACTCAGATAAAGGACAGAAAAATAAGGGAAAGTAAAACTTGTCTATATTTAACAAGGATCTAGCTGAGAATGTGAACAGCTCAAAAACCAAACCCCATGTATCAACCGTGAGGCACTGCCAGCACCTCCTCCCCGAAATCCATGAGCGAGGAGCTGTCCTGGGGAACAGTAAGGCCATGTTTTCAAAGTTCCTTTTTTTTCTTTCTCCTCTCAGAAAATCCGGGGACTCCAACCTGAATGATTGTTGCATGCTAAATAATATTAGCATTTAAATAGCCCAGCATTGTAGTTAACAACTGGGTGAGAGTAATGGGAGGGTGGCAGTGCTGGGTTCACACCTCTGGCCCCGGCCCTTTCCTACCCTCACTGTGCAGGGAGGAGGCAGCGCTTCTCCCCCTTTGTTTAAGATCTTTGCGGGGATAATGAAGATCCAGCAGCAGCTATAAAAAGCTAAAATCCTAGGCCTGTCCTTCAGCTTTTGCCTCTAACTGCCTGTAAACTCATGCCTTGCTCGAAATATGACCCTGATCAAGAAACTCTCAATAAGCTCCTTGAAGCACATTTAAAAATTCTCTTTTTATTTCGTTTAATAAGCTTGACGGGCTCTTGCCCATAAGGAGGCTGCACAGAATGTGTGTATACTCAGGTGTCCTCATTGTCACAGCTGAGATGTTGATATGTTGCCATGGAGGAAGGCTATTAATGAGAGGAAATTAAATTAGATCACCTCTGCGCATTTATCTGCACACAGCACAGCTTCAAGTCTCGAGGAGAGGGAGTTCTTGTGGGAAAGCAATTAATAGATGCAGGTGCACAGGAAAAAAATTGCATTTCTTACAGACCTCTGAAGGATGCAGATGATATTTGGGCTCTTTGACATGCTAATCACCAAATTTCACAGACACAGGGTGATTTACTTCACACAAATTTCATAATTAGCAAAATGTATTGTTTTTCCAGAGTTGCTTTCAAAAGGTAACAGATGCAGCTGTCTAAGGTAGGGGACGTAAATCATTTGCAGCTCGTGTAGAAAGTTGTTAAAGACACCTCAGTCTTGTCTGGTGCTGTGTCCCACAGCAGAACGTGGCACCAAAAGTGTCCGAAAATCCTGGGGGCTGCTGGAGAGTGAGGAGTTAACCTGGGTAAAACAAACGTGTGTGGTTAGCTGGGGCAGGGAGGGCTGAGGCTACAAGAAATGGATCTTCTGGAAGCAGGACAGGAGGCCATGGGAAGAGGGGCCTTTGTGTCAACCAGAACTTTCTGCCCCAGATCCCCAGAAGGAGATGAAGAAGATGAGACCTGAACAAAGCCCGACCCAGATCCTCAGTGCTGACAGATTTGTTGGGTTGTTTGGGTTGGGTTTTTTCCTTCTGTTATGGGTTTAGAGGTGTCTCTTGTGCCAGCCTGAAGGAGCTAAATTTGCCCCTGGAGGGCTCTGGAGCCAGGGTAGGTGGGCAGGACCCCCCAGTCCAGCACCAGCCCAGGGATCTCCTTCCTTTTGACTCCCCTAGTGAGGAAGGGACAGTAATTATCAGCCATGGGGACCTCTGACCAATCCATTCCCATTCCGTGACAATTCCACACTTATTTTGCTTGATAGGGTGACAAATGAGATATTTTATAACTGTAGGTAATTGTCCTCAGTTGAAAAACAAGAAAATTGAGCCCCAAGGTTACCCAAGCTACAGTCAGGTATAGCAGGAGGTAAAAATCCACCTTTTGAACAATGAGCTCAGTAGGAAATGGCACCAACTCTTTATTCTGGAAGGAAACTCAGTAGATTATGATGAAACTGTAATTAATATCAAATATGTAAATTATACATAACAATGTCTCAGCACTAAACAAATACACTAGATTTAAATAATTATGCCACTCAAGTTTTTTAAATCTTGGACTTCTAAGTTTCCTGAGAGATGTACTGAAACTAACTTGCTTTAAGAAAATGTACAGTACATTTGCTGAGGTTTTGTCCCAAAGGAGAATGAATCAACGACAACTTTTCTTTTTCTTCTCTGCTCAGCCACAATCCAGCCGAAATCTGAACAATAAATCCTGCCCCTGGGCTGAAATCCTGTATGACAGGTCACAGCCCCGAGCGAAATTTCAGAGATGAGCCACGTAAGCCCTGCAAACAGGAGCTGATAATGATAACAATCACCACCAAACCTTTAACCGTGCCTGTGCTAGTGTGGGTCACTCTCATACAATTTTGTATGTTAAACAACAGATGTCAAACCGAAGAAAGGAAAGAGGCCTTTGCTTTTCTTCTGCTGTGGACCTTGTTCTTGCAAAGCAGCCATTTTTTCAGTTGCCATGACAGTGTTAATAGGAGTTTATCATTTTCCCATGCCTGCTGCATACTGATGAGGGATCAATTCATGACTGTTATCTGTAGGGCTGGGAAGGGTCCAGCACTGCATCCCTGGAGTGCTGAGGCTCAGGACAGCACCTCCATCCCCAATTTTGGGGGAGCAGCCTGTGCTGGGCACCTCTAACAGCAGCGGGGTGAGGAAATGCAGCAGCCAGGGCTAACGACCCAGGGCAGCCTCCAAAAAGTTGGATTTGCTATTTCCTGACCTGTGCTGGGGAAAAGCAGCTGTGAAATATTCACAGAGATAAGGAATGGCTTGGGCCGCATGGGGAAAGCTGAGGTTTCTGTGAATTTGGCTGAACTTCGGGCCCTGGAAACTTTTTATTTGGAGCACTTTGTTTTAGGCTGTTAGGGGAAAGGCAGATCTCACCTTCTGCAGGAAGCACCGGCGTTTCAGAGGGATTTTGGCCGGGTATTGTGTGAGCTGGGGGATCCTGCCCCCACCAAGCACTTCCCTCAAATCCAGCGGTGAAAAGAGATGAAGAAACTGAGATTAGGAACTGATTGCAGAACTGGTGGGGGCATGATTGAAGTGATGCTGAACAGTTTTATCCTAAAAGTTAAGGAATGCCAGGATACAAAACACATCACAGACTGGAAGAGCTCAGCCCCAGATGCAGAGGCTTTTCCTCCTCATCAGTTCATCCACTGCACTGGGAAATATGGGGTTGAATTAGGATTATTCATATTTATGCCATGATTTATTCTAGGTAGCAAATTGGGTTCAAATCAAGGCCTAATCTGAGCTGTGTAAGATTTTCAAATGCATTATGTAGCATCACACTGATAATGCCATGGATTTCTAGATGTAAAGTTTTCACCCATTTTCCTTTTGGCTTCCTGTGTTTGTTTTGCTGCTATAAAATCCCAAAGAAATGAAGGCAGACAGTTTTCCCTTTTTTTCCACACAGACATTTTTTTGAAAGAAATCTGAAAGCATTTTGGTCTTTTTTTTTCCTCCTTTCTTTTTTTTCTTTTTTTTTTTNTTTTTTTTTTTTTTTTTTTTTTGTGTATGTGCTATTTGCAGTTGTTCTTTTATCACTATCTTCAGGAAGCAGCATTACCATGCTGCAGATAAGAGGCACATCCAGATGTGCATATCAAAGGATGAACAACTACTTATTAAGAAAAACTCCTTTTACGCCGAGCAGGGTTCAAAGGAAGAGTAAAGTCTAAGGCATAAGCGACAAAACTGTCTGGCAATTCTGTGCATTGTCAACCTAATGCACAGAATGGGGGAGAAAACAGTTTCATCCCAAAGAAATGGTTGCAAAATGCATGTGGAAAGACAAAAAGACACTCTAAGGGCCAATACCCTTCAAAGCAGTGACAGTATTCCTTTAATTTTTGTACATTAAAAAAATTAGTGTTGAATATGCTTTTTTTTTTTTGGCTGTAGCATTTTAACAAAAAGTTCCCAGGGAAAGGCAGCTGAAGCCAGGTCCGTGATCCCATTTGGATAATGCTGGGAAACGCTTGAGCTTGCCAAGGCCGCGTGGCAAAATATTCACGTGTTACCCACCATCTTCCTAAAATATCCTTGAAAACTAAAGGCAAAGCATGTCTGGCTGGCTCTGTCACTGTAACCACGGTGAAATTCAGATGGCTTTGGTGCTCCTACCTCTTGCTCTTTTATCCTGTGAAGGTCCCTAACCCAGGAATAACTGATTCAATATCAGTCTCAGTGTCTGGGGACCTTTTGTGAGACTGAAAGCTAAACCCTTGGATGCCCAGTGTTCCCCCTTCAGAAATATGGACAGACACTGTAAACCAATTTTAAAAACATCAAAAATCTGGATCTGGACTGGGAGTGATCTAAGGCAGGGGGATTCCTTGCCCAGGAGCTGGGGCGTGCCCAGCCCTGCCTGCTGAACCAGCGCGGCAGGGCCAGGCTGCTCCTCAGTGGCTCTGCTGGGAACACGGCTGCAGACAGAATTCTCCCCTTCTTTGCCACGCAGTGCGACCTCCTTTCTTTAGGGACACCCATCACAAAATATCAGGGAGCCAGGAGAGAGCTGAGCGCAGTGAATGCTGTTCTCTCTGAGCAGTCCCAGGATTTGGTCCCTGCCCTGGTGCTTTAACACACCCCGAGCTAACCTGGAGCAAAAACCCCAACTTTCTGTCTGTCGCATGGTCAGTGGGCCAGCCGTGGGTTAGATCTGCTGAAGTGCATCAAAATCAGCTTCTTTCCCCTCTGTTTCCCTGTCTGCTCCCACCAAAGGCTGGGAAGACATCTGTAAGGAGAGTTTATATTCTTTTTGGTGGAATCACTGCTTTCTGACAGCCCCCCAGTGCCCTTGAGACAGCTGGACTCTGAATATCTGAAGTTACAGCTCATGTCAGGAGCTGATGATGCAAAATGCTGCTGAGGTTCAGGAGTGAGAGGCTGGGAGTCTGATGGGAATGCTGTTGGGCTGAGCAGGGTGTACTCAGGCCTCATCCTGCAATGATCAGGGAAATCCACTTGCAAGCAGCAAGATTTGACCTCGTTCTTTGAAAGGCCTTTGGACAGATTGATTATTTCTAATCAATCTTTCACCGTGAGTAAATTGAAATAAAATCATATTCAGGTTCCCATCCTGGCAACAGCACAACACAGGATAGTTTAGCTGCTGGCTTATTCACTGCAAGTTTCTGAGCTCTTTTCATTTTTAGCTTTGTTGAAAATATGAGATTGCATAAAGCACTCCCATGTTTTATGTAACAGCCTCACATGGCTTCACGTTATAATTTCACATCAGTTTTACCTCAGAGTTTCTAACAGGTCAAGTAACCTTCTGATTTCATTTAAAGTTTCCATTATTCTCCCCTGAAAAGGAAAATCTAGCTCTTGTTTGGACAGCTTTGGTAACTCCAAAGGAAAAATTGGGCATTATAGTGAATACAAAGGATTCACTTTCCATGCATTAGGCTTTTGAATTGCTTTCTTAATGCAAAGTTGGACAGGAGAGTATAGGCAGGGAAAAAAGATCATTTTGTGTCCATGGTCAGATGTCAATATTGACAAAAATAAATGGAATGTAACAATAGATCCTTGCAAAGATGAAGGTCATATGACTAAAATGTCCAAGCAGACCTTGCACTATGGCTGTATCTTATTGCTGTTTGTGATAAATCACTGGCTTCCCCCCTCCCCTTGTTTAAAACATGCAAAAACAGAGTAAATTTGGAATTTTAGCCCATTTGAGGCAATAATAGTGAAGGCAAATCTGAACTGAGGCACTGGGACAACAAAAATTAAAATAAAATTTTAAAAAAAGAAAGCAAGAAATAAGGAGATCAGGAGTGTTGGTGTCCCTGAGGTCTGTGTATGGTTTGAAATTTATTTCTTCCAGGCTCAGATGATGCAAACTGCTGCCCCTGCCCAGGGCGCTGGGCTCAGCTCCGGTTTGGAAATTGGGTTAATTAGGGGTAGTCTGCAAACTCATTGTGGCTTCAACTGAGAGTTTTCCTCACGTCAGGCTTTCTTGCCCAAGTCAATCCCTTTCTGGAATCCATCTCAGATTCTTCCAGGTTTTTATTTAGCCCAGTTAATTCCATTGTTTTAAATGGAAGAAGCTGCTCAGCATTCAAACCTTTTCCCCTGGAGGTTCTTCCCGAAGCGAGGGGCAGAGCTCAGCCCTGTCTGTGCCACCCCCCAGTGTCACTGGAGGGCTGAACCTGAGCAAAACCTGCTTTGCTCCGTGGGGATCAGAGAAACTCCACCTGTCTCTGAGACCTTCGGCTCAGCAGCTCTTGAGAATTCTCAAGTGTCATCATTTATGGCCTCCACACACAGTTTCTCATGGCTTTGGTGCTCCTGCTCTTGCTCTTTTATCCTGTGAAGGTCCCTAACCCAGGAATAACTGATTCAATATCAGTCTCAGTGTCTGGGGACCTTTTGTGAGACTGAAAGAGAAACCCTTGGATGCCCAGTGCTCCCTGTTCAGAAATACAGACAGACACTGTAAACCAATTTTAAAAAACATCAAAAAGCCACTTCAAGTACTTCAGTTTGCAGCTGATTTATAGACATGATGAAAGCTGTTCTCTTGATGTGAAATAATTTTTTTTTTTAATGACTCATTTCTTTTATTACCACTGCAGTCTGAGAAGTTCCTCACATCTTGTCTTGCATGTGGAAAAATCAACTGTTGAGTTCACTCCGGAACACAAAGCAGTGGACAAAGGTTTCCCAACCATGGCATTGTCCTCCCAGAGGGCTCAACAGCCCCACCAAGTTTGTTTCAATTACACTGCCATTTCCTAACTCAATCCAAAATATTTCTTCAAAAGCCTCATCTGGTTTAGGGTCACGATCATGGGTGGAAGGTCAGTCAGTCATCTGCAGAGACATTTGCTGCTCACTCCAATCATCTTTCATGAATCTCAAAGGAATGCAGTAGTTTATGGCAGGAGGAGCAGAGGAGGGTAAGAGATATTCACACAAAATGCATTTCTTCAAATTCTATCTATTAGTTTTTGTTCTTTGTGCCTGAGAGAAACAAGGCTGTTTCCCCACCTCTGCAAAAGGAGCTACGCTGCTCCTGAGCACAAGAGGTTTCTGTGCAGCACAGGATCTGCCAGGAAATTTAGGCCAAGGTGCCCTTATTCACTTACTATTTATATGATATGTATATAATAATGCTGGGCTTAGCCACTGTCACCTCTGTGTGCCAGCACAGCTCTTGTGGGGACAGGGAGGAAAAAGACTGGGAAAAAAATCCTTAAATTTCAACAGGAACCACATCATGATAACTTTATTTGCTGATTCAGGACATGGAGGCTGTGCCTGGCCCAAGCCCTGTGAAGGGGGATAAAACCTGAGCTCTCCAAGTGGCCTGGCAGCAGCAGGTCCCCAGGGGATGCCCTGCCCTGCCACCTCCTCTCCACCAAAACCAGAACCCCTAAAGCCTGGCAGTGCTGCCAGTGACAGGCCTGGCACAGCCGGGCCCATCCCTCGTGGGACCTTTGCAAATGGTGCCAATTTTAGTGCAACACCACCAGGGTTTTGGAGAGATTTGGGCAGATTCATTTCTCTGAATGTGAACAGTGCCACTGTGGGAAATTCTTACTCTCACTGTGGTCAGTCTGGCTTCTGGAGTGCACTGAGCCAGCCTGGGGCTTATCTGATCTGGTCTAAGTACAGTGAGCCTGGCCCAGAAAACCAACGGTGCTGCCTCTGAATGGCAAAAGAAAAGTACGTTAAAGAGATAGTGAAATAAACTATTTATCAGATGCAAAGAGGAGAGGGAGGATTCCCTCTGTACTGTTAGTTGTGATGGGAAATGTACAGAAAACGTCTGAGTGCTTCAGTTTTCTTGTAAAAAAAAGAGAAAGACAAGAAAAGTTTAGTTATACTCATTGCACAAGAGTGTTTTCCCCCATTTGGAGTAGTTTGAGAAGTTTGTTAGGTGAAAACTGTTAAAAAAGATGTCAAGTGTTAGCAGCAATAAATTCGTATTGGTTTTGTTTCTTAAAAAATGACTGGTTTCAAAAATCCGTACTATAGATTTATCCAGCGACAGCAGAACTTTTAGTGCCTCCCATAAAAAATATATGGGCTGATTCTCCCCTCCTGATTATGGGGAGAGCACAACAAAAGAGTTCTGAACATGGGTTTGATGATGAGGTGTGAAATGTTTCAGTGATTTGTTTTGTGTTTGTTCCTTTCATTTCTAGATCACTCATGACAAACAGCAATGTATCAGCAGGACGAGACAATTTACCCCTGCATGAGCTAAAAGGGGAAAAAAGTTCCATACATTTTATATCCCTTTTGTAGTCACTATACTGCACTAAAGATGACCGTGGGTCACGGAGCTTGTACTCAGCAAAGTTTGTGTGTTAATAACTTCTTTGGATGATCTCACCCTATTTATTTTAGGGTCCTTAGATAAGGATGGTGTTGTCTGGGCTTTCTTTCATAAAACCCCCTTTCCTCAAGTGATTCAAAAAATTACTTTCTCGTGAAAATAAAAAAAACCCCGCACCCCTCAGCTGAAGCTTTTCCCCCTTCTCAACTGAATGGATTTTTCCTTTGTTTGTACGTGACAATTTGTGGGGGGAGAGTTTTGTGCTTAAACTGCTCATGTGACTGTGTCACATGCGTATCAGCTACAAAAAGAGCTTTGGCATGTTATGTATAAATCTCCATTAAGAGAGAAAAGAGGCAAGTTTTACGTGACCGGTATCTCATTCACAATAATTAACTCATTAACCATCTCCAACCGCTGGACGAGCAAGGGCAAAACAAGCAGCAAAAGAAGCATTTTGGTCACGTTGGGGCACCTGCAGGAGCAGTCAGTATTCTTATCACAGCCTCTCGTTCTCACGGGATAAAATAAGTCTTTTTAAATCACAAATTTTTAATTTAAAGCCTCTTGTCCTGATTTCTGCAGGAAAGGAGACCCGTGTGATAATGTGGTGTCTGTCTCTTTCTGCAGACATTTCACCCCAAGCAACTCTCAAATTTGCTGCCTGGTCTGACCTGAATTGGAGGGGGAGGCAAAAGTCTCAGAGATTGTGATTCATTTCATGAGAAGTGCTGGATATCAGAGAAGGGTATTTTTATTTCCAGACTGCAGAAAGGGCTCTGATGTGTTCAGTCTTTATTGGACTGCAAAGTACCCAACTGCAAAATACACAGGAAACCTTCATTAATTTCATTGCTCGTGCAACAGCTGCTCTTTCTGTGAGATTTCCCCCAGCAAGCAAATTCCTCACCGTGGGCAAAACCAAAAGGACATGAGCACAACCAAGAAAAATTACTATAAGGCAGGTTTTTAAATTTGAAACGAACTTTGCAGTTTGTTCCCAGCCCTCCCTGTGCCAAGGACACGCAGTGCCTTTCATCTCCCACCATGTAAAACTAAAACCAAGCAAGCTGCTGGGACAGCCTGGCAACCTTTATCTTGTTCATCAGCATTTTATGATAATTTTGAGTTAAAACTCTGCTGAAGGCAAGTTCCTCTCTCTGAGAGTGTCACCACATCCCTGGCAGTGCACAGGTAGCTGCTTTCCCAGAAAACAGTGTAACTCTGCTGTAGGATGGTGACTACTCAGGCAAGATTCCTGCTTTAATATTCTGGGAACCTCTGAAACATCCTGTGCTCGTTCAGGGCTGAAGAAGAATTCTCTGGTGGTTTGGACACACCGGGTTTATTCCTTCAGTGTGTGTTCCCAGAGCAGGGAGGGTGAGAGAGGTCTGAGGGAAGTTACCCTGGAGATGAGGAGAGGAAAGGCCAGGCCCAGCCAGGTGCCCTGATCTGCTCCTCGTCCCTTTCTGGCAGAGCTGGAGCTGGGGGGTTGCTGTCATTAAGCTGTAAAAGCAGGAGTCTGCAGGAGAAGGAAATGGGCACATAAAGCCATCCCCTACAAAAGGTGACATCCCTGAGATTATTCTGGTTTTAAGAGGCTTTTTAATTTGTCCATGGGTGAAAGGAAATGTGGCTTTTGTGCAGAGGTTCTGATAAATCTCTTTATGACAAGAGGCAGTGGACAAGTCATGGGGACAGATTCCCTGCAGGTGTGAGAGGGCTCTGTGCCCACCCAGAGTTGAGGGCAGGATCTCTATAAAGTGTAGCTTAGCCTCCAAATGGCTTCGATCAAAAATTTGGGGGTTTTTTTCTTCAATATCATGGCCTATCTGAGAGATGCACTTCTCCTTTCATGCCACCTCAATAATGTTGGAGCAAGGTGGAATCAGGAGGTGAAGGTGACAAATAAGGAGTAGGTGTTATCCCGAGCAGTCTGTGTCCCTGTCTGCACAATTCCCACTTGTCACAAGTTTGCTCCAGCACTCAGGGCTGGAATTCATTGCCAGGGGTACAACAGGGGCTGCACCATCCCCAGTGGGAGCTGTGGGTGACAACACATCCTTTGGGAACTGCAGTGTTCCCTAAAAACCTGGGGGACCCTACTTGTGCTAGAAAGTGGAGCTAAAGGTGTTCCTTTGGAGGGGGAGATCCACCAGGCCAGTCCAGGATGGGCACAGCCATCCCAGCTTTCCCAGGCACTGCCAGGCACCAGCGAGCCCTGAATTTACAAGGTCAGTCAGAGCTGCAAATTGATCTAGACCTGTTTGTGCATCTTCTGAACTTCCTGGCTTCACTGTTTCCGTCTTTTGGCTTCATTGAGTGAAATCCTTTCTTTTGGGGACAGTATGAAAGTCCTGCTTGCATTCAGCTCCTCAGCAAGAGCAGCTTGCTCTGGTGCTCTGGGCAGTTTGTAAAGGAAGTCTCGCTGAAATTGCTGGTTAGCGTCAATAACTGAAAGGCACTTCCTTTCATGCCTGCCTTTAAATGCAGCTCTGATGCTCGCTGATCATAAATGCAGCCCGCTCCCTGCACTTGAAAAAGCTGGGAAAGCACATAAGTGATTCTGGTATTTTCCTGTTCCCATTAAAAACGCTCAACGTCCTGTATTCTCACGGCTGCCACTGTGATTTCGCTCTGGCCTGCTAAGCTCTTTTCACTCTACTGTAGGTCTAATTGTACAATTTTTCTAAAGTGAAACCCCAGCTTTCCCCCTTTCCACGGCACAGGAACGCTCCTGCTGGGAACCTGCAGCCGGGCTGGGCATCCCAGCGGGGCTCGGAGGGGCACTTCCAGCCCCATTTCCTTCTCCAGGCAGGGAAGGGGTCCCCAGGGCTTCCCCGCTCCCCCCGGCACTGCCTCCCCGGCTGCTGTTTGCCAGCGTGCAGCCACACCTGCTGCAGGCCACTAAACCCTTTTATGAGCAAAACCTTAATACCTTCCAGTAAAAATCATTGCCGAGGCTGCCACCCCCCGAGCCTCCCTTCCCCTTCCCTCCGCAGCTCCAGCTCCTCGCTGCTGGGAGCAAACTCATCCCTGGCTCTGATACATTTGGTATAAACATTTCCTGGAGCTCATAAACACCTCTGTCATTTATCAGTGCGGTGAGAGATGTTTATTGCCCAGATAGAAAACCCTGATGGGATCAGCGCTCCTGGAGACTCCCTGATCCCGTGTGCTGACACTCCCCAAAGCAGGGCTGAGGTTTAATTTTGAATATGGGGGCCCCCCACTTTTTAATCGGCCCTAGTGATGATTGCAACTTCCAGCAGGAGCTAGCCAGCAGTGTCTGAGCAAAGCTCATTTTACAGCAGTCCTGGTACGGACCAAATTGAGGGAGGTAAAAGGAAAGGGCTGGGGCGGTGGGGGAGGAAGAGGAGATCTATAACTGGCATGTTAATAAAACTCCAGTTTGTCACTTCAGCAGCACACCCCGAGTGTAATAACTAAGCTTCCTTTCTATACCCCCTATGAGTTCCTTTGTATTGACAGATGCCATTTGTTCATTTACGACGTGATAATAAAAACCTTCAGCTTTACTGAATGTTGTTCTTTTCCTCCCCTGACACTGGGGCACCAAATGGTTTGTACTGCACTCAGCAGGCACTTTTCATTAAAGATCGTGCCATGAAAATGAACTGTATTTGAAAACCATTTAGGAGCAGAAGTTCTGCTGTTGAATAGGCTGCACAGAAACCTTCCCCTGGCGAGGCAGCAGCTTCCAGGGAGCCTCACATGCTCCTGTGTGGATGCTGGGATGAGGGGAGCTTTATGTCCAGCAGCGTTTGGGAGTCCAACTGCTCAGACTCCCAAATTGATTCTATATTGCTGTCAGCTTCCTGCGATTATTTCTTTTTTTTATCTCTATCTGATTTTAAATGCCTCAAAAAAATTTTTCTTTGTGCTTATCCGTGCTTCTTGAAACTGGTGATTTCAAAGTTTTCACACTCACGCAAATGAAGCCCAAACTGTAAATGTGGATGGCTGAAAGCTAACATTTGAATTGATAATTAAGCCTTTATTCAGGAATGCTTGTAAACATGGCTCAAACTATATTTTTAAGTACTGGTCAAAATTCAGGCTGACAGCACCTGCAACCGTGATTTGATTTGCAAAGTTACAGAATGCTTCAAATTCCCACTGACCTGAGCAAAACACGAATGCACAGCTTTGGGCTGGATTCACCTCGCAAAATCTGGCCCACAAGTTTGCAATGCTCTGTCCGAAATTTAGCACTGTAAAACGAGTCAAAAATTTACAACAGATAAGCAAAGCAATGAACAACATTTGTTCAACACATTAATTAATTTTTATCCCGGGGAATAAGGAATATTTCTCTCCCTCTGCAGAGGAGTCAGTTGTAAGTTTAATAGCTGGCTGTAGATTTTGCTGAGTACAAAGCAATAATCTGCGTTAATTATTTCTAATTAAGCCAAAAAAATTATTAATTAAGCAAAACCAATTTGCCAAACTAGAAAACAGCCACAGACTGTATTTTTAAAATACCAACAGAGTGCTCTCAGCATTTTTCCCTAGGCAGAACTCTAGAAACACATCACCAGCTTCTGTAATGCTGCAGTAGGACAATGTTAGTCTCTTTTTTATTATTATTATTTAAATTAATCACATTTCATTGTACTTTAGAAAATACCTGTAAAAGAAGTGTTTACTAACCACAAAAAAAGGTACTAATAACTGTTATCATCCTTCCCTGCTCATCCAGGAGGCACTTTTATCACCAACATTATCACTTGTTGCCAAACAAGTACAGAGATGTTAGGCCGGAGGATGAAATAGTTTAATCATGGGGAAACAATTTGCAGTGCACAGATCTCAGCTGGTTCCCTTTCATCTGCTCGCAGTTACTCAGCGACTCCCAAAAATCTGTTTTGTAGCTGTAATAAAATTCATTCGCCGCTCTCGCACGCACACACCAAATGGTTTGCCTAATTCTGAAGTGTTACAATCACCTGGAACAAAGACAGGATTCATAAGTTTTCAGGGGGAGTATTCTGGGGTTTTTAAATCACATAAACCTGATAATTGTCTTTTAAAAAAATAAATAAAGGGGAGACTGTAGATGTAGGGTCCGGATTTTCCCTAGATTTACAACATCCATATGATGATATAATCCATGTTACATGTGAGTTCTCACTCTCTGTACAGTGGTCAAAGCTACACTTTGACTATTAAATATTCAATAGCCCTGGTTTCTTAGTATGCCCAAACCCAAGCAATTACCTATCGGCAATTTTTTGTTAGAATTGAAATAATTTTAACTTCGTTGGAGCTATCAACTTCTAATTTGCTGCCTGAGCAAGCCTGTTACTTAAACTTCGATTAGACTGGCAATATCTTTGGTAGTATCTCTGAAAAAAATGCCTTCTAACACTTCAAAGCCCTGTACATCCGAATATGAGCAGTGGAAATACACCTCTAATGTTTTTCATACGCTCTTATCTCTTCCTCTCTCACACAAAAATGACTTTTGCCAAGCACAGATAAGATCTCTCTGTAAGCACAAAGCTCTGGGGTTTGATTTGAAGTGCTCCTCGCTCCTCTCCTGGCGGCAGCGCAGGCCGTTATTGTGGTCACGCAGGAACCAAGGGGGGACCGTGCTTGGCTCACCCCAAAAGGGAACCCTGGGGACCTCTCTGCACAGAACCACAGGCACAGCAGGGCTGGGTGCCCGGGGGAGGGAAGGGAACCTTGTGACACCGGTGACAGAAGCAGCATGGCGGGGTTAGGCCAGGATGTCCCTCCAGACTGTGCCTGGGAGCTCCATCGGGCCCTCAGAGAGGTTTGGTGTTCAGGTCTTCGCAGAGGGGACACAAAGATCCCAATGCTCAACCTCCAGTGTGGAAACGCCTCCCAGTGTGTGGGGTGAGGGAAGGGAGAAGCTGGGAGGCCAGGCTGGCGACAGCCAAGGGCTGGTGGGTTCCCAGAAACATTGTTTTCCATCAAGACAGCTGCCTCTGCCCCAGCCCACACCTCTGGCGTCCCTGCGGACCCTGGGGATCCCAAATCTCCCGGGGTGAGGAGCTGGCCAGTTCCCAGCTGCAGGCCAGGCTCGCTCTGCAGCTGCACCAAGCGGAGCAGGAGCAGCCCCGGGCTGCTGCTGGATCCAGGATTTGCTCTCCATGGCACCAGCAGCGGCCCAGGTTCTGCACAGGGCATGGAAGGGGTACATGGTTCCTTGCAGACCTCTGCCACTCCCTCGTCCCTCAGCTGGAGCACGGCCTGTGCCCTGCACAGCTCCCCAGACAGCAGCGTCCATGAAAACCCCCCAGTGCTCATTTAGGAGGAGCAGTGCAGAGGGACGAGGACACCACGCTGGCTGAGGACACTCCCAGCTCATGGTCATGTCCTCCCTCAGCTGGAAACTTCCTGGGCAACCTGGAGCAACCTCGCTGCTGTCTTTGCCTCAGTTTCCCCCTCATCAAAATCGATGTTTCCCAACATCGGCGTGCTGTTGTGACAGATCATATTCGGGTGCTCCCTAATGGGGACCATATAAATTCCACAGCTGCTTTATCTGATGCAGCAGTCATGAGTCTGCCTGTCTGAAAGTTGCTGCTGCTCTTGATAAGAAAGCATTCCTGCTCTAGAAATTCCTTGTTGAGGAAAGCGTGAGGAAGGTCTCAGTCATGTTCTGCTGAGCAGGTGCCTGTGCAGCAGCAGATTCACGGTCACACGCCCTGTCCTGGTGCTCTGTGGGTGAGAGGCTCTGTAAACGTGACCCAGGGTCCCTGGAGAAGGGGACAGCCCTCTGGCAGGCACCTCCTGCCATTTCTGCAGTGCCAGGGTAACCCCGGAGCCCAGATTGTTGGTCACCTCCTTTCAACAAACTGGGCAGAAATTACTGTTCGCATGGGTTTGGTTTGCGGTGCTTTTAAAAGCAAAATAATGGAAATTAGTTATTCTAATCTCATTTGAAAATTGGATTTTAATGTGTTTAAATATGGATGAAAGGCCTCGACTGTAGCTGCTGCAGCACCCCCTGAGTATCTGGGTTCCTTTTGGGTGGCAGCTGGCACTCAGACACAGAGAGGCATTATTGCCCTGCTGAGCCAAACTAACCAAAGGAGCTCCAGGCCACACATCCCGTCCTCCGTGTGCAAACAAAAAAGAGGTGTCTGGGTTAGAAATGCCAATGGCAACGCTGGCATTCTCCCAGCTGGGCACACACGGTGCCAGTGCCCGTGGAAATCCTTGGAAAAGTGCCATTGGTGCCACTCCCGTGAGCTCTGCCACTGCTCCTGTGGGAGCTCCTGAGCCACACAGCAAAGGCACAGAGACTTTTGTGTGTTTGTTACCAAATTCTGCCTTTCCCTCCCCGCCTTTTCATTTCATCCCACCTCCCTACAGTCAGTCCTGCAGGGTTAATTCAAAGAACCTGTTTATTACTTCAGCAGTTCACAAGAATCATGACTTGTCTAGTTCTGTTTATAGAGCATGTAATCATTAGAATAAAATAACAACAAAGATCAAATCACCATCTGTATTTAAAAGTGACCTCGAGTCTTTCCTGGGACAGAAATACTGCTGTGAACACCTCGGAAGCTTTGGGGACCTCAACTAAAATCTTTTCCATTTTTAACAATGTACATCATTAGCTTTTGTTATGGTGGGCTTTGCTGTGTACAGTTATTTATATTTTGTTGCTATGGCAGTTGCTGCTGGTTTTGAAAGGTGGGGATGTTTTGTCAGTCAATTGGAATCAGATTAATTGAGCTCCTTCTGATATAAAAGTCTCAAATCAATACAGTGTTCACCTTGTAAAATGCACTTTTTTTGTTGTTGTTTAATGCCTCCTGAGATCAGATGCATTAAAATCCACGTGGAACTAACTTTTCTTTCTCTTCTCACCCCCACACTTCTCCATATGTGGTTTTGATTTTCCCCTCAGGGTACCTATGGGAGGTCTGGAAAACTCTTGGGAGCTTTCAAAGAATGTTAATATGTATAACACTGCATTTTTAGTTTTAAATACAACATGTAAAGATCGTTCTTTTTGAGGATAAACAAGTAAAAGTGCTAGTTAAAAACTATGGGTAAGAAAAAGTTCCCCCTTACCATAAAAAATCTTAATAACATTTAATTGTATTTCATAGCATTTTGCACCCGTAGTATTAAGCATTTACAGTTCCTTGTAAAATGTCTGGGCAACACCGACTTCTAATTCTTCTGAGCTGGTTTTTTTTCCTCTTCTTGATAAGAAGTTTCTACTTAATGGTCCAGTACAGCATTTGCTATTCAAACCCTGAGCGTTTTGTTTGCCTCAGAGCAGAATCTGGTCCTGGTATCTGCACTGATCTTAACAAACCCCATCTCTCTGCCCAGTGCTTTCTGTGAGCACTGAGATTGCAATCACCACTGGGAGCAGAGCTTTTTGTAAGTAATTCTGCAGATAACAAGAATAAACATTTATAAGATCAAACTCTCCAGCTCAAACACGAAGACCCAGCACCTTTGGGTAGCTGGCAATTTCGTGGTGGTGATCAACAGGCATTAAATTATTGGTTATAGCTGCGCTCCCTCATTTTATCCTCACTTGAAGAGTTAGCCAGGCAGTGCTTCAGATAAAGACTGTGAAATTTGATCACTGGAACTAAAATGGATGGCTTAGCTGCCTAATCTCCTCCATCCCGTTATCATCAGCTCCCGATCCCCTCCCCACACCATCTCCAAAATTGGGAAATAGCCCCAGACTTATGGGAATATGCTGCTGGGTTAGAGTAAACACTCCTCACAGACTGCGTGGCCCCAACAGCAGCCACAGGTGGACCTGGAGGGAGCCCCAAAGAGGGAACATTAAATTTGGGGAGATTATGGCCCGTTTGTCTGTGGGATCAGCTCGTTAAGGTCGATAACTGATTGTCTCGATAGCAAGAGCATCTGAAAACATCTGCTAATATATTGCTAACTTGTATAATCTGCCTTTATCCCAGCAAATTGCCTCTGAAGGCTAAATCCTCGCAGATGAGGAAGGAGTTTAGCGTGAGCCGGGGGAATGAGACCTCTCTGATCACCCATCGGTGCAGCACAGGTAGGGGTAGAGCAGAGCAGAGCTTTGACTCCTCTCCTGCGCTGGGAATCAGGCTGGGTTTGGGGTTTGGTTTGCTTGCCCCAAAAAGAGACTACTCCTCCACGAATGCAAACGGAGTTAATTCATTTTGCAGGATTGGTTATTGATCCCTCCCCGTGGATACACGCGAGGGGAGGAAGCAAGCCCAGATGTGTTTCCTTTGTGCTGGGTTTCTCTGGGCCAGAGGGGATTCTGTACCCACAGCCCGGTGCACTCCTGCTGCGACTGGAAATGCACACAGGGTTGCTGCCCGTGTGCCATGGATGGAATTTCCTTTACCACAATCACGTAAAGTGAAGAAAAAAATGACAAGTTTTCTACTGACATCACATGTCCCTTTGTCATGAGCTTCACAAGGAGGAAAATTATCCACATTTTTGTAATGATGATAGTGAAGTACAACTAAAATCCTGATTTAATTTGAGGTGTTTATTCCATACTGCGGGAGTACACAAACACATCATATTCCAGATTTTGAACGATTTAGGTGCTGAAAATATTTTTAGGGGGAAAAAAAGTGCTTTCTTTTCCAAATTCCTTCAATCTCTTTGTGAGAAAAGGTAACAAAGTGGGACAGAAAGCAAATGGATTGGGTTAATAATCTGAACCTCTGGAATTGCAGCAATATAGGTTTATGATTAAATTTTAACTGGGCATATTGATAAGGTATCCCCATCTACATTTTGTACTAATGCACTTCCAACAGATATGAGCTGCTGGTCATTAAGGCAGCTGGGATTATCTGTAATGTTATTTGTGGGGTTTTGCCAGTTTGCCACTGGTCTGTCACCTCTGGGCTCCGGGGACAGTGTCTGTGCTCCGGGCAAGAGGGGAAATCCCCCAGGTACAGCTGGAATAGTGTGGGTGCGACTGGGGACTTGGCTTTGGTCTTCACAGTGTGGCGTCAGGATTGCTGCAAGTAAGGAAATGATGGCCTAATTTAATATATTATTATTATTTCTTATCTATTTCTTCTGTCTCGTTTCAAATCGAGGGTCCTCTACCCAAAAAGAGAAGCCTTTCGGAGCCTGCACTCCCCAACCCCCTTACCCAGCCAAGGACATATTTAAAACTTAAGGGCAACTGTTCCATAAAACACTGCCCAACCCTTTGCGAATTCCCTGCATAACTCTCACATGCATCCTCTAACTCCAGTCCATCCCTACTCCAAAGTTGTAATTTGCCCTCCAGTCCTTTTCTTTCTCTCTCCCTCTCTTTTTTACAATCTCTGAGATGGCAATTAGCCCAAGAGATGCACTTAGAGCTTCGCTTCAATTACAGATCCCTCCTCTCAGGCGCTCTGCTGCTCTATGCTAATTTAAACGTCCTTTTGCACGAAGCATCGCTCTGAATTCTTTAATTGTCCCCTCCTTATCGGAGATTTGGCTCATGCTTTCCACCCATGGGTGTGGTAATCATAATCCCGAAGGCGAACCGGGACGAGGTTTTGTTAAAGAAAACCCCCTGGGGCAGAATCCCTAAAAGAAATAGCAGTATTAGAGCGACCATTAACGCAGCCTTTTTCTCTCCATGGAGCTGCCAGAGCTCCCCAAAGAGGAGCCAGCGCTGTCACCTGAATTTTAGAGGGGCTGAGCTGCGGCCGGGAGCAGAAAGTTCCATCTGATAGATCTGGACAAGGCAGGGCCGGCACGGAGCCGGGGAGGTTAGGAGCGTGGGATGCTGGAGACATTATTCCCCTTTTTTCCTGGATGGCAGGGTAAAGGGGTGATAGAGCTGGCCTTCAAGGGTCAGCACCACCTTCCCTTCTCGGCATGCCCCTGGGCTTTGTGGATTTGTCTGAAATACATGCAGGGCGTATCTCGAGTGGAACGCTTCTCCTGCTGTGAGCCTCAGCTCCTCTGCCTTTAGTTTAACTCTGTCAGTGCATCCCAGCCTGCCAGGGTACCCCCTTTGCCTTCTCACAGAACGGGTTCAAACAACGTCCTGGGAGAGAAGCACCAGGCTGAGGTACCAGGTACTGAGGTACCAAGGGCTCCGGAGCAGCCCCGGGGAGAAGCAGCACGAGATGCCCGAGAGGATCTGAAGGAAGCAGCTCTTGTCCCCGTGCCAGCTGTCCTGCCTGGTGGCTGCAAAGACACAAAATCAAATATGACACTTTCCTACTCCTCAGACTCCAAATCCCTGCTGCCGTACGTTAACATCCCCCTGGTGAAGTTAAAGCAGCTCATAAAAGTGCAAAGCAGAAAGTCCAAACTTACACGGGGACTGTTCCATTTTCTCTGTGTGGCCATAACGAGGTTATTTATGGTACATGGAGGAAAGATTAAAGGTTTTCATAATAAAGGAAAGCGAGAGCTCGAGAACTGGGTGCCTCCTAACAGCACTGACTCTCAAGACAGGATAAATCACCCAAGCAACCATTAAAACTTCAAGAAGATTGCTTGTAAACCTCCAAGCAATGCCAATAAAGCATATTCCTTGCCACGGAGCAGCCCAGATGGTGGAGCTCAGCAGTTTTCAGAGCTGAGGGCTCCTCACAGCTCAGCCCTCCTGTCTTTTTCCTCAGAGGGCACAGTGCCAATGAACCACTCTGGAATCGATGGGATCTCTAAATGTGGGATCACAGGGACAGCAGGCCCGGGAGGAGTGAACTTCCCAGCCGGAGCTGGGCTCCATTTCTGCCCCCAACACCTCCGGGCCATTTTTCATTGTGCTGCTTCTTGGGGGTCTCCCATCATAACACAATCCCAGAGACACATTTTTATGGGCTTCAGGAAGTTAGGAAAATATTCCAAGGCCCTTCAAGGTTCTGGTTCATTTGCATTTTAAAAAGTCAAGTCTGCCCGTTCTTCCACTCTGAGACCAAGTGAAAAGTGCAATAAATCACAGTTTCAGCTCGTGTGTGGCACAGCATCAGCCAGGCATCCTTCCCTGAGCCCTACACCAGAGAAGAGCCCCAAACCAAAGGTTTTATATTGTTTCTCCTCATCTTTTGGTTGTTTGGTTGGTTGTTTTGTTTCGTGTTGGTTTTTTCCCCCCTATTTCTATTTCAGGTAAAGCTAACCCAGATTTCGAGGTGTGACCCTGCTTGCTCAAGGACAAAGGTAAATCCTGAGGAAAGTTTTGTAGGAGTTAATCTGGGCCAGCACTGCCCCAAGAACAATTCCCAGAGATGGATCATGCCTGGTCCCAATCTACAAATGGATTTCTCTCATGTTTCGTTTCCTTTTCAAGCCTTGCTCAAGAGAAGTCACCAGGTCCAATTTTCATGTTAAGTCAGAAGCTTGATTTAAGAGAGAGGAGTAAATTTATGGAGAGCCTTAATCCTGCAGACTGCAGGCTCCCCAAGGGGTGTTCAGTGATTTTTGGGGAATTCTGGTAACGGACTCAATTCCCACAGCAACAGCTTGGCTCTTACTGGGGGATTTCTGGCATTGTTACACAATAAATCACAGTTCTTATAAGAATGATAAGGAAAATCTACCAGTATTCAAACCATTAATATTTAAGAAATTGTTCAGGTTTTGGGAAATACTTTTTTCCAGACAACATAAGAAAGTCTTTCTGGGACAGAAATGAAGTAAATCTCTCATAAATACATTACCAGTGGTCACTTGTGTAAATCAGTGGGAGTGTGAGAATGACAACCTTTGTTGTCCTGGTTTTTTCATGGAGTAATTCTGAAGAGGAATTGTCTTATCCGGCTGAAATCTGTGGATCTTTCCCCCATGACTCTGGTGCAAACTGGGATTTAACAGCAGGGGGAGGTGGATCCAGAGCTCCTGTCCATACAAACCAGGCTGTCACAGTGTCCAAAACAACCTTCAATACCTCAGTTACCACAGGCTGCCTGCAGAGCTGGCTTTAAATTAATAAATACTCAAGTCCCAGGAATGAAGGAACAAAGGAAAATTCCGAGGAGCTAGAAAAACACCTCTAAAAATTAGGTGATGGCATCATCAAGCCAAATCCCTGCATCTTTCCGGGGAGAAAAAGTAAGAAACATCAGTGCCAGAACTCTCACAGGTACCAGACACGAGCTCTGGGATGCGACCCAAGGGTGCTGAGGACCACGGAGGTCACTGGGAATTTGCCAAGCATCTGGAGTCAAGTGGGAGTGCAGTGGTGGTGAGGAAGGGGGGACGTGTCTGGGAAACCCCAGCAAACCCCACCGTGCTGCCCCTCCATGGCCTGCACTGCTCCTGGAGACAGAGTCCAGCACTTGGCATCTGAGTGGGGAGAGCATTTCCTGTCTGGAGACACCAAATTGTGTTTCATGTGTGGCCAAAGTGTATTTTCTTTGTCTGTGGGAAGGTCAAAAGCACTAAAGCATCAGACCAAAGCAGGAGAAGTGAATTGGGAGTATAAAAGCTGTGAGGCAAGTCCATGAAAATCTCATTCCTATTTATTTCTGCTCCCTTACTCCCCAGATATTTGTGTGTTGCCAGCACAGCGCCAGTATCTGATTTTATTTTTTTTTTTAATAAGTATCCTCCTGGATTAACCATCCAGAATCCTCCCAGAAATGCCCATGAGATTTGAAGTCAGCCTGGAAATCTTTCAAAGGACCCCAAAGATAACTGCACTGGGTCTTCTATTGCATTTCCATTTTATGGCATCTTTTTATATTCTGCAGTAGCCTTTTCTGAATAAAAATGAGACAGCCTCTTAAGAGGCCTTTTTATTATTTGCATTTGGCAAAAACAGCCTTAATGAGCTGTTAAGAGTCATTCCCCAGTCCTATTGTTGGCGATGCATGGGAGCCTGTAAAGTGCTGAAAAGCCAAAAGACAATTTATGATCCCTGATGCTATCCCTTCCTGAGACAATCCCGCAGAAAGGAAGATATCTGGGGAGTAGGAAGTCCCATTATTTAAAGGCCTGAGTAACTTTTTAGCGGAGTCATAACTGTGGAATTTGCTATTTTCATTTCAGAGCTGCTCCCAGCCCGTGAGAGCAGCGCTGTCGCTGCCCGCGCCCCGCGCTCCTCCCGATGTGCAGAGCAGGGAGATGACTCAGGGTGGAATTCCCAGGGTGGAATAAACAGCACCAAATTCCAAGCAGGCACCCATCAGCTTAGGAAACTCCTGATTTTCTGCTTGTTCTCTGGAGGCAGCGGCTCTGTGCTGGGCGCTGCTCACACCAGTGCACGGGGTGTGGGAAGTGAAAAGAAACTCGAATTTATTGACCTGTGGGGCAGGGGGGTTATGGAGCACGGGGGAAAAACCCCAAACAAAATGCTTCTCGAGGCTGGGCAGCAGAGGGATGTGAGGTTCTGGGCATCGTTGTCGGTGTTTGTGGTGGCTGAGGGGACAATCACAGATTTGTGACCAAGGCAGAGACCTCGCTGTTATCACTGACACCCCGAGGGCCCAAGGAAAGAGCAAATACTGCACCATTGTACCGTGCCCTCCTGTAAAGGACAAATGACATCTCTCACCAGGCTGATGGGTATTGATCAGCTCAGGAACTCCCGCAGTGCCCATGGCTGAGGGCAGGTTTGTCTCTGGGACAGGAATTCAGGGCTACTCTGGCTGCCTGAGCAGAGATGACCCAGTGAGGCCTGGAACCAGCAGGATTGCTCCTGGTTTGGGAGCTGGAATCACTTCTACTCTTAATCAAAGCAAGGAAGGTAACTAAAATAATGAAAGATTTCAAAGTCTCTCTTAAGATGTCATTTTTTACACAGGAGATCTTCTCTTTTAACAAAACCAGACCATCTCCTCCACCCTGACATTCCCATTCCTGGCCAGACAATTCCAGCACAGCTCAGGTGAGCAATGAGCATCCTGTAGGGCCATGCAGCACCAGGCACTGGAGCATCTTTAAGAGGAGGGGAAAGTCCATTAAATCCTTAATTTAAGACCCTGGGGAACGTGGATATAGTGACTGACCAAAAAACCCCAACAACCAACCAAAAACGGCTCCAAATGCTCCAAGTGCCTCTGATGAGAACCTCCCTGCCAGGATCCCCATTCCAGGACACCTCCGTGACGCTCTCCAGTTAAAAAAGAGAGCAGAAGAACCCAAAAGCTGTTCAAAAAGAGGGTTTGTGGCCAGCTCCAAGCCCCCGATCTGAGCAGGAGGTGGCTCCTTGCCTGACAGTGACATGGGGAGCATGAATGGAAGGTTTGGTGAATTTGGGGTGCAGCACCACCCCTCAGCCTGGCACAAGAGGACTCATTCCTTCCCTTCCCTTGGTCCTTCGAGGGTGCTGGGAATCTCCAGTGGGGATGGGGGGAGCGATCCCTGATTTTGGGTACCACTCTGGCACACACAGTCCTGGGCAGTGAGAATTCAGGCCCTTGTTACACTTGGATTTTCAGCTGGTTTCAAAGGGCACACCCTGGGCTTTATTTGGATTTAATTGTATAATTTACAACCTATTTTTCACTGGATAATCAAATGTGTAACTTGATTATCTTCCCGTTATTGTTACATGTAGCAGTCACTCGTGTTCTGCTGTAACAGAATAGCCTTCAAAAATAAAGAGCTCAGTCCCACTTAGAATACCAGCACAGCTTCTACTTTTTAGTTCTGTCTCCCAGGAAGTTTGATAAATTATCTTTACCTGCAGTGATTTCTCCACTAATCTCTAATTTTTCAGGCACAATCGAATCTTTCTCTTCAAGTTTGATTTTTTTTAAGTCCCCTGAAATATCAGGGTCTGACTCTGACGTCGCACCCTGAAACGAGCTGAGTTCAGATTATTCCTTCTTGCACGAACAGCATCAGAGCTGCTGTAGAATTTTGTCCAGCTCCCAGCTCACCCAGGGAACGCTCCCGTGCGGGGCTGGTGGAAGTGGCTGTGAGAAGGGTGACAATGAGGTGATGCAAGCCCACAGCAGCTGGATTCTTGGCACTCGGCTTGGCTTCTGCTTCTTTAAAATGTTCTTTCCTTCGGGAATTTTATTTGCATGGAAACGCAGCACAATAATTTGACGGCTGCTCACCCTCATGATGTGCAGAGAAACAAAGCAGCTTCGCAGTGAACTAAGCAATGAGTTACATTTAATTTCGTTTTTCCTGAAATCACACCTCTTTCGCTTTCTTTCCTCTGCTGTGACTTACAAAAGTGACTTACAGTGCAGCTGGGTTATGCAGTAAAACGAGGAGCTCAGAGCTGGAAAAAGAAAAGGATAATTTTTCTGTTAACTCGGGGAACAAAGCTTCCCAATAAACGTCGTGTTCTGCCATGCACCGAGCGCTTTTGTGCAGCTCAGAGCACAAATCACCCTGCTCCCTGTGCTCATCCCCAGCAGTATTCTTTAATGCTTAACTCAGTGACCTCACAAAAATAATTGGTGTGAAGCAAATTTACTCAGCCCTCCGCCTTTATTTGCGGGCTGAATGGCTGGGAGAATTGTGCATGTTGTTTATGGGAATGAGGAGGGAGAGAGGGAAGCAGAGCGTTTGTCCCGGGCTGCAGATGAAGGAGAACCCCGGGGGCTCAGCACGGTTCAGTCCCTGCCCACGGTGGGGATGCTCAGTGGAAGATGCTGCTCCAAAAACACAACTGCAAACCAGCGATTCTGGAAACCCAGCCCAGCCTGCCGTGTCAAACAGCTAACAACGCTCCCAGCCTTGTTCTCCAGTTAAAATTTCAGCTTTAACTGCGAGCTTGTGTTATGAACGGAGTAACACTTGGAGTAATTATTATCCCCCAGATTAGAGTTGTCGTGATTTGTGAGCAGCTTTACAAGAGAGTAGGTCGGCCTGGTTCTGCCTTTTCTGCAGAAAAAGCCCCGTTTGGAGCTTTGGGGGTTCTTGGCATCGCCTGGGGAGCGATCCCAGGCTCCAGCCTGGCCCAGTAGAGCCTCCCAGTGCCCTCCCAGTGCCCTCCCAGTGCCCTCCCAGGCTCCAGCCTGGCCCAGCACAGGGTCCCAGTGCCCTNCCAGTCCCCTCCCAGGCGCGATCCTGGCCCAGTAGAGCCTCCCAGTGCCCACCCAGTGCCCTCCCAGGCTCCAGCCTGGCCCAGCACAGGGTCCCAGTGCCCTCCCAGGCTCCAGCCTGGCCCTGTAGAAGCTCCCAGTGCCCACCCAGTGCCCTCCCAGGCTCCAGCCTGGCCCAGTAGAGGCTCCCAGTGCCCTCCCAGTGCCCTCCCAGGCTCCAGCCTGCCCCAGCAGTGGCTCCCAGTGCCCTCCCAGTGCTCCCAGCCCCGGCAGCTCCTCGGGAGGGAGGCAGAGCCGGGCGCGGAGGCGCAGCCCCCGCTCCTCGGGCCGCCTCTACATTTACATGCACAGAGATGTGAACTCCCCGCGGAGGAAGAACCCGGGTCCGCAGGGGCAGAACCGCGGAGCCCGGCGCGCATGTGACAGCAGCGGAGCACAAAAGCCGCTTAGGGAGCAGCTCGCGGAGATTAGCCAGCAAGAACCCGGCCTTTCTTCCCCGGAGCTGTTATTAGCATATTTTTCATCAATACTATACTTAACAGCTACTACAGAGCAGGAAGTGGTATTTAACCTCTTGTTCCGACGTAACGAGATTACTTGGGGTGGTTCTGTCGCATTCCATTCATAAAGCCCCTCCTGCGCCCAGTTAATCAGATTCACTGGTCGCCAGCGCGAACTGGGAGCAAATGCACCCAAGTGTATTCGGAATATTGAAATTTTAAGCTCGGGTTGTCTCTAAGGCCGCGCTGGGAGCGATGTGAAACTCGATGCTGACAGATAAGGGGTGTCATTAGAATATTCTGCAGTTTCTGATGAACATGAGGGTTTAACCACGTAAATGCCCAGAGTTTAAAGGAAAGCCCATTCTGAGTGCTGAAGTCCTTTGAAATAGATGAACATCACCTGGCTGGCTGAGGCACAACCAGGTGAAACTCCTGTTTCCTTTATTTGGATATAAAGCTCTGAGCCAGAGGGGACTCTGCAGCCATAAAACTTCTGCTTTGCAGTGAATTCAGGCTTGATTTGGAAAATGACAGGAGTTTGAAATAAAACTATAAAGCAGGTGAACCTTATAGGATATCGTATTTCTATTTTAAACAATTCCCTGGTCCCAAGAGTTTCATTTTTAAATTTTTTTTAAGAGATTGTGGATTGCAAGATGGGTACCACGAATATTTTTGTTATTTGGAAGACCCAGCAAAAATTAATTCTAAAAAGTGAAAGAAAAAAAACTTGTAACAGCTGAATTTAGCTCAGCAGAGAGCTACAGCAGCATCTCCCTCTTGTAGAAACTGGTTTGCTCTTCCACAAAAAAATCTTGCAAAATAATTAAAGTAGCCTCTTTTTCCATCCTCTGTAAAAACAGGGGTTTAGCTCTGTGTAAAAGAAAGGCATAAATAAAGGAACTAATTAAATTCAGCCATTTAGCTTAACAATGCAGTGTTTTGCTGCTTGGCTGTAGTGTTACATGCAGCAGATTTTGTGCAGCAGCACAAAAGAGACACTTTGGATTTTTTTTTTTCCCCCCTTCCACCCACCTCCCTAAGACTCAGCACAGCCCTGACCCTCTGCATTGTTTTAAAGCCAAAGAAAAATCTCCAAGTGAACAGCAACAGTGAGTTTTCATGCCCAAGATTAAAATTAACAAATCAGGAAAATTGGAGATGGAGTTTTTTCCCCCCCTCTATGTTGCTGCTTCAGAGAAAGTCTTTAAACCCTTTTGTTTGTGCATCTCCAGGCTGCAAAGTTAATTTAAGAGGGCACTGCCAAGGTAAGAAGCTCAGAATTTGATTTGCCTGGCTGTGCACGTTCCCTGATAACTGCTTGGAAAGTCTGCGTGGTTCTACATCTTTTTATCTTGAGGGAGGGAGAGAAATATTCCTCCGGGGCAATATATCAAAGCTGCAGGTCTGACTGCAGGGGCAACCCTGCAAACTCTGCCCAATGTTTGTATGTAACAGAGGAAAAACATTCATAAATGAAAAACACCTTGCTTTGTAGGTTCCCAAAGGAGTGAGTTTAGTTAGAACAGAAAAAGAAGGTGATGGAGGAGGATTCTGTAGGTGCTGGGCAACTGTGAGCAAAAGTGGAATTTAAAACCAAACCAACACAGCAAGTACCTGTCAGTGGATTAGGGGACACTTTTTATTATTGAAGTAACTTCTAAAAAGCAGCCTTAATGTTATTTTCTTCATTTTGCTTTGAAGACATCATGCATTTACTCATGACTTCCACTTACAGCCAAATCCCACGGAATTATTCCTGCAGAGCACAGAATGTGGAGAGCCTGGGCTGGATTTCCTGTGTTCCCTGCAGCTGCTGGTGGATTTTCCTCGGGAATCCCGGCGTGGGAGGCTCCGGGCTGGCTCCAGCAGGATCCAGCAGCAGCTTCTCCTGGAGCAGGCTCAGGTGAGCTGCGGCTCCTGGTGGGAGCTGTCCAGCAAGGGCTGCACGGAGCAGCTGCTGCACCACCAGCAGCAGCTCCAGGGATGCTCTGAGAGCCCCCAAAACGCTCCCAAATGCTCTCGGAAAAACCGGGAGCTGGGCGTTCTCACCTCCTGGGAATTGTGCAGTTAAACCCAAGACCAAACCACAGCACATCCGCTCACTCACTGTGTGAAAAGAAGGGATAGCCAAATATGAGGGATCCATTTTCTGGCTGTCATTCAGCAAAGGATGAGCTCATGTACCAAAATTTAAATAATTAAACTGCGCACGTTCTCCTGGGATTACTGAAATGCTTCAAGTTGGGTACAAGCATAAGCAGTTTGTTGAGTCAGGACCTAATGTGGCACCTTTGCTCATTTAAATTAAACTTCAGAGCTTGCTCTGGAGCATCATGGTAAAATAAATCTTTATCTTAATACTAATAAAAACCAATATTATTGGTGCCTTTCCTGTAGCAGTTCACTGAAAGAGAAATGCTGCACAATAGCAGCTGACCTTGCTTCTTGATCAACCTGGTAATTAATAGGAGTGGGGAGAAAGCCCTGTATTCCTGAGTGCTGATCAGGCAGCAAAGGCACTCCAAACATCTGAAGAAAAAACAGTTTGTTAATTGCTGTCTAGACAGTTTATTGCTGCAATAAGATCAAAACACAGAATACTGAGGTTTGTGGTATGAATCATGCAGACTAAACAATTGTTTTATTGCATTTACAGAGCACTTGATTTATAATGCAGTCAGCTCGGTAGTAAAATTCCTCCATTGTATATCCTGAATAATTTCACCTCGTTTCACATCTCCCTGCTGTAATTCTGTATCGAGATGTTTTAAAAATGTCTGGATGGAGAGGGGATTATTGCTGTGTGTGTATAAAGTTCTTATCTTGGGTCTCTGTGGTCTCATCTCAGGCATCCCCTGTTCATCCAGCTCTCCCTGGATCAGCTGTGGGGCTGGGGAGCCACTGAGCAGATTTATTGGGCTGCAGCCCTGGTGAGGGCACTGCAGGGAGGGCCAGGCTGGCCCATGGCAGGAGGTTTCATCCCTCTCCACCTCCAGCCAAAAGGGATCCATCAGGCAAGTGGCTTTTCCCCTTTTCTTAAACTTTATTACTCTGCAAAACTTTACTACGAAGGAAGATTTATCTGTCTGGTTCTGTGGGCATCTCTGGGGGTGAGAGGGAGGTTTTTTTGGAAACCAAGACATTTTTGGGATGATGGAAATTCCTTTTTATTAAGCACTGAGCTGGACTTAGGGAATAATTGCATAATTCTGAGTCTGTGCAAAGTGCCAGCTCTCCCTGGGAGCATCACACGATGTTGCTCGTGTTTTGGATAAGACATCTTTGTATTATTTCCATTTCCTAGTTTTGACAAATTATAATCATCCCAGTCTCCCTGAAGACCAAAGAAATAACAGATGAGGTTGTAGTTCTGGAGCAAAATCAAACCAGAGACCTAAATCTGGAGAATCCCAGTGCCACAGATGTGAGGCTGCCATTCTCCCCCAGGGCATGGACAGGGCCTGTCTCGAGGCTGATCCTGCAGGTCCGTGCTCCTGGAGAGCAGCAGCCCCAGAGGAGGAAGCTGATGCACTTCTGAAAAAGACCCAGAGGCTCCTGGAGACCCAACCTCAGACTCTCAACCCAGTGAAGGAGAGAAAGACGCTGAGGTAAATCCAGTGTTCTCTGGAATCCCCGCTCCAGAATCTCTTCCTTCTTCTCCAAGTGACAGAGACACGAGCACAAGCAGAGGATGATAAAGTGCCTTTGGAAAGAGCTGCTTTATTTCAGAAAGTAGTAACAACCCTAGACAAAATCAGGTACCAAACCCAGCAGGACAGGACAGGGCAGGGCTCCACGGGCCAGCAGGCTTCCAGCAGCACAGGTCGATGCCTTGTGAGCAGAGGGATGCTGGAAGGAGAACCCGAGATGCAAACAGAATTCAGCAATCTTGCCAGCAATCCAGGAACTGGCTGGTCATTTAAACCTAGAGATTTTCATTAATAGAATGGTAAAGTAAATCCATAACATCGATGTCGGCGATGCAGAAATGTAGTTTTACAGTTTTGAAGGTCCAGGTAAATTATTTGGTTACTGTCTAACAAAAGTGAGAATCTGTTGCTGCCTGAGAGGATTTGACACTGAATTTGCTGATGAAAATAGCAGCAAAATACTCTTTTTAGAGCCCAGCTTCTATGCAGGTGGAGTAAATATCTCTAGAAAGGGAGGTGTTGTTTTGTGTGTCAGGACACCGGCCCGCACTGCTCCAGCTGCCAGAGCTTTTTGGTACCAATTCAGGCAATTTCCAGCTCAGGACGTGCAGTGCCTGACGTGCAGCAGGAGTTCAGTCACCAGCACGCTGGGCAGAACTGCTGGCACCATCCCTGCCCGTGTGGGTGCCCAGGATGCTCCAGAGTCCCCCCTCGACTGCAGAGCACCTGGGCCACCTCCTGCCCGCCCACCACGAGGGGCCAGGAGGCTCTGACAAGAGTCAGGGTGTTCTTGTGAAGAATTTTAGGAGAAAAAGGCAAGAATTTGGTTTGCCCACTTTTCAGCCTGATTTTGATGTACTGCTCCCTGATGCCTTGAGTTGTTATTGTTATGGTGGTGGTGGTGGTGGTGGTTGTTGTTGTTGTTGTTATTATTATTATTATTATTATTATTATTATTATTATTATTATTATTATTATTATTATTCCAGAGAACAACTCAGAGTGTGAACCCAGGCAGGAGGGCAGCACAGACAATGAGTCCTCTGCTCCAAAGCTGTCCTTGGGACAGCAGAGCAGGGGAATTTATGGTGGGCAAAGAGAGCGAGGGAAGGGTTCTGCCTGGGGAAAGGCACCAAAACGCTGCAGAGACCGCGAGCAGCAAATGCAGGTGCTGGAAGGTGTTAGAGACAGCCCCGGGGTGTGCCAGCCAGGGTGTGCCAGTCCCTGCCCCTCTGACAGGGCACCCTCACCCCCCTCAGCCCAGCACAAGCAGTTCCAAGCTCAGGGCTCGGGGGCAATCAGCCCTCGGTGCTCTCTTTTACGTGGCTTTAAACGCCGTGAGAAGCGTTTCTGTCGTTTATTGCTGCTCAATAAACTTTTATCTCGTGGAAGCCATGATTTATTTACTCCATCTCGCAGAACAGACGCGTGCTCTCTCTCCCACATCAGCACGCCTTTACCAGATTCATAAAAGGTGTTAACAATTCATTTAAAATTCATACAGCAGGCGAGTGCAGCTCCCTGGCGCGTGGCACTCGCTCTCAGGGGTTCCCTGAGCATCCCCGAGCTCTCCAGAGTGCTCTGTGGGACTGCTCCCCTGTCCTGCCAGCCAATCTTCACATTGTTAGCACTGAGTTTTGCTAATTTTCCTCCTCAGCGAGCAGGAGAACCCAGCCTGTGAGAGTGGAAGTTTAGAGAGCGACTGGCCGAGAGTTTATCTGCAGCCTTTCTGTTTCTGCACTCCCTGCTTAGCAGGGCTTCCACCTGCCCTGAGAGGAGGCAGCTTTTTGCTGCTCTGTGTGTGGGTTAGGAGCTGGAAGGTGAGGTGAGAATCAAAATGAGAGGGTTTTTATCCCTCTGTGCCCCTGTGGGGAAATCACCTTTGCTCGTAGCTCTTCTCTCAGTCCTTCTGGAAGGTGTGGCTTCAGTGACCTGTCACTGGTGGCTGTGGAGCCTCCCTGGCTGCTCCCTTGCCCTGTGCATTTGGGGTTTCTGCCCTGTGCCTGCTCACAGCTCTGCTGTTTTCATTTTCCAGCACCAAAGGACCCTGGCTCTGACCCAGGAAGGTCCCACCCCAGGCTCCTCTCAGTGAGGTGCCCCACGCTGAACCCTGGCCAGGAGGAGAAAACATCTGGGAACACGACCTCAGGCTGGCTTCCTTATCCTCTGGTACCTCTGGTGTTTGCCTAATTCCCAGCCTGAGGAGACGTGAGGGATCTGGGATACCTCGTGGCTTTGCTCCTTCCCTTCCATCCCAGTTCTAGCTGGGAAAGGCAGCCCCATGCTTGTGAATTCCAGAGCATTACTGGCAGTTTTGTGCTGCCCTAAATAGGAACACTAAAATTTTGGGGTGTGGGCAGGTCCCAGGCACCAAGTGTCCTTCAGAGGAGCACCCAGCTGGGTGTGCATTCCTCACCACGCTGCTACACACATTTGTGCAATATTTGCTTTATTTGTGCAACATAATTAATGAAATGTGTCTCGTTGGCACCAGCATCCCCGGGGACCCGAGAGCAAATGGGGGCCTTTGAAGCCTGAAAGGGTCTTAAAAGCAGAAAATATTTACCACAAGTTTATTAAACCAAGCTTTACTGGTAATAAATTAGCAGCCTGCAGACGGGCCCTTATCTTGCAGAGCTGGCACGGATCTATTAGAAAAATACAGCAACAATTTTACAGTGCCCACAGCAGCTTTCAGCCCCTCATTCACAGCTGCTGATGCACTTGGTGGCCAAAAACCCCAATTTTGGGGGGTGAGATCCCTTCCCAGGGACATCTCTGCAGAAACCAGCCATGAGCCAGAGGGATCCTGTCCATGCACAGCTCTCAGGAACCCCTGAGAGATGCCAAACCTTACACCCCCCTCGTGTCACTCCTCCTCCTGCAGCCACTGATCCACGACTGCAAGGACTTTAAAAACATTGACCCAGAGTCTCAGCAACTGAGCTGGGGGTGGCTGATGATGTCCCCTCTGCCCCTCCAGCTGCAGTTCAGGCTCTGTGATCTCACGGTGCTGTTTCAAACCCACAAATCTGGTGGGGTTTGTGGAGCTGCACATCCCTCAGGCTGCCCCATTGTGTGGTAAATGGTATCGGAGCCTCTCCTGAGCTGCTGGACAAAAGCTCATTGTCTGAGGGTGTTACACATCCCAGTGCTCTGCCCAGGACCTGCACTTGGGGCATCCAAGTGGAGTGAGCTCACGTGAGAGCTGTGTTCTGCTGTTCCTCTTTGGGTTTTTAATGGCATTGGTGCAGGTGCGCAGCTCAAAAAAATGGGTTTTTTCTCAGTCTACAGAGTTAGTCCAAATTCAGCTGGAGCAAGAGCTGTTCACAGCAATGTCTGATTTTTAACAGCGATCTCCAAATTTTGTAGCATCACCAAGTGTTGCTCAGTTCTATTTAATGGTGGTGTGTTTGAATATCTTTCCATTAAATAGGTTTTCTAGGTGGGGGCCAGTCTGTGCAGTCCAGCCAGTGCTAAATCAAGTCCAAGGCAGCTGAGGATGTGTGCAGCTATTAATAAGTTCATCTTCTCAGTGCAAACACTGTCTTAGTTAATAAAAAATTATGTTTAATTGCAGTATCAAACCTTATGTGCCAGGCAGTAAAATCCTCACCCTGGTAACTGCTCAGAAGCCCAAAACCTCTGGGCCGTGGCTTCATGGCAGCAAGGGCTCAGAGCATTCCTGGCCCACCACACCTCTCCCAGTGTCCATCCCTTGATTTTTGTGTGTATTTTTGAGCAGGATCAGTTCCCCGGGCTGGGTGACAGATTGCAGAACAAGGTGGGCAGCACAGGAAGGATTTTGGTGCACGGAAGAGGAAGGGAGGGAATCCTGGATTATTGGAAACCACAATTGTGCCCATGGTACCAGGAATCTGCAGCTGATGCCTATTCCCATGGGAGAATCCCTTCCCAGCAGGGCTGTGCACAGCACTGATACTCTGTCTTCCTAATTCCTGGAGGGCTGAGGCTTATTTGTACATCAAACAAGGCCCAGTTGGAGTCTACCCCGCAGAACTGTCCCCCCAGTATAACTCAGCTGGGCGTGCATTTCACTGCAAAGAAAATACAGCCATGACTTGCACCAGGTTCCCTCATCAGAGGCCACCACGACAGTGCTGAATCCTCATTTGACTTCTGGGTGTTAGAAGGGGTGCCCTGGGCAGGATTCTGAATAAATGCAAATGTGTTCAGAATCATCTGAAATGTTTGGAGTTACGGGCACAGGCGGGATCTGAGTCGAGCCACTTGTCCTAGTTTCTGTCACCCAAACACTAACCCTCTATAAATCATTAATTTCCAGACTGTTTATTATCCAGGGGAAGTAACAAAACAGGAGTATCACATAACACATCCTAAGAATGCCTTGTTCATTTTAAGAGCAAATAAAACTAAATAGCACCAAGTTGTTACCGATGCAGCCTACGAGGCCGAGCAGAACACAAAAAGGGGCCTTAATCAGACAGAGGCCACAAAATAAACAGGGGAATGGGCAAAAAAAAGAAGGGAAAAAAGCATTTGGACAAGAGTGAGCACACGTAGACATCTTCACATAGAAGTTCTTTGTTTGCTGTCACAGGGAAATTGCCTCTGCTCATCCCGTGGTGGGGCTTTCGGGGCAGGAATGGTTTCCACAGCTGCTGCTGCCCTCAGCCTCCTTTCTCACAGGAATAATTTCACACCTATCCCCCGGCAGAGAACAGAGCAGAGCCTCCCTTTCAAAAAATAATCATCACAATTAATTACTCCATCAAGAAAGCAAACTTTGGGGTGTTTGGTCAGCAGGGCCCTTCTCTAATGGCTTTGTCATGTGTCACCAGGAGCTGCCTGTGGCGGGGCAGGGACATTCATTCCCGGCTGAGGATGAGGAGGAGCAGGGTGATGTTTTTCTGAGCCACAGCTTCGCTGAAGTTCAGCTTCCTGAGCAGCCCCAGGGGCTCGCAGGGGACCCTGCCAGGGCAGAGGGTGCTCCAGCCCCCGAGCCTGCCGAGGCCCAGAGATCCAAAGTGGCACCACCGAGGTGCAAGCAGGAACAAGGCACTGAGATAAACGAGGTGGGAATTCCAATTTATTTTGTGGCCTTCCAGGGGATAGTGCTGGCAGCTGGGAAATGCAGAAATCCTGGCAGCTCTGCCAAGACAGCACAGCCAGGCTCTGAGCTGCCTCCGTCCTGCTGAACCTCCCCAGCCTGACTTTTGGTCAATTTAGCTTAAATGCCTTCCAACTTTCCCCAGTTCTGGGCCATATTTCAGAGTTTATATTGAGCTGGCTGGTGGCACTTGTCAGGAAGGTATTGTTCTAAAAGTGATGTTAGCAAAACTGTAATCCCGGCCCCACACGTTATTTTGCTCCATATGTTATTTATTTTAATCTCTTGAGGTCCCAAAAGACTACATATTTACTGTTGCCCTTTAAAGTTATTGTTAGTTACAAAATATTAGAAACATAGTTTCATCTATAAAATGTATAATTAAATTAATCTTTACCATACTTTTCTTTACCTCACACAGGAAGTATTTTAGTCTGATGAATACCATGGACATATAATTAGTACTTTATACCATAAACCAGATTATAACTTACACTGTCCATCCTGGCTCCAAAAATCCTTGCAGATTTTAATTCAATTGCTGCCCTTTATCTGGATGAAAGCATTTGAATTCAATTATTGGTTTGATTATTCAGGGCGGATTTGTGCCTTTGTATGGGTTAGATGTGGTGGTAGTTTTAAACATAAGTTTAGTGCAAGTCTCAAATTAGGCACTTGCATCTATATTTAGGCAACTACCAGAGTTTAAATGCTGAACATCTGATTTTTCTAGCTGAGGTTTGTCTCAGTTGGGGTTTAATGGGAATCAAGGCTGCACAGTGAAGGTAAAGGGAAGCTAATTCTGAGGTGTGTCTGAATTCTGGTGGGAATTGGGCACCTGAAACGCTCAGACTCTTTTGAAAGCCCCCTTACACGCCTAACTGTACCCTCAGTGCCTAAACCCCTCCCAAAACCCAGCAGCACACTTTGGAGAAGTGTTTAGGAGCAAACTCAACAAAATCTCCTCGTTCTCTGTGATTTCTCCTTTCCACGCCTGAGAAACTCAGGTATTTTCAGCACCGAGACACCCCTCGAGGTAGATGAGCTCTTCTGTATTTTAGTTGGAGTTAGATGTGGTTGCAGTTTAAAGATATTTCAGACCTGGGGCTGTGGACAAGCCGAGGTCTCCTGTTTTGGGGTGTTTCTCACAGATGGAGCTGATCCTGCAGGTCCTGGGGCTCCGTGGGACAGAGCAGAGCCATTTATCCTCTCTTGCAGAGCCAGGCTGTGTTTATAGCAGCTTGTTTAGCTTTCTCCTAATGCACATCCCAGGGCCCACCTCTCATCCACAGCCCAAGACATGTTTATGAAAATTCTTTGTAAGCAAAATATTTTACTTGCGCCGAGCCAGCTCGGATACAGCACAGCCTCAGCACCACGGGCTGGTTCAGTGCTCTCCCTGTGCATCTCTATTTAGGAATCCAGCCTTCAGCCCACCCACATCACCACAGAGAGCCCCAAGAACTGGAACACGTGGCCAGCCTTGTGCTGGTTTTACCAACGTGTTTTCAAGCAGTCATTATTAGTCAGGAGATTAAACACCCCTTGGAGCTGTCAGCTGGAGAGGAGCAGCTGAGATTTGGGTTTGGATTTAATTCTTTAGCTGTTTCTTCAGAGCAGGTAGTACATCCCTTTACAAAGTGAGTTCTTGAGAGCTCTGATCCTCCTCTGCCAGCTGATTGGGAAATCTGTTCCACCCAATGGGCTCCAACCTATGGCAGCATTGAGCATCAACACCTGCCCTGATCTAAAGAGATCTTGGGCTTTTACAGAGCCCACTGACTCTGTTTGTGGGTGCTCAGCACTTCTGAAAATCAGGCAAGAAGCTTTTAAACATTAAATAACAGCCCGACTCCAGCAGGAAGTAAAATCATTTAAAATTTGCAGAGCGACACATAGAAAGGGGACGTGACATTCAAGAGATATTTTATTCTATTAGACAGCAAATTCCTAGGAAATGCTTTCTCAGGGAAGTGATTTGTTGAACTGTGGGACTCATGGCTACCCAGAGAAGGTTTTTAAAAGTTTCATGCACAGGCTGGATGACAGAACTGTCTTGGTTTAAATGGCATTTCTGCAAGGCTGGTTTAACCTCGGGCTTCAGAGTCTAATCCATACTCTGATTTTCAGCTCAAGACAGAACCTGATGTGGTGGCTGATTCTCTTGCTGGGCTTTGACACCATCTTCCCTGAGCATCAAACCATGTCCAGTACCAAAACTCGTTACTGAAGGAGACAGGCACCTTCCCCTCCTCCTGCTTCAGTGATTTCTGTCCCACACAGTAAATGCTGAAAGGAGAAGGGAGCCCATGGTCACCCAGTGGGTGCTCCCCATCACCCACTGCTCTGGAGCTCACCCACCCATCCCTCCCCAGCTCTGCTGGGAGCCAGCCACGCTCCGGAGGCTGGATCTGGGAGAAGATGCTGTTCTCTGGCTGTGGGGCAGTGGAGGGGCTGGACATCCCACTCCTCAGGATTTAGCAACACTGAAAGGTGAGTTCATGGATTCCCCTGCCCTTTGCCTCTCGCAGTGCAGGACATTCCCCACCAGGCTGGGAGCTGCTGCAGCAGCACCTGCAGGGTGCAAATCCCTTCCAGGGGAGGCTGCAACACCCCCTGGGCACAAGAACCCCGGTGTTTGTGTCGTGATGGGATTAATCCCTGTCCTGCTACACGAAATTTCAAGGTCTTACCAAGTTCTTTATCTACACAAGCCTAATTTTGGTGTCACTGCTCCTGCTTAAGTCCATAGACACCTCACTATTGGAAAAGCTGCTCGGCCTTGGGGAGCACCCAGGGCTTCACTGCAAAGCAGGGAGCAGAGGGTTTTAAGAGAGTTATGCTCTGCTGTACAATCCATGAGGGAGGAAAGTCCAGCCTGGCTCAGGAACTGCATCCCGGGGTAGTGGGAGGATTCCTTGCAGGGTTTTTGTTGGTGTGCGGCTGCCCCGGGCTATTCCAGCAGAATTCCTCGTGCTGAAGCAGCTCCATTCATCCAGGCAGGGGCTGGAGCTGCAGGAGCAAACCCTGCCTGCTCTGAATTGGGTTTGCCTCATGCCCCACTCCGTTCCTGCTGCTAGAAACAGAGCCAGACAGAGCTGGAGGGAGAAATCCCCGCGGTTCAGATTTGCACCACGCACCCAACAGACTTCCCCCTTCTCCGGAAGAGTTACAAAATGCATTAATTGAGCTTCAGGGTGGTTGATAATTACATAATTGCAGCCTAATTTCCCCTTTCCTAGAGGTGAAGTTTCATTGGTGGCAAAAAGACCTGCACAGGCTCCTCAAAAGCAGAAATGCTGCACAAGCCAGAGCTGACCCTGGCTGGGAGGTGCTGGGCTGGTGGGCTCCAGCCCCATGTGCAGGCTCCTCTCCTCCCTGGAGGCACCCACACGAGTTTTTTGTGGCTGTGGGCTGAGGAAACGACCCGGCCGGGCCTGTAGTTTATTTATTTATTTTTTTCTAGGTTATTTTTCAGCCAGTGCAGCATAAACAGCACAGAGAGAGGTGGGAGCACAGGCAGGTTTAGCCGTGATGCTGTTTAGTGCTGAGACTCTGGTGTGTCCCAGCTCAGCTGGGAGGTTTTGGCTCTGTGGCCTCAAACCTCTGTCCAAAGCCCTGCTGCCACCCTCCTTCCTCCCCTGAGGAATTTTGGCTCATCCCCACCTGTAACTCCACATCAGGGCTCCCGGCTGAGCCCCCGGGGCTGTGCCAGGCTCTGCTTTAGCAGCTCTGGGCACACCGAGGGCCCAGCAGCAAAAGCAGGGGTAGAACAAGGGCGAGGGGCTGCTGCCCTGCAGCAGAGATTCCATCTCTGCCAGAGGAATTAACACCCAAAATTCAGGTTCTTCAGCCTTGGTTTCACCATTTCTCACTCTGGGTTGGGACAATGGCTCAGGGGGTGTTTGTGGGGGTGATGGGGATGTTCCAGCCCCACTTCTTTCATACCTCCCCCGGCTCTTCCAGCCCCAGGCAATCACTTTCTGCTGCCTGGGACACATCTGCAGGGATGAGAAATATTTGTGCATTTCCTGAGGTTACCTCAGCCGGTCTCTGAAAGCCCAAGTGCTTCCTAATCTTTTGCTTTCCTCCCCCCAAAAATAAAATTATTCCTCAGCCATACAAACTTGTGGCTTCAGACTCCGATAACAGCTTGGAAAAGTTTGTAGGAAACAGGTCTGCAAATGTATTTAGTGTATGGAAAATGATTTTCTGAAGAACATACAAGATGTTCTATTTCACCTCATTCTCTGTATTGATTTCTGTGGCATCATCTTCTTCCTTCCCTTTTTCATCTTTTAATGCATTTCTATTTCTTTCGAACGCCCAGAAACCCCTGTTTCTTTTACAAAACGGAACAAAGAAGTTTTCCTTCCCAATCAGTAATTTCGTTTTCTTTTGTAATTGTAAAAAGAAACTCCTGAAAAATCAATACATTGTTGCCAAGTCGTACACAACCGGGAATGGAGCAAGCTCAGTAAATAAAGGAAATTGCGATTTTTTCCTCTCTTTGGTCACCCTTGAGCACACACAAGACCTCTGCCAATCTCTTCGGTGCTCCCCACCCCAGCTATTCTCCCTTTCCTCCCCGAAAATTTTCAAGTTAATCTCGGAGATGAAAAGAAAAGTTTGAAAAGAATTGTTCTTGGAGCCAAAATTCCTGATGTCCTAAATTACAGCAACCCCCACCCCGAAGTGGCTGGCTCCTCAGGGAAACCTGAGCCCTCTCAATTAACCAGCACCAAGATAAAGATTGCTCATGCTAAAGATGTCACATAACACCGGCCTTAGAAATTGGAAAACGTCAGCTAAAGGGAAGATACCTGCCCGGCTGGATCAATAGTTTCAACATATATCAATATTTGGAGACGATTTACTCTCTTGATGTGCAAGATGGAGTGAATTTGTGCACCCAAACACAACAAGAAGGGCTTCTTGTGGAATAACCTCTTTAATTGCAATGTGTAAGGGACCATTTACAGGTGAAGCTTTGTAAGAGCTCGGATCTTTCTGCGAGGCTTTTGTCATTTGCAAGATCCCCGCTCGGAGTTTGGGAGCTCAGATGTGAGCTGCTTCCAAACCTGAGGGGGCAGAGATGTGTTACCAGCTTGATTTGCACCTGTAATTAAACAGACACCCAGGCCAGCCTAATTTACACTGAAACTTAACTGCAAGCATAAATCTTGTGTATACAAATGCCATGTAAATAAAACCTCCTCTAGATACCCATGGCTGTTGCACAACGGAGCCAAGAGTCCCATATCTCCTTTTTTTTTCCTTAGTTACAGGTCTCACTTCGGGTCACAGAATTATTTTCATGCATTTGTCTTTTTGCCTAAAAATACCTAACTGTGAGATGCCAAAAAAGGGAATCCGGACCCAATTTGTCCTGGCACACCTTTAAACAGGGATGTTGTTGACAACTAATCAGCAAAAGAGAGTGGGGAAACACAAATGTGTGGGTTACAATTTATTAACTGTTGTTAATTTTTATTCCAGTGTCCTGTGAAGGTGTTTTTGTGACTCCATTTATAACATTTTGCTGCTCTTGAGTTTTGGTGGAGAGAGCCAGGATGGAGTGCCATGAGGAACAGGTCAGAAGATTGCACTTTGCAGAGGCCAGGTTTTATTTTCTAAATCATATTTCATGTGTGGAAGGGACTTTGAGACTCCGGGGCTGAGCTGAGCACAGCCCCAGCAGAGCTCTTCTCGTGAGTGGTGAGTCTGTGGTGCAGGCCAAAGGAGGAGGGGAAGAAAGGCAACATCCAAAAAAGAACAAAAAGCACCCCAGGCTGGGTGTTTCCCCTGAAAATACCTCTCCCATCATAACTTATTTCCCTGTAAAAGTGAGTGTTTGGGGGCCTTGGGGGAGGCTGGATGAGGAGAGTGAAGGAGGTGAGATGTGAGCTGGGGGGAGCTGACATCCCTGGGTGCCCTGGAGCATCCTCTCAGCAGTGCTGGGATCTTCATTGAACCGGGACTGGACTCTTGGAGGGTGGAATTGCGATTTCATCTGCTCACACGGCTGGTCAGCTCAGAGCTAGATTTCTGCTTCCCTCCCCAAACTGTATTCAGGAGGTTTTTCCCTCTCGGGCTACGAGCCTGCTGTTTTTGTGATAAGCCTGTTTATGGTGTGACCTACTTAACCAGGGCTGGAGGCTCGCAGGAGTGCAAAGACTAAAGGCCACAAACAGGAAAAGATATCATACGAAAAAACACAAAGTTTTCAGGCTTTTGTCCTTTACATGCTGCAAGGTGTCAAGCACTGAAGCAGCGCCGGGACCATTGTTCACCCAACTGCCCCTTTCAAATGGAAATCTCTGCAAAAGCCATGTCAGCAAAAGGAATTCTTTGCTTAAACTGGGGCTCCTCGCTTATATCCCACAATAAAACCTGAGGCCTATTAGTCCATACTTAGGACTTGTTACTAGGTTTTAAAGCTTCTTTCAGGCACAGTTTTAGCCTAATCTGGCTGTACCACTACCACTGGCAAGATTAAAAAGTGGCGAGGTTACGTCGCCTTCGACTTGAATGTGCGTCAGGAATCTGATTTAGGGTTTTTACGAGTGAACTGTCTGTTAAAAAATTATCTTTCTGGAGCTCCACGGGCCTGGCTGCATCCACACAGGAAACAGGCTCAAGGATTTCCAAAGGTCTGTTGATTTTTCAGCTTTCATGCTCCAAAGATATATTTCCTTTGAAGTGTCTCAAATAGGGGAGTATCCAATTATATTTGTAATCCCAATCTAATTCAATCAGGGACTCCAATTATAGCTGATCTGTCTCTTAATCTAGTTAAAGTCTGTGGGGTAGACTGTACCTTAGCTAACATAACTACATTAAAATTTAAGCTGTTGATCCAGGGATAACCAAGTTACAACCAGCTGAAAAGTGGGAGGTTTGCAGTGGAAGTGGGCTGACCCTCACTGAATCCAAACCCTGCTCCAGTTCTCCTTGTGGCCAAACCCCTGCCAAAATTATAATTATGAAGGGCCTTAAAAACTCCTTTTGTTCTGAGCCAAATACAGCTGTTTTAGCTTTGACTGGTTGTTTCCTTCCTCCTGAGTTCTTCATCCCAGCTCTCTCCACAGAGGGAAAGCCACGTCCACAAGGGCATCACCTTGAAAATTTTGGGAGCCTTGCAGCTGCCTGGCCCCTTCCCCACTGCCCGTGTGGCCCTGGCACCACAAAGCCACCCCCAGCTGCCACCCCAGGAGCTGCCCCAGGCACTCAGGGGAGCTGGCACACACTGGTGAGGCACTGGGGCATCATTTCCACCCCCAAAGGGAATGGCCAGACAGTGCTGAGGCTCTGGTGGGTGTTAAAGCAGGCTGGTGGTAAAGCAGATGTTGGGGAACTTTCCAGATGTTCACAGAGTTGGGCTGCATCCGTGTGACTTTAGAAAACACCACTCTGGGTCAAGATCTCGAGACAATATTGCTTGTGGCAGACAGAACACATCACCAGCCTTGAGTCTTGGACCAGAAATGACCTGCAGGAAAGTTGGAACCAGGAGAAGGAAGGGATGAGCTTCTGCCACACTTTACTCTTGGCACAGGATCTATAAATTGTGAGAAGGGAACAACTCTCAGAGTAAATTGTGCACATGTTGAAGAGTGATCATTCTATTTTATCCCCTGTATTTCCCCCTCCCTCCTGGCATAAAGAGTAGAGCACTAATTTTGATCATTTTAGATACTGGAGTCATCATTCCAAGCTAACAGTTCATTAAAAAAACAACTCATACATTTGTGTCCTTTTTTCTATCAGCTTTTATTTGGATAATTTTGTGTTGATTTCTAGTCATGGTTTCAAGTGTTAATGTTTTGGTTTGAGTTTTTTCCCTATTGGCCTCCACCTATAACAGCTGAAGACAGGGAATTGGGGATTTTTTAGTTGGTGATAATTCTTCTTTTAACTAAAAGCTGAGTTACCAGATGGCACCTCCCAAACCTGCTCTGAATCTCCAGTAACAATTGGTTGCCAGTCCTTCACCAAGTGTGGCATGAACCAAATTCACCCCTGTGGAAAGGAGCCAGATTCAGGACTGGGATGTAACTGATAAAAGTAATTGGAAAAACTGCTGTAGCAGAAGAAATGGAATTAGGTCCACCACATTTTAAAAAATGTTATTAATCATAGTCATAAAAGCAGAAAATGAAAGCTAATTTTACTAAGTAAAAGCCCCCTGCTAAGTGGTATTTTGACATCTGAAAATAATTCAGTTTCGATCATGGTACTCCACTGACATGAGCAAGGAAATTGATAATTCTCCCTCGAGGTGCTGCTTCAAGTCATCTCCACACAGAGAATTTTCTCTGCAAGTACCAGAACACAGACCTGGAACCAAACCCAGTCCTGGGCCAGGACAGGCAGCACGTTCCACATGCCTTTCAGGAGCTGCTTTTCAGGATAACACAAAATGTAACAACAAATGGATCTTGGAGAACACAACCTGCAATTCCCTCGTGGTTATCTGAGACAAGGATACGGGGGAGGGTGTCATGTGCTGCCCACCAAGTTGTATTTTCATTGCCATCTCATTCAATATTTCACTGCCACATTCAGATATTGTTTGGTATTCCCTGAAAAAACAAAAAAGCCTCATAATCCAATTCCAAACCATGTAGGGATGCACCACGGGTCACCACAGCCCTGATCCACCCTCCCACCACTGCCAGCCCCACATCCCCCCTGAAAAAGGGAAAATAATGACACATCTCCCAAGGCCCCGTTACAGCACGGTGCTAAAAGAAAGGGTTTGTGTACCTTGTCTGGGAGGAAAGGATCTCACAGGATTCCTGGTACTCTCCCCGATGTATCACTGGGCCATGAAATTCAAAGAAGACAGCAGACAAAGCCAAGTTACACCCACCTCTGATCTCAGGTTTATGCAGAAGCAAGTAAGTGTTTGAAATTGAACAAATACTGCAGAGGAAGGGGAATGTTACTCACTTAACACCCAGGTAAACTGTTCAAAAAAATACTTGTATTCTTGGGGAAAGCTGGATCTCTCATTCTCAGATTGCATCTGAGATACTGCAAAAGGACACTTTTCATGCTATGAGAAATCAGAGCTGATAAAGTTTACTCCTGTGCAGGTGAAACGCTTGGGCATTTTAACAAACCCCCAGAGATTTGTTTGTTTACCTGCCTAACCCACATGCCTCTCATTCCTCCTGGCTGGGGGCTCCTTGGCAGGTCTTTCCAAAAGTTGCAGTTCCTGTGTTATTCCTTCCCTTGCGTGGGAGAGCTGAGCTTGGAGAGAAAGTTTCTAACTTTGGCCCGGAGGTTAGGAATGAGCAGGCACCCCGTAATTATATCAGTGCAAAGGCCTGTAAAAAACAGGGCCAAGGCTCAGGTGATGGTTCTTGTGTCTGGATTAGTGATTCCCACGTGGAAAGCACTTCAGCAGTGTTGTGGCTGCAACATCTGCAGTTGGACCAAAAGCACCACCAGGTCAAGCAGGGAGCTGTTCCCCGAGTCGGGGGCTGAGGTTGCTGGAGGTTTCTGCTCCATCCTTCTCCCACTCCTCAGTGCTGTCCCTGCTCAGCCCCACTTTGGTGGCCTCTGGCTTGCTGGCTGCCATGGGGGGAAGGTTGGAACCCTGGTTCTCGCTTCTGATGACCACATTAGTCCGGAACTTTCTTCTCTCTCCAGGTGATGATTGTCACAAAATTAGCACGAACTTGTGTCTTCAAAACTTCTCCCCTGTGACCAGCTTTGACCAAGGTGCTCAGCAGCTTCAAAAAAGGAAGATGGATGGATGGATGGATGGATGGATGGATGGATGGATGGATGGATGGATGGAGGGACGGAGGGATGGATGGATGGATGGAGGATGGATGGAGGGGTGGGTGGATGGATGGATGGATGCATGGATGGATGCATGGATGGATGCATGGATGGATGCATGGATGGATGCATGGATGGACGGACGGACTGAGGGAAAACATAACCTTTATTTTATGATACAGGAGGAAAAAAACCCTTCATTGTCATAGTTATAATAAAGGTGTTTAAAGAGGAGTCTCCTGGTTTTGGATTGGGATGGAGTCCAGTCTGGAGGAGTCACTGCCCTTGCCAACATTCAATTTAACATCCTTAGGAGCACTTCTGTATTTGAATGTCTGGGTCTCTGCACTCAGTCTTGATTAACTGGCCCAGCAACGAATGTTAATTGCCCTGATGCACATTGCCTACAGAGCTATGGTCAACTTCACATCAGAGAACTTGCAGCTTCCTTAAGATGTTCCAGCAGGGAACTTTCACAGCATCTTCCACACAGGGGAGATGAGCCCTGGGAGTGTGCACTGGGGGATTTATCTGGCAGTGAGCTGCAGTCAGGAGCAGGGGAGGAATACAGGAGCAAAGTGAACCGCTGTGCCTCGAAGACCTTTTTCTTTTTCTGCTCTCCGAGCTTTAAAGATGCAGGTAACACGTAGTGCAACCTAGGAAAAGGCATTTTTAGTTATATTTGGATTCTGAATGCGTAAAAAACCCCAAAGTTTTAAACTTGTGTGTTCTTCCCAGCAACAGAGCTGGTCAGAGGAGACAACGCGGGATTTAGGACAATGTTCTTTACCTTGGTGGGAGTCAGTCAGTGTGCACATGGAGATGTACACAATATATACATCTTCAACAAACATCCCATCGGATTTTTCCATCGATGTAACCAGTTTGCAGTGACATTCCCGAGGACAGGAACTTCCCGGGCTGGGCAGAGCTGCTGGCAACAGCTCCTGGTGGCAGGAGTTCCACGTGCTGCTGGGGCAGGGCGTTAGAGCAGCTCCTGTTATCAGTGCTGCCCCTGGAAATTCGCCTGTCAGGGACGATGCCGCAGCTCTGTTGGTGGTAGGAGATTGTTCCTCTGGACTTTTCTTAAAAAAATAAATCAATGTCAAGCCCGAAAAGGAAGCCTGCTATTTTTCAAATCCAGGAGCTGTAATCATGCTAATCCATATGATCGTGCTAAAGCCAAGCAAAATGCCTTTTGCATATGAGGTAATCAGCCAGGGCAGCCTATTTATAACCACCTCTGGCTGGGAACACCTTCCCAGGAAAATAGAATCAGGACAGCTTTGCCCTGGTCACATTCCTCCTCTTCCTCCCTGTGTTTTTCACTTTCTTTGTGCTCTTTTGCCTACTTTTGCTGTCTTCACAGCCTTAAATACAGCAACTTTTTAATTTTTATCTTAAACTAATGCATCCCATGTATTCTATTTTATCAGTGTTAGAGCCGTGCTGAGTGAAATCTCAGTCCTGTGAAATCAATACCAAAACTTCTATTGATTTCATATAATATATTCCTTCAAATTCAGTACAAACGCTCCACAGGAGCTGTCTATTTTCAGTATGGATCTACTGTACAGGGCTGTCAGTCCCTCAGCTGGATACATAAACCAGCGTGGTTTAATAAATTCATTGGTGTGGGTTGGGAGCTTTCTGTGTAATAACTGAAAATCTGCTGGTCACACTGAGCACATCAAGTGTAAAAGGAGAGGATTCATCAATGTGAATTTCATCAATGTGAATATCTATCTGTGGATCAATTGGTATCAATCTTGTTTAACAGTCTATTTCCTCAGGACACACTTCGGGAACAAAGAGCATTTCAAAGTGTTGGTTAAACAAACAAATATAGAGAAGCTCTTTGGGCAACATGGGGGTGGAGTAAACACCAGATAAAAACGGGCAGCGATTTCAAATACCTGTTAATCTCTTCCATTTTATATTAATAAATACAGAGTTTCTCATGATGTAATGTGCCCAATAAGTGCAGGAAGAGTCGGGGTTTAAAACCATTTTTTGCTTGCAGAAGAAAGTGGCCTGGAAACCAAACTTTGTCCCCTGACCTCCATGTTCAGTAGTTGTCCAAGGAGGAGGGTGACACCTTCTGCTCTGCAAGATTTGTGTTATCCTTAGCTAAATAAAACCCCCTCATGAGACTCTATAAAAACAAAACCGAGCCCCGAGAGGATACAGAACTAATTAGATCAGGCTGCACTGCTTACCTTGGTCTACAACATTAGGATATTTTATGTCTATCTCATCCAGGTCCCCCCTCCTCAAGCACCACCAAAATAAAGATAATCCTGACCAGTACTTGGCATGACTGTGGGCACAGGCACAAATTTTGGCACAGAGTAAATGTTGTACAACCCCCGGGGGCTTTGCAGGGTAAAAGTGCCAGTAAAGCACCAGGTGAAAGGAGCCTGTGGTGTTGTGCAATGTCCTGTGGCAGTTGTGTGGCTGCCTGAGGTGCCATCGCTTCCTCCCTCCTGCTGGCGAGTCAGGGTTGGGTTTTCCACTCCGCACCCCCCTCCTGAACCGCCCCAGCACCTCGGGTGGGGGTTTCTGCCACAGCAGCTTTGCAGCTGGGCAACCCTCAGAGCACAAGCAGGAAACTGAGGCACAGCCCCTGCTCGATTGTTTGCTGACGAATGCGATGGCAAGTGCACTCTGAGTGTGCCTTGAGCTGAGCCTAATTCTCCTGGACCCCTACCCTGTGTCCTCCCTCTCCAAATCAACAAACCTCCCTCTTCATCAAAGAAATCTCTCTGCAGTGTTTTCAAACAACCCACTTCACTTTGCATGGACAGAGCTGTGTTGTTCTACATTAAATCAAAAAGCAATCACGTGCCCCACAAAGATTGGGCAATCCACATCTCCATGCAATCAAGGATTCTCACATTTTTGCTTATGCAAGATCCGTCTGGCTTCAGTGCGGGTCGGAGGGGTTGGGGTGACTCTGCTGTGACACTCGGGGGCTTCACAGCACAGTTCAATCTCGGCTGAGCCGGGTCCTGGGGTCACCTCCAGCCCCACGGACTGTCCCCAATGTGCCACCCAGCGCCGGGGGCCACCCGGCTGCGGCTCGTGGGGAGATTTTACTCGTGGCTCATATTCCCGTGGAACCCAACAGCCGAAAAGGGGAGTAAAGATGAAAATTATTCCACTCTGTATTAACGCAGTCAACTCAGTGTGGGAAAACACTTTCAAAGAGCTGTTGCTCCAACTTTTTCACACGAGCCTTCACGCGTCTCACGTTTTTACTCGCTGTTAAAAATACTACTGGCTCAACTTTGCCTGCTTCCCAGAAAGCGAGACTTTAAAGAGTCTTTAAACAGCTGAACCAAACCAGCCTAATTACGCGCCGTCTGCATCCGCTTTTAAAGCCCCTCCAGCCGCCCACCCCACCGCGAGACCCCGGGCTTGCCCCTTCCCGCTATCAGTGCTCTTCCCTTTGCCACCTTATCGGGCGACAAAGGGAAGAATGAGCATTGTCCCGGGCTCCTGCTTGCTTTAGCGAAGAGAGGGGGGCGAAAAACTCTTTAAAGCACGATATAAAAAGCGCAGGTGAGACAACAAAGGTATTGTCGGTGTGCGGGCCGGAGAGCCGCGCTGCCGGGTAGTTTGTTTACCCGGGGGGGTGGCCCGGGGCGGCCCCGGCCCCGCGGGGCTCACGCCTTTGTCGCCCGCCGGGGCGGGCCGGGCGCGGGGACTACATGGCCCAGCGTGCCCCGCTGCGCGGATCAATGGGGCTGATTTGAATAATCTGTGAGCCCTTGGACTCAGGCCAATCAGCCGTCAGGGACCCATGATAAATCGCAATGCATTATTGATAATCATAATTACTCTGACATGCGCATTCCGCCCAAATTTCCTAACTCTAGGAATTTGTTGTGAAGAGGAAAATAATTGCTACTATTGCATGCTCCCGATGCTGGTGCACCATGTCGCGACGGAAGCAGGCGAAGCCCCAGCACATCAACTCCGAGGAGCAGCCCCCAGATGCTGCAAGTGGTGAGCGCAGAGGGGGCGCGGAGCGGCCGCGGGTCCCAACTTGGCTGATGCGCGGAGGCGGCGGCGGGGAGCGAGGGGCGCTTCCCGCGGGGCTTTTTCCACCCTCGTGCTTCACCCCCCGCTCCTTTCCCCCCGCGGGCTCTGCCAGGAGCCGACCTTCGGCTTCCCCCCGGGTTTTTTTGGGGGGGCTGAGCTCGCCGCAGGGCTGAGCGAGGCAGCGGCTCCTCGTTGTTTTCGGGGGGGTTCAGCTTCGGGCGGCTGCGGAGCGCAGCGCTGCCCTTCGCTCTGCCCGGCGGCCCCGCAATGCCCCGCACGCTCCCCCCGCGCCCGCGGAGCCTCCGCCGGGTCCCGCGTGGGGCCGCAGCCTCGTGGGAGGGGAACCCCAAAGCCTCCCCGAGGCGGAGGGAGTTGGGGGGATGGGGGTCAAGGGGTGGGGGAGCAGAGGGAGAAATTACAGACGATTTCGGAGGGGTGGGAAACGGCTCGGGCTGGGTTTCCTCGGTGTATTTAGCAC
>VYXC01008880.1:104107-124293 GCA_013397175.1 Platysteira castanea
GCGGCCGCTGGGGCGGGGGAGGTGTGCGGGAGGGAGGGAGGGAGGATCGCTCCACACCGCGCTCTCCGGGGCAGTGGCCAGCTGCTTTTTTGTTATTGTTGTTGGGGCTTTTTTCCCCCCCCCTCCCGTTCTCAATTTTAACAACCAAACCCTGGATGAAATCCCTCCGGGAGCCGGGCAGCGGCCGCACAGGCCGGGGGACATGGGGAAGCTGTGGCCCCGCCTGGGGGGATTCTCCTGCCGCTCGTGGGGTGCTGTGGATTTGGGGGGGTCGGGGCAGGTCCCGCACTGATCCCCGCTCTCCGAAATACAACCCGGAGCTGCGGCTCGGACCGCCCGCCAATCCCCCAAATAGTCCTGATATTCCCCGCTCCAGGTGTGCCCGTAAATAAGAAGTGATGAAGCTGCATAACAAAGTCGAAATTCCGCAGGGATTTGTCTGGGATATTATCGAGGATATACACATAATCGTAATAATAAAATCAAGCCCTTATCTCTTTTTTTTGCAAGTGTTCCCTTTCTTCGCATAGCGATTTGGGACCCACCTCTGTGAACAATGCAGCGGGTTAAAGTGTCCCGCGAACCTGGGGATCCATTAACAGGTCAAAAAATCAGCAGGTGGTCACAGGGGAATAATGCTACATACTGAAAATTAGCATTTCCACAAAGGGCTTGAAAATGCCCATTGTGCTGGATTGCTGCCATTAAAAATCGGATTCATTCTTAAAAATACAGTATCAAACTGCAACTTTTTTTTATCCTCGAGGTAAAATTAGCCTAGATTTTTTTTCAATTAAATCTCTGATTCGTGCGCTGAGCTCCAGTAGAACTCAGTAGAACTGGAGAGGGATGTTGGACAAGGAAACATTGAACAAGGAAAGCCCAAGTTTTGTGGTGGTTTATCTTAGGTTTGATTTCGCTTGCCCGAAGCCGCTGTCGGAGACTGGCTGGCCCGGCCGGGAGCCCCGGGGTGCGGGAGCATCCCCGCCGTGCCCAGGGTGCTGCAGCCCGGGGAAGGGGGAGAGGGTGCCGGGAGGTGGAGGGGGGCGATGCCCGGCTTGTTTTTCCTTCTACGTAAGTGAAACATTATATTCGTAGCAGGGACGGAGCCCTTTCGCCGGGCTCGGCGGCATGTGACGTTTTGACAGAGCTGCTGCTCTAACCTTTGCCTCCTCCTGCTTGCTGTGGGTGGTAAGTTGATGTCAGGCTCACAATTAGGACTCTCATGCAATTGACCTTGGCAGCGGGGTTTGTGCCGTTTAGCTCGCTCTTAAACACTGTACGAGTGTTAAGTGCGGTCCGGGCCGGCGCAGCTGCGGCCGGCGAGGAGCGGCCGCCGGGCAGGTAGGNGTGTTTCAGCGCTTATTTTGCCCTTCACACGCGCCTGTTCACCGTGGTTTGTTCTGTCTTTGGCTGAATGTCTCGCTTTAAGCGGTGGGTAGGCTAAAGGGTGAATCAGTAAGTCGATAATAAAACAATTACAGCCTTGAGAGAGAGCCTGTAAGCACGTGAAGTGCTGATGGTGGGTATAACGCGTTTCTGCCTCGTTCTTGGGTAGAAAAACGCGGCTGGTGAATTCAGCGTAGAAAACAAGAAGGCCTTTGGAATAGCTCTGTACGTTGTCACTCGTGCGTTTTACTTACTCAGGGAAGTGATTTTGTCACAGTTAAAATGCGTTAAATGGTGTTTGATAGTGGGAGAAGGGAGGTTTGGGGCAGTTTAGAGTTCCTGGAAGTCCTTGCTTTGCAGCTGGGAGCAGGAGGAAAGCATCAGGGAAGCACAATCCTGAGAGCAACAGGGAGCTGATGGCACAGGGTTCACGGCTAGGACCGGAGTGGAGGGTTGCTAATCAATCCTCCATGAGTTAATTTAAACCGAGGAAGTGCACGGTTTTGTTAACTTTAAAATAAAAGTACTTGATCAAGTGTGGGCTGTGGGGAAAGTAAGCTCATCAATTAACTAAAACTCCTGAATACAAAAGTGGGTAGGAAAACTTTGAGTTATCCCAATTCAGGTGAAATAAATTTTTATTTAAAAAGTCACTAACGGCTTAGGTGAGTCGTAGACCAGTAGCACCCTTCTTGAAATCACATCAAACCAGATTTACTTCACTCCTTTTACTGGTTCCCTTAAAAAAAAAAGTTAATTCGAGCGGTGTGGATTTTATCAGCCTTCCTTGTCGATGACCGCCTTGTCCTACACAATAGTGGATTTTTTCCATCCATTTGCCAGTGATTCAATCTAACCCCCCTGCTGGGTTTACTGCATTCTTCTAACTTATTGGATAACTAGATGCTGAGAGATAACATTCCTGAAATTCGGGGGTGGGGAGATAAAAAACCCAGTAGAAGTCCTATCCCTGGGAAGCCTTTGGAGAGGGTTAAGTGAAGTGCACAAGGAATTGGGGCAGGGCTGTCCTCGGTAAATCCGTGTACAGTCGGTGGGCAGAGCTGCCCTCCTGGCATGGAAAGCCCCGAGTTCAGACCGTGATTTCATTTTTGATAACTGCTGGGCCCGGGGGAGCTGAGGTGCTCTGATAGCAGCACGTGGGGACAGGAGGTAGTTACAAATCAGGATGATTTTCACAGAAGCTGTTGGGTTTTTTACAGAAACACTCAATTGGTCCTGTGTTATTCCAGCTACTATAAAATAACCCAGCGTCCTGCTTGTGAATTAACCTGAAGCCCTTTCTGAGACAGGCAAAGACAATAAAGTCACTTTCTTTAAGGTAAAAAAGAAAACAATGCATAACTTCCCTATTCGTCATGCAGCAAGTTGTTTCAAGCCCTGGACAGAATTTTTTTGGAGTCCTAAGATAATGCTTTGCTGTCAGGGAAACTGGAAACTAAAATATGTGACAGGGCAGGGCTGCCAACCTCTGCCCACTGCTGCCCAGGACAGGGACCTTCAGTTTACTGGAGTTTGTGTCTCCGAGATGGCAACTGCTGCTCAGAACCAGAAAAGTTACCAGAGTCCCTCAGAATTATGAAAATGAGGAGCATGGGCTGTGCTGGAGATTGGGAAAGCGGCACTGAATTCGGTGTGATCTTATCAGCGCAGAAGTAGAAAAATAAGAAGTGCTATCAAGGGAAAGGAGATAAATGATGGGATGCTTTGAAGCAGTTAAAGGTTGAGGACTTGTCTGGACATTATCCTGGAATATCTCCTTGGGGGTGGGCACCAGTGTTCAGTGCAGACATTTCTGTGCCACTGGAAAAAGTAAAAGCTGTTTTCTAATATTTTGTAACGTGCAGACAGTGTAGTTCCACCTGGGAGATGGGACTGGGAAAGCCCCAAACACCAAAGGATTTGGAAAAGAGATTTTTGTGTTTTAGTGTATTCTGTGAAATAGGAAAGTAGTCCAGTAAAGACCTCTCAGTGTAGAGTACTTCTGGAAGTTTCTTTTTTCAACACAGGTACTTTCCTTCCCATTATATCTGCTCAGACTCCTGCAAAACGAGTTTAAAGTAATCTGTTCTTGATCCTGGTTGACTCTGTTGACCAAGTTCTGAATCGTGTTCTGGTTGTACTTGTCTGCAGGCTGGACTTGTCTGTAAGTTTTTAGAGTTAAATCAGGTTTAGAGACATCACTTCAATGATATTTGGGATGGGAAATGTGTGCTGCTATTCTTGTTTCTTTTGCTTATGGGAGTTGTTTGGGCTGAAGGGGAAGAATGTTTGGGCTGAAGGGGAAGTGTTTAATTCTCCCTGTTCAAATAGGAGGCATCCAAACATTTTTGATGATAGCTGTGCTGAGAACTCCTTTCCTCCCCGTCCAAGGACTCATGCAGATTTGGATTTATTGCTCTGCAGATCATAGCAGAGCAGGCTGCCCATACTTGCAAATTCTTGTAATTCATCAAATGTTTATTTTTAAAAGTAAACTTTTGCATGCACTTCATGGCACACAGCATTAAACGGTTGAAGTTTGCATTGTTGAATACAGATGGTGAGGTAAGAAATGGCATGGTTTGCAATATCCTCCCTCAGAGAGGTTTCACACCCCCCTCAAGCAGCCAGGTCATGAGCTGGAGTTGTCACCTGGACCCGGCTCCCCTCCACCACGTAGGGGACACTCCCGGTGCCAGATGTGTGGCTCGGTCACACATTTCAAACCACGAAGCTCCTGAGCTTGCAGAGTCCTGGCTTCACCTCATCCAAGGGGGTGAGCTGGTGATGGGGGACTGGAGCCAGGCAGCTTGGGGAGGGCAGGTGTGGGACACTGTTCTGGGCTCTGGGACAGGTGTGTGACACTGTTCTGGGTGTGTGACACCATTCTGGCTGTGCTGGGCTCTGGGACAGGTGTGTGACACCGTTCTGGGTGTGCTGGGGCTCTGGGACAGGTGTGTGACACTCTTCTGGGCTCTGGGACAGGTGTGTGACACCATTCTGGGTGTGCTGGGCTTTGGGACAGGTGTGTGACACTGTTCTGGGTGTGTGACACTGTTCTGGGTGTGTGACACCATTCTGGGTGTGCTGGGCTCTGGGTCTGATGTGTGACACCGTTCTGGGTGTGTGACACCATTCTGGGTGTGTGACACGGTTCTGGGTGTGTGACACCGTTCCTGGCGTGCTCCCCTGGGGCTGTGGGAGGCGAAGTTGCTGCACCCTCGGCACCCATCAAACTGGGAGCGATCTCCGGGATGTTTCAGCTGGTGGGGGCTGGGATCCGGCTGGAGCCCATCCCGCTCCCCCCTCCCTGGGAAGTTTCCCTCCTGAGCACTCCTGCCCTCAGCACTGCCCTGCCTCGAGCTGGGTGTGAGTTTGTTGTTTGAAGGATGGCAAGGTTGAGCAAAAACATCCTGTTTTGGTTATGATTTCTCTTAACCTCTTCCAGTTCAGATACTTCCCCCAATGATTTTTTTTTTTTTGTCCACGTGCAAATTCTGCTCAGTCTAACCTGTGGGGTGCTGGTGGTGGAGGGGCAGGAGCAGCCTTGGAGCCCAGCTTGGCTTTGCCTGCCCTTTGCCCGAGGTGGATGAGCTGGGGATGCCTGAACGAGGCCTCCTGCGAGGGTCGGAAATGCCTTGGCGTGGTTTTGAGAGCAGGACTTGTTACTTGTATTAAGTTTTAATAATCGTCAGTATCAATGTGGGCTCGTGGTTGTGTGTGGAGTTCTGGACGTTAATCATGTCTCCTTTGCTACTGTGTCCATGTAGAGATTATTTTCGGGGTGTGTTTGCCTTCGAAGAATTTAGGAGCTAATATTGGCTGCTTTGCTTTTGTCAGCCCTCTTGGCTTGTCGTCAGTACCACAATGGCAGAGTGAAAGTCGTTTAGATCTGTACAATTAAGAATTGCTCAGAATTCCTGTGTTAACGATCTTGTATGAATTTGAGAGATGGTTGACAAGGAATTAGAAACTGAAGTGCAAACACTAAACTCGTGGTGGTCTGCTCAGTGCTTCCTCTGTCTTCCTTGTGTTCCTTTTAAGCTATGTTGCAGGTGCTGCTTTGCTGGACTGTTCCAGGGGTTTTTTACCTGTATAAAGGGATTTGGGATAAATCCAAATTTGGATTTGGGCCTCTTTTCATTGAGCCTTTTGAGAGTCCTTTTATATTATGGTTTTTTGTGTGAACTGAACTGAGATGCAGATTTATTTTGGAATGGAATTATGCAAAGGAATTGGCATCAAAACTAGGAGAAGAACTTCAGATTGATCTGCAAGCTTGATTCCAGTCTTGTATCTTTAGTCTGCAATTCAGGTGGAGTCGGTGATCTTAATAGTAAATACTTGGTCTAAATCTAGCAATTAATAACGTGACTTTCTTTTGTTTTAAGGGAGTCCACAAGACGTCCCAGGTGATAGAGATGGTGAAATGAGCTCCAAAAGGTGCCGCACGGAGGAAACCAAAATCTGTGAGAAATGCTGTGCAGAATTCTTTGTTCTCTCTGAATTCCTTGAGCATAAGAAAAATTGCACTAAAAATCCGCCTGTTCTGATCATGAACGACAGCGAGGGACCCGTCCCCCCTGAGAGCTTCTCCGAGGCCTCTCTGGGGACCTTCCCCAGCGACCGAATGGATGGCAGGACACGCAAGGACGTTCAGGCCAAGGGCTGCACTGGCTCTGCGGAAAAGAGAGAAGGAAAAATGGATGCTGAATCGGTCGGGGGAATGTACCTAAAAATAGAACCCCCCCTGACGCCTGCGGCTCCCGGCCTAAGCTATCTACCAAAACCCAAAGTACCGAACACTAACGTGACTTTGCAGACCATCCGTGGCACCAAAGTGGCCGTGAACCAGCGGACGTCCGAGGCCATGGCTTCCTCGGCGGCCGGCTTCAACGCCATCCCCATGATCCTGGAGCAGCTGGTGTGTTTGCAGCAGCAGCAGCTCCAGCAGATCCAGCTGACGGAGCAGATCCGCATCCAGATTGCCATGATGGCCCCGCACGCCCTGCACCCCTCCATAGCAGCTGCTACTGACCCGCTCAAAGCTCTGGGCGCCCACATGTCCCAGCAGCTCTCGGCTGCCGTGGCTTTAATCGGACAGAAAGCTGGGAGCCAGAGCCTATCACTGGAATCCTTGAAGCAAGGCAAACTACCTCATTCTAACACTGGCATTGCAGCCGCCAGCTCGCTGGCTGCTGGGCTCTCCTCCTCCTTCCCCCTGAAGCCCGAGGGCAGCCGAGGCCTGCCCGGCTCCATCTCTCAGTTCCCGAGTCCTTTGCTACCTCAGTCCTCCGGCTCGGTCATCTTCCAGAACCCGCTTTCGGCCGTCTCGTCCGTGATGGATTCCTCGAAGAAGGGGAAGGGGAAACCCCCCAACATCAGCGTGTCTGAAAGCAAACCGAACGCAGAGGAGCCCTTCTTCAAACACAAGTGTAAATTCTGTGGGAAGGTCTTTGGCAACGACAGTGCCCTGCAGATCCACCTCCGCTCCCACACCGGGGAGAGACCCTACAAGTGCAACATCTGTGGGAACCGCTTCACCACCAAAGGAAACCTTAAAGTGCATTTTCAGCGTCACAAAGACAAGTACCCCCACATAAAGATGAATCCTTACCCGGTTCCTGAGCACCTGGACAATGTTCCCACCAGCACTGGCATCCCGTACGGGATGTCTGTGCCGCTGGATGAGTCCAACCTGATCGTGGACAGCAAACCTCTCCTAACAACTCTGCCTACCTCTGCGGCCACCGGCGCACCTCAGGCCATGTCCAGCCTGGCAGGCATCAAGGAGTCTCTGCCTGGTACCTTCTCAAGTGAGCTGCAGTCAAGGCCCTCTCCCGAAAGCGAGGGTGGCTCCTCCTCGTCGGGGGCGGTCGGTCACGAGTCGGGAACGGAGCAGAGCTTGAGCTCACCACAAGCTGCCTGCAGCGTGAGCATCTTCCACGTAAGTGGGTCAAACGAGCAAGGCTCGGAGACATCAAAGCTCCAGCAGCTGGTTGAAAATATCGACAAATCCACTGCCGACCCCAACGAGTGCCTGATCTGTCACAGAGTGCTGAGCTGCCAGAGCTCGCTCAAAATGCATTACCGCACCCACACCGGGGAGAGGCCGTTCAAGTGCAAGATCTGTGGCCGTGCCTTCTCCACTAAAGGGAACCTTAAAACTCACTATGGTGTCCACCGGGCCAATACTCCCTTGAAGATGCAGCATTCGTGCCCGATTTGCCAGAAGAAGTTCACCAACGCCGTGGTGCTGCAGCAGCACATCCGCATGCACATGGGCGGGCAGATCCCCAACACCCCCATGCCAGAGCCCGCCTGCGACAGCGCCGAGGTGGAGCCTGCCGTGCCCGAGAAGAACGGAGACACGGGCCGCCCGGAGGAGATCCTGGAAAGCATCGACATGGAAGAGGACGTGGACTCTCAGGATGGCCCCAGGAGTTCTTCCAAACCTCCTACTCCGTACGATGCGCAGTCAGAGTCGCCCGCGGCCGCCGCCGCCTTCTCTGGGGTTACAGCGCTGGAGAATCAGGTGAAGATTGTCACCTCCTCTCTGAACCTGCAGCGGCAGAGCAGCCTGAAGTCCAGTGACAACGGCTCAGCAGAAAGCGATGGCATGACCAACGATTCCTCCTCTGTGGCAGGAGATGCTGACTACCAGAACGGCCGGAGCCCCGCCGCCTCCGAGTCGGCGTCGCTGCAGGCGCTGTCCCCGGCCAACAGCCAGGCTGAGAGCGTCAGGTCAAAGTCACCTGCCTTCAACAACCAGGAGGATTCAGGCACAGGGAATAAATCAGAGGGTCCTGAGAATGCCCCTGCAGAAATGGAAGGGGTTGTCGGAGCTTTGGATTTAACATACGGCAATATTGGTCGGAAGGTCATTAAAGAGGAGCCCGGGCTACACTTTGCAAATGGAGAATATGGTGAGTGTGTGAAATGCTGGCAGTGATTTGGGGTGGGGCGGTGGGAAATCAATCTCTAAAAGGGCCAGCAGGAAACAAAACTTCCTCAGCTTTCCCCTCTTCCTGCTCCTCTGTTTGGATAAGGGCACAGGCCCTGTGAAGTTTTCCTGCCTAAGTCAGGCCCAAAATTCAAAGGCTTAAGTGCTGTGATCTCCTGCAAGGTCTGTAAAATTATTATAGATTGTGCCCTTGCTATCTTCCATGGGCTCACCTGATATCTTCATATAGCTCTTTAAAGAGACACATTTGTGTTTTATAGGAAAACTGCTTATCCCAAGAGTGTGACATGGAAACTGAATTAATTAGTGAGGTTTTCAGGCTCACTGAAGTTAAATTTGGCCTGAAAGACTTTCTGTCTCATAAACTCACCAACAAACCCAGGGGTGAACAGATTTGTTTTGGGTGTGCTGGGAAGTGTGGTGGGCTCTGCAGACGTGCTCTTCAGGCACGTGCAGCTTCAAAGGCAGGGCCTCTGGGGTCCCAGCCAGGCGTAAGCTCGGAAGCAGAATGAGGTTGGAATAAACCCCACCTTGGCTCCCTTTGCAGGTCGAAGCAGTATTACAGCTGCTTTTGTCAGAGCCCCGCCAGCCCTGATCAAAATGGAGCTGCCCAGCGACCGTCCCCTCAGCACTGGCCACTTCATTGGCCCTCCAGCTCTGTCCCCCGGGGTGGCCCCTCTCCTGGTGCCTCGGCCCAAGTTCTGCCGTCCCGCCAAACAGCACATCTGCACTACCTGTGGGAAGAACTTCTCCTCTGCCAGCGCCCTGCAGATCCACGAGCGCACCCACACCGGGGAGAAGCCCTTCGCCTGCACCATCTGTGGGAGAGCCTTCACCACCAAAGGAAACCTGAAGGTGGGTCCTGTCTGTTGTCTTCTCCTTTGTCTGTGAAACTCATACTAGAGATGGAAAGACCTGCCTTTGGGACAGAACTGTTTCCTTTTAGCTCCTCAAATACTTGTCTTTGACTCTTGTCTCCTTCCCGAGTTTCTCCACACAGTTTCTTGTGTGTCACTGAGATCCCCCACAGGTCTTTGCTACTGTCCTTGACTTCCCTCGTGGGATGGAAGGGGAGGCTTAGCCCTCACTAAGCAGATTGCTTTCTTGTTTAATTTGGATTTGGATGTGTCAAGACATAAGCATTTCATAGACTGAGTGCTACGAAATGCTGCCTGCAGAGTAAATGCATTACACTGCACTGCTTGAAATTGTGTGAGATGAGGAGGGATAAACCAGGATAATCCTGAGATGGCACAAAGTGCTCGGGGATTGTGTCTAAGCACGCGCTGAAGTGCTGTGAGTCTGTCCTTCTGCCAGATGAATCCATTTGCCCTGTGAGGGGCTCAGCTCCCTCACTTGCACAGAGGCTTCTCCTTCCCTCCGAGAACCTCTCCAGGCTCTTCAGTCCTCTTGCATAAATGCTGATGGGGAGAGGAAATAACTTTGCAGTGTGTGAGCAGTGCCAGCAGAATGTGGTGTGGAAGATTTCAGCTGAAGTGAGCTCTCTGCCACATTACTTGGTGGTTTTTTGCATTACCCAGTGCTTTTTTCACTGTAGTCTGTTTGCAGCAGATGATAACGTGGCTTCTGTTTTGGGGGGAGAGAGGGCTGTCTTTGCCAACACTGCTTGTTCTAAGTGCAGAACACAGCTCTCCAAGCCCCCCAGCAGCCATCCCCAGAGAGCCATGGTGATGCCAGGCACAGGAATGACTTAGACATGCCAGGAAGGGAACTCTGACAAGAACCACCCAGCTTAAATATTTACCTGAATGCAAATGGAGCAAGCCCGACTTCTACGGGCAACTTGGCTGCGAGCAAAGCGGAATTTGGATACACCAGCAAAGAGCTGCAATACTAATGATCCTCTTTTTTGCTTTTCCCCTTCTCCGCAAGGTCCACGTAGGAACCCACATGTGGAATAACTCAGCCAGGCGGGGGAGGCGGCTGTCCATCGATAACCCCATGGCCCTGCTGGGCAACGACCCCAAGAAGGTGTCGGAGATGTTCCCCAAGGAGCTGGTGGCGCCCTCGGTGAGCATCGACCCCGCCGTGTGGAACCAGTACGCGGCCGTGCTCAGCAACGGGCTGGCCGTGAAGACCAACGAGATCTCGGTGATCCAGAGCGGGGCCCTGCCCGCCCTGCCCGTGCCCGTGGCCGGGGGCTCGCCCGTGAACTCCGCCCCGGCCCCCAAGGCGGACGGGGCCCAGGCTGGGGCCGCCTCGGACGCGGAGAAGGGCGCGGGCGCTGCTGCAGACAATGTGCCAAAACACCAGTTCCCTCACTTCCTGGAGGAGAGCAAAATCGCCGTTAGCTAAAGACTCGGGAGGAGTTGACCTACGGGAAGAGCAAATATATATAGACACAAACATATATTTTTAAGAGATTCCACTTCAGGCTCCTATTTTCCTATTGACGTGCAAATGATTTTATGGTTGTCTTTGTAAGAGTTGCCCAGAGTACAATCATGATATTGCTTTGCAAATAGTAATTAATAAAGAATAGGATTTCCTTCTATTTGGAAAGATGCGGGTCTTGCAAAGTAGTTCTTACGTGTGACTTTAATGTGTACAGCCTTACAGAAGTTTCTACAACTTGAAATTCCAAAGGTTAGAATATTTACCTCTTTGTTTAGAGTGATAATGGGGGTTTTGAATAGAGTGGAAACAACCTACTGTTGATGGAAAAGCTTCTATTTACTGATGAGAAATGAAAACTATTAATGCGGGTAAATATGCTAGAATGTCTGCCACCCTCTTAGAATTTTTCTGTTTGGATTTTTGGCTCTGTGTGGTTTCTGAATGTACTTTTTCTTAAAAATGGCTACAAAAACTACAAAGTTGGTGGGGTTTTTTAAATTCTTTTTTTTTGCCTCAGAAGTTTTATGACAAGCAAGTTGCTGTTTTTCTTTAGTCACTGCTCCTAAGTAATTCTTTGTGTTGTTGACTGCTGCTTATTTAATACTACTACTAGGACAGTCCTTCAAGCATAGTGCCAAAATTCCTGCTTCCAAAGATGTGCAGTTTTTCCTAATGTTTTATTTCGATACCAAGAGCCCCAAACAAGCATGGGTGGGTATGTATATACTTCTTTTTTGTTGTTTTGTTTCCTCTTGAAAGGGAAGACTTGCCTTGGGAAGTCAGGTCTAAAAGCTCTGCAAGGAATCTCAGGTGACTTGCAATTTGCCATGGGAAATGGTTTCCTTAGCAAGAGACTTTTTGGATTTTTTGGTTTTTTGGTTTTTTTTGCTTGGGTAATTTAGGAGATCAGTCTGTGTAAACCTGTATTTAAATATGAAGTATTCATGCTTAGGTTAAATGTTTTGTGGGTTTTTGGATGGCATTCCTGCTCTGGTCATTAAGGATTTTTTGGTGGTCTGTGAGCTTGCATCCCACCAAGATAATAATTAATGGTCCACGTGTGTTGTATGAAGGTTGCTGGGATAGTCATCTGGATTCTAAGTTATCTACCTCATTTTTTCCTTTTGTAGTTGTAGTGTCTATTTTTCTAATAATGACCACTGTAATGACTGAGATTCAAGCAGATGCTTCCATGCACTATGTGAAACCAAAACCTGATGTATTATTGGTGGAAGCACCTGAGGAGTTGCTGGACTGACCTTTCACTATTCCTCCAACGCCTGCTGGAACTGGATGTGTGATGGGATCTGAGCCAGGCTGCAAAGTGAGCATGTGGTGTGGAAGGACTGAAGGATGGAAAGAAACCTGGCTGCTGACTGCAGGAAATCTTCAAGTCCAGTCTTTGCTGTGGAAGGCCCCAAAAATGCAGATTACCAAAAGTTTGTGTGATGTTGTTGCACCTAAATCTTGCTGATGATCTCTGTACGCCGAGTTGTGCCTTTCCTGCTGGACTTGTGAGTAAGAACATAGCAGTACCTGTTTACACTGTAAAATGGATATTGTTACCTAGACCATGCAAAAGGCATCCCAATTGTCACGTTTCTACATTGTGAATGTATGACTTCTGAGAACTCTGTAGTTTTTTCAGTATCTACTGATGCGTTTCTGTTGACATTTTTTGAGAATAAATTTTGGGATGGCTTTTTCACACTCGGTGTTTAAATTTTTCTGGCAGAATGGTTTTTGTCTCCTGAAGGGTGAGTTCAAGAAGGCAGCGTGCTGCTTCATTCCAGGGACTGAAATCCAGGAGCTAGAGTGAAGCTTTAGTTCATTACTTGAAACAACAGGAATGAGGAAGGCGTGGAGGAGTCCTGGATCCATTCCTTAGGAACAGCTGGGGTTTGATGCAGGGCTTGGGATGTGCCAGGGATGTTGATTTCCACACTAGAAGAGAATGATGGGAATATGTGCAATCATTTTTGTTCTGTGATCATCCTACAAAGGGAGAAAGAGTATTAAGTTGTCAAATTGCCAGTGCCTGAAGCTGCTGGCTGCATAGAAAAGGATAAATAACTTCCTGTAAAGAGCAAAGACAAACAGTTCTGAGAATAGCCCTGATGAAATGGAAGAGTGCTGAGATCCTGATAAAGCAGCAGATGCGTGGGCCTTGGGAGGTAGGAGAGGAGGAAAAGGGGTGCAGGACCAGGGAACCCTAAAGCTGCACCTCTCCAGCATCAGAGCTGCCTGACCATGGTGCTCCTTGCTCCAACCTTGGGGGTGCAAAGAAAGGCAGAAAGCAAACCCTTGTTCTCTCAGCTCTGCCACCAAGCTCTGAAGGAAGGTTTGGGGAGGGCAGGACACGTCTGAGGTCCAGGAAGCTCCGTCCCTTCCAGTGGTGGGTTGGATTTCTGGCCAAGCTGTGGGGCTCTGCCTGCCTCTTCACTGCCATCCCTAACAGAATTCCACATCCACACCTCTGCTGCCTTTAGGTGTTCAGCACCTTGGAAACTGAGGGGAGATGAGGAGGGAAGGAGTTCTACAAAGCCTGAGTGCTGGCCCAGAATGAACCTGTGAGGAAGCTGCTGGGGAAGCAGGACAGGAGGGGCTTTGGCAGGCAGGTGTGGTGTCCCTGCAGCACCGGGCAGCTCGGGGCAATCGGGTCAGGCTGGGCTGGGCTGGGCTGCCTTGGCCCAGTGGGCAGCAGAGCCCAAACGCTGGGACTTGGCAGAGGCACTGCAGGGCTTTGCTCCCCAGGCCACGGTGTCGAGCGCGGGCTGTGCCCAAAGCTGGGTCTGAGCTCGGTGCCAAGGCAGCCCCAGGCTGGAGCGTGGCAGGATCCCTGTCCTGGATCTCCCCACAACACCTGGGTAACAGGTAGGACCCAGAGCTGGCCCACAGGGACATTTCTGCTGCAGGCCAGAGTTTCCACAGCCACCCGGGCTGGGAACTACCTGCTCTGCCATGTGTGAGAGCTGAACCAACACCTTCTGAAAGGCAGCGTGGTGGAACTGCCCACAGTGGCAAGTGTGCTCAGTCTACAGTAACATTGCATCAGAACAATTAAAAGAGACAGCTGATTGTCTTCTGGCCTTGGCTGATGGGAATCAGGAGCAGGTTTGCCGAGCTGGTGCAGCTGCAGTGGTGTGAGAGCAGCGTGAGCTCGCTCTGTGCACTGTCTCTGCTCATCAGCCTCTCCTCGTGCCTGGAGGACTTTCTTGCTCTTGTTTGTTACTGCTTACTTTGCTCATCACACACAGGATTTGCAGGCTGTTGCTTTTGTGTACGTAGCATATGTGCTTGCATGAGCTAAGGTAAAGGCTGGCTTGCTTAAAATGCTAAATTTGAACTTTCAAAGTCGCATTGCTTTAAAAAAAAAATAGTAAACAGTAAGTACGTTTGCTTTACCTGAATGTATTACCTCTAGTATTCCTCTAAAGAAAGATTTATTTCAACCTGCCCTTTCTGTTCAAAGCTTCCCAAAAAGTTGATGGGAACTTTGAGAAGTTTGTCTGTGGCAGATAAGCAGCAGGGCTGAGCTCGGTGAGGCTGATTTGCCTTTTCAGAGCTGGCACTGGGGAGGTGGGAGCCAGCCAGGGCTGGTAAATACAGCCTGGAGCAAAGGGTGAATGACCACGGAGCTGGGATCAGCACAGGGGAAAGCACCTGGCTGAGGTGCTTCAACTGATGGGATGGCAGAGAGGGGCTGGAACAAAGGAAAAGAGGTGAGCATTACATGAATTTTTAATTTTTTTGCTGTTGAAGGCCGTGGTGCTCCCTGCAGAGCTCGCAGTCGGGGACGGTGATGGTTCCTGCCTGCACAATAACAGCGTAGGCAGAAAGCTGCCCTGGTGATGTCTGTGTGATGCCGAGAGGTTCCTGCTCACAGCCGAGGCTTCCTCGGTGCTCTCTGAGCTGTGTGCTCAGCCCAGAGCCTCCTCTGTGCCTGCCCTTGCCCGGCCTCCCCGCTGGCCGCTGCGCGCTGGGCTCACGTGTTTATCTTCAGCTCACATTCACCACTGACCTAGAAAAGCTCCTGGCACTGCTCGGCCACAGCAGGACAGGAAACAGCTCCGAGGCACAGAAAGACCCAGCAATTACACACTCCTGGAGCCCATTACCCTGTTATCTGTTTCGTTACCACAGCTCCTGGGTTGTGCACTGGGAGTTAATTGCACACCAAGGGCAGTGTTCTTGGCAACATTTTGATTGCTGGTGGTGCTGTCGGGGTTATTGGAAAGCTGGTTTGGTAATGCCTCTTGTAAGTGATTTTGTGCTGGATTTCCCAGCTACTCTCTGGCAGCATCACTCTGGTTTTAAACTTCTTTATGGTTGTCACATCTCACAGGTCAGAGTCACTTCTGTGACCCAAGTGCTTCGTGCAGAAAATGAAGTCTCAAGTCAGAATGAGAACAGGTGGATCTCATCATGGCCCTTATTTTCCATACTTGGTTTAGGCAAAATCCAGACGTGACTAAAGGTTTGTGTGTCTCTCTAAAGAAAACTAAAAGCCCAAATCGAGTGAAATTCACAATATCTAGGGCTATTAAATATATATGTATATTTATCTTGTCCCCAGCCTGGAGCACTGAGTGCCATGTCCAGTCATCCCTCGGACAGCTTCAGGGTCGGGGACTCCAAACCTCCCTGGCCTGAGCGCCCTTTCCAGGAAGGCAAAACTGGGCAAACTGAGCTGACCAAAAGTCCAAGCACTCAGTTTATGAACACACGGGGATCTGAGGGCCACGTACACAACCCAGGCAGTGCCGTGAACAGAAGGGGATGCTGGAGGAATAGACGGGGTAAAGAATGACAAATAACCTGCATTCTTAGGGCACTCATACAGAACCAGTCCTGAAATCTTTTATTCACCTGCTCTTCCCAGATACTCACTGGCTTTGCAGCCCTATGTATGTGAGGATGTTTTTAAATCAAATTACCTGGGTTGGCTTTGCAGCCCTTCACAGTCCTGTCGAACCACTTGGCAAAGTTTGTTTTAGAAAGATTTGTCTCCATGCAGTCTAGATGTTCAGAATACCAAACATAACTTTTTTTTCTGTTTTGATACACTGGTTGGGATTTTTTTCCCACGAAACCAGTTTGATTACTTAGGTCTTTAAAGTTCAGCACACATTCAGGTGATTTGCTGCCTCGGGGTACTTAAATTTCTGTATTAGAAGTACTCCACCCCTCTCACCTCACAACGTCCAGATTTGAAAAACATCAAATTCCTTCACTACTCGTTCTTCTGTTTCCTCCTCAATTCTTCCAGTCTTAAACGACAAAATAACTACATTATGAAGGGGTTTTGGTTTTTATGTTTTATAAAGGTTGCAAATATAAAATGTGTAACAAATATTCTCAGTTTATAGCTTTACATTTTTTTATCACACTCACGGGAGGTGTAACACAAAAGCAATATGGCAAGAATTCACAGAACAGCTACAGCTAGTAGCCAGATCATTTCAAGAACTAACAAAATACAAATATAAAATGCAAGTGGGAGTTTATTTGTCTAGAAAGCCTTTTTCTTTCTTCATTTCTTAAGCTGACAGCTGTCCTAGCTGAACGACAGTTTGACTATCACGCTTTTAAAAATTAGGTGCCAAAGGGTTGTTTTCTTCTTGATCCACAACATATAATTATGCGAGGAGGAAAAAGATCCTCCACAAAGACTGCACTTCCTCAGAGCAGCGTGAGCAGTATCTGCTCTGAAACTTCATTATGAGGATGCCAAATGTTCCCTGCACAGCAGAGCCCATGGCAGTAGGAGCTTTATTGTAGTTTCCCTTAGCAAGTGTTGATGGATTTATGGAGGGCTTCATTAAATATAGGCTTAAAGGATATCCGCTATCGCCCACTTGTCAAAAGCAAAAATAATATCAAAGCCATCCGTGCAGCTCCGAGCTGCAGGTGTTAACAGTGCGTGATAATCTGGGAGTGTTTAACTCCCCAATTAATCGCAGTAGTCTTGTCTGAGCTCGGCCCTTTCAAAGATAAATTTCCAAGATGAATGCATCCCGTGGAGGCTGAGGGCACCCGTACAACGATCCCACCCTGCTGCAGGTTCGTGCTGGGCTGTCCCAGCTCGGGGCTGTGTTTCCCTGGCTCTCAGATGCTCCTTTCCCGGCGGAGGCTCCGCGCCTGCGGAGCTGAGCCCGGCAATGGGCGGCTTCTGCAGGTTTGCTCTGATTTTGGGGGATTGGATGCCACAGCCCGGGCTTGTTTCAGTGCTGCCTGGAGGAAGAACGATGTTTCACAGCACCAACCCCACCTCTGTGCCTGTCACGGTGGGAGTGACTCAGGAGCACGGGGAATTAGCCCAGTGTAGGAGCCCAGTGCTGCACGTTTGCCCTTAGCAACCCAATCCCTTCCCCTGCCTTCCTTACAAATGCGGCAGCTGCAAACACAGCCCCGAAACAAAGCCACAAATACCACGTGCAACGGGCTCTGCTTTCAGACAAAGGAGGTGCACCCTGGTGTTTGTAAAACATGCACTTATGGAATCAGATAATAGCAGGTACGAAGAATAATGGCACAACTCGGGCTGCCTGTGGAATCATAAACATTTTGTTCAACCAGTCACACACCTTTCGTCTGAGCCAACTCCTTAGATGTCAGAATTCTCTATATTCTCTCTAATTTGTCAGAATTCTAATGCTTAGGGGAAAAAAATAAACAAACCCAAAAGTAGTTCCAAAATTGAATTAATCTTTCCACTTATAAGAAGTCAAAGAGGATATCATTATTATGACTTCCCTCTGTATTCATCAGGAAAAAAAAAATAGTCCGATACATAAAAAGCTCAATTATTTATTTAGTAGCACAACTATAATGGAAGAAAATTTATAGCACATTGTGCTAAATAGGTAATGAGTACAGTTTGCAAATGCACTGTCAGAACCACCGATCCATTGTTTGAGTGGGAAACTGGCACCAGGACTTGCTCCTTGAAGGCCTACGGGCACAGCCCCAAAACACAGCTTATTTACGTGTTCTTTGATCAGTGGAGCTGAGAGACCTGGGTGCTTTGGGGGATCAGTGGAGCCCTGGAAGGCCTCGTGTGGGTGAGGAGTTGGTGTCACGGGCAGAGGGCAGGAGGCAAAGCCACGGGGACAAGGAGGGGACAGTGCTCTGCACCACAGAGCTGCAGGGGAGAAGTGGGGGACAAAGGCAAGAGAACGCAGGCAAGGCTTCCAAAACCAGTGGGAAACTGTGGTAGAGGCCAAAGTGGCAGAGGCAGATGGACACAGGAGTTTCTGGTTTGATTAAGATGCACCTGGAGCCTGTCCGTAGGCTGGGCTTTGCCAGGATCAGCTTCCACTTGTCTTTGTGAGCCTGAACATCATCAGGCCGTGGCAGACTCGGTCCATAACACATAATCCTGCTGGCAAAGCAGGTGTGCTTGTGCTGCCTGCTCGGGGAAAAGGTATTAAATCATCCCAATCAACAGCCTGGTACTTTTGTCCAACTCTTTGTGTTAAAAATGGGGGCTCAGCCTTGAACTTGCCAATAAACCATTCCTGGGTGTGGAATGGGGTTTATGATGTGCAGTGATGAGAGCAGTGACAGCATCTGATGAACTCTCCCCACAGCACAACCTCAGAGGGGGCCAAGTGGTCCAGCTCTGGTTCTAAGACAAATCACTTGGTGGGAGGAGAGCAAGGAGGGATATAAAGCTGCTTGCTCTGCTGTTAATTTAATCGCCTGGGAGAAAAAAGTCCTGGGAGAAAAAACCCCATAGATAATGATTTAAAATTATGGAAAATAACTCAGCTCCTTTAATTAGCAGTGGTGCAGTATGAATTCTGGAGCTTGCAGGGCTCCTTTGTGAGCCTCAAGTTCTGTGCTTGCAAAAATCGAGCATCAAAGCAAGCCAGTGGCATCAGAAAAAAACAAAATAGGTTTTATTTCACTCGATTTAACAAATCTAACTTCTCAGTCTGAGGCTGGAGGTTTTCCCTTGGGCATTCCTTCTCAGTAGGAGAATGAAAATCAAAGGCTTGGGAACCAGGAGAGCTCGTACCTGCTGTGAGCTGAGATCACAAGTGAAGCCTTTCCAGCAAAGCTAATGTTATGCCAGAAATGAGTCAAGGAGTGGGCTTAGCCCATTGGGCTACAGCCTGGTCTAGATCCTCCAGAGTGATTTTCTAACTAAAAATCAGAAGTGTCTCAGTACAAGGCAATCAGAGCTCCCGTGAGGGAGGCTTTGAAGGTTTGTTTGGCTCCTCAGAGCTGTGTGAGTCTGCAGGCTGCAGGGCATCCCTGGGCTCCTCCTTTAGCATTGCTGGGGCTGAGCCACCTTACAACAGTCGGTGGTTTCTCCTCCCATGCTCTGGGATGTTGGGGTTGTGCAGGAATGATGTGGAGGAAGTTCATCTGCTCCATGTAAAGGAGGGATGTCACTAATTTCTGTCTGATCACAAAGATGCCAAGGGTCAAAATGTGGTGCTTAAAAGAATGTTGGATGTTTTAAAACCCACTGCCACTTTCACATCAAAGCAAACAACAAATGGCATTTGTTAAGTTTTATTTTAATCGAGGCTGGAGGCCCAGACTGGCATTTCAGCCTGTACAGCATTAGGGCAGTGGGTTTGTGGCAATGGTGTGAGTAGTTTTGGTAAAGTACAAGGTCCTGTTCAGGTTCTTCAGTTGCTCCTTTTATTGAATTATCATTTGCAGTGAATTCTAGCATCATATTGTTTCATATAAAAAATTTCAGATGTAGAATATGAGAAAAATAGAGCAAATATGTTTTATGAGCTGAAGTGTTTGTGGGAGAGGGGATTTCTGTTTCTACCTCAATTTTCTCCATGAGGGGGTAAGAACAGTGGGTTGGGAAATAGGAAATTAAAACATGGTATTACTTAATTGAAATACAGCCTAAAAATCAGTCCTACAAACCGTTTTTGTAGTAAGATAGCCCAGGTTAGGATGGCATTGGAAATACCTGTCCCAGCAGTCTCAGTACTGGTGCCTGAAACTGGTGTAACTCTTCCTTGTGCTGCTGAAATGTCCTCATTGCAAAATGTCAGGATGACTCTGCTTCAACTGTAAGGAAAAAAATTAAATGACAGTTGCAGTTTTTGTGCTGGTGTAATCCATAGTGTAACGAGATGCTTGAAATCATAAACAGAAGTGCTGGAGCAATTTGTCCCTGATCAGAGGACATCTGAATTTTTATCCAGAAATGGGCGTTGTGAGGAGTGGGTGAAGGTGACTGAGCAAGCAGCGTGCGAGCACCAGCAGCACGGTAAATCCCAGTCCCGTAACGCGGGTGCGGAGTGGTACAGAGGAGGCGAGCTCAGCCCCGCGGCTCCGCGCTGGCTGCAGGAGGCAGAGAACACGCGGGGTGTGGTGCGGGGGTGAAGGACAGCAGGGCTCAGCTGCAGAGTGCTGAGCCCCGACAGAGAAAGGGAAACGGAGACGGGGCACCGGGGAAAAGGGGCAGGATGGGGTTAGGGGCAGAGCAGGTGAT
>VYXC01008880.1:125333-158786 GCA_013397175.1 Platysteira castanea
GGCCGTGTCACCGCGGCCGTGTCACCGCCGCCCGGCTCCTACATGTCATCATCCATCCATCCCCGCTGCGGCGCACGGCCGGGGCTGGAGAATCCCTCGGCCTTTGCTGGGGAAGAGCGCTGGTCCATGGATGGTGCGTATGTAACAAAGGCCCCGGCTCCCGTTAACTGTATCAGCGCGGCAATACAATATCCTTGTGTGCCGTGTTGCAATAGCCCCGAGTGTGCGATGCGGCCCTGCAGGAGACGTATGTATGTATTTATACCGAAATTCCCGTGCAGGAGGTTCGATAGGAAAAATGGTTTTCCAATACTCTTCCATTATGAAATTGCACCACTGTGCAGACAGGTTGGTTTGCACCCAGCGGGGTGCACGTGGTATCCAAGTCACCTGGCTGTCAATTACCGCAGCATTTCATTTGTCCCTGGAGAATCCAGGTTTTTAAAATGTGGCGAGTGATATTAGCAAAAATAAACCAAAATATTGAAGGAAATCTTCACTGTTAGAACAGGGGAAAATACACACGCTTTCCCTGTTTATGTTTTTGGTCGGTAGTTTGGGTTTGGATTCCTGTAGCTGCCATTGTTGTACGTGGTTTATTCGGCGTTACAATTATTCCTCACTGTCTGTGGTCCCTGCTGTGCAGTACCCTCGCCGGGGAGGTGTGTGTGACACAGCAGCAATCCCCCGTGCCGGTGTCACATGCACCGCTGAGCAAGTGCCACAAGGTGCAGCCACCATGGCCTTGCCTTTGGAGATGTGATTGAAGGCAGCGGGGAGAGGTGAAGGCCTGGGAAATTTCTCAAAGCTCCTTGAGTGATTTCTTTTCCTGGAGTTCTCTAATCTCCTCCAAGAGCCTCTTGGGTGTTCTGATGTGGTTAGTGCTGCCTAGCAGAACCTGCCCTCAGCTAACCCGGGCTATGGTTCATTGCCTGTGGATTCTACCTGATTAGCAGCCACAGAGAGGGTTTCTAGTGGTAGCAAAAAATTCCAGCAGCGTGTGAAAGAAGATTGCCTAGGGTTTTTACTCGATAGCAGTTGAAATAAACTGGATTTGGGGTCTCTGTTTGGTGCAGTAACTGTTTGGGGGTGGGATTTGTCATACAGGAGGAGCCCTTGTTTTAGTGATGTGATCTCTTGGTACTTGATCAAGTGATGGATAGCAAAGCATCAACGCCAAGCCAATCCAAACCAGTGTTATAAACCACAGAAGAAATCATCCAGCAAGTTGGGAGGTCCCTGGTGTCACATCCAGAACAGAGCCCTGGGAATCCTAACCCATAATCAAGGCCTCTTCTCTTCTGTTCTCTCTGAGGAAAAACCCAAACAAAACCTATCCAAGTTACGTTCCTTGGTGCATATGAAAGCCCAGGATGAGCTTGGTGGCTTCACGTTACCATAGCCCCAACTTGTTTCTGCTGCAGGGGTTCCCCCACCAGTGGGGGTGACTTTTCAGACAGAGATTTTTGTCAGTGTGGTCTTCTGGAGTGGGGAGCAGATTTCGGGTCCTGTACTGAATGACTGCGCAGAAATCCTTGTTTCAGCTAACACAAAAGTGAGAAACGCCAAATTCACCTGTAGGACAGGTGCCATCCAGCAAGGCTTTTATCACCCTCGGCCTCTGGCACGCTTTGAAGAGAAGCCAGGGAGGAACTGGCTCAGCAGCCCTGCAGAGATGAGCGATGGCTCAGACAGCTCAGGCCCGTGTCGGAGAGAAGCCGTGTGCTCAATGAACCGAGTGGGAGGAGTGGGGATCTGTCCTGAGCACAGCTCCAGTGTGGCTCTTCCTTGCTCCCACCAAAGGCTGAGCTCTGAATTCCCGTGCTGTATGCCTTGGGTTCGGCCGTGTTCATCCAAAGGCTTTGCAGCACTCGGAGTTTGCAGCACTCTGAGGAGCACTGGGTGCCAGTTAGGAGGAAGGATGGCTTTAATTGCAGTGGGATGGGAGTGAGCCTGGGCTTCCCAGGGCCGAGCTCTGCCGGGGAGGGAGCTGCAAGTTCCTCAGGTGCTCTGCTCAGAGCATGACACAAGTTTTCCCCTAAATAGCTCATGGTGTCAGCCCTCAATCCTGCAAGGCTGCTTTTAAAGCAGAGAACTGCTGTGCTCACGCTGCTGCTGCTGTGTAAAAGGCCTCGATCCAGAGCTGCGGGGGGAAGCAGAGGGAAGGAGGCAGGGAAGGAGGAGCTTTACAGGAACACTTCATCAGTGCCACTGTGTGTGCCCGTGTGCTCTGGCTCCGTTTAAAATGGCAAATTCCATCCCAGAGTCAACAGAGAGGGACGGCAGCTCCTGCCCTCGGTGTGCGGGGCTGGGGCTGGGGCTGGGGCTGGGCTGCCTTCCACAGCAGGCTTTGGGAATCCCAGCTCTCCTGGCCCCTTCCAGCGCCATCCCAGCTGCACTGGGAATGTTCCAGAATGGCCCTCGTGGAATGACTCATGTGGAGGTGCAGAAAAGGGCGAGGTGGCCGTGCGTGGCTCTGGTTTTCTTCAGCCGTGGGAAATTCGTTCCCTGCTTTTGGAACAACGTCATGGTTTGTGTGTTAAAGGTGCCAGGCACGGCCCCTGAGGGTCGTAGAAACAGCATCTGAGAAACGGGCTTGGTTCAGAGGTGACTAAATATGTCCATGAACTTCAGCAGTAATTTGACAAATTCTACCTCAGTTTTGCACAAATGTGGCACTTTTTTGCCATTGGGTTTGTTTTAGGTGGAAAACGTGCCTGGAAGCATTTTTCATTGGATCTTCAAGCACTTCTCCATCAAACACGCTGCATTTATTTATAAAGCCTGCTTCTTGCTAGTGGCTGTTCATCTGGCAGCTGGCAGTCAATCTGCAGTGTTACTGCCCCTTACCTCACCCCTGGGAAGGTGTTGTTGTCAGCAGAAATAATCCCAGGTGAAGGGCAGAGCTGAGCTGTTCCTCAGTTCCTCCTGCTCGTTTGGGTCCCCGTGCAGATTGAGGGCAGCATCACTCACAGGACAGAACACAAACTGCTTCAGCTACACTCTGCATCCAGAGAGATTCTTTGGAGTGGTTGTGGCTCTATGTGAGGCTTTGTGAGTTTGTTTCCTGTTATTATTTTTGCCAGGTTGTGATTTAAAACGTGAATTGCACAATGCTGCCCCAAATAAGCTGTCTGCGTGTGTTTTTCACGTTCTTTCTGTAAGGTGGTAATTTTTAAAGGCCATGGTTTACCCTCACTTCTAGTTTTCTGTACTTCAGGGGTTATTGTAGGATTGTTCTTCAGTGCTCCAGCTGCACACTGGAGAAGGAGACACGTTTAGGAATGTGTTGCTAAACTTTTATAGAAAACTGTTTACATTTCTGTAACTTTGTGATTCCTGTTCTTGGAAAGTGCACGTTAATTTTATCAGCGTTTCTCAGCAGCAATGTAAACCTTCAGCTGTTTTTCTGGACAACCTTGCCCTTTCCAGGATGCAGTCTTCAGATTTCATGATGGAAAACGTTTTATTATTCCTAATAATGCCAATACTTCTCTGCCAGAAACTTCCTCCCGTGCCACTGCCTTTGCTCTGAGCAGAGAACTTTGGATTAATGTGACTGCCTGAGCAGCCCCTTCCCTCATCACCTGGGTCTCCAAGCTTGAGACTTAAAAATAGGGGTGGTAGCCAGAGAAACAGCAGATCACAGAACTACACAAGGCCTGCAAAATTCGTCCAGGGAGGAACAAGTAACTGGAAAAAAGCTGACAGCTCCAGTGAAAAGGACTTTTTATTTAATGGGCACCAAAGCTAATCTGAAAACACATTCGTATGTGCTCAGAGTGCTTTGTTTCTGGTGCCCAAATGAATGGATTTTTCTTTTTTGCATTAAGAAGAAAGATTATTCCGTTTTCAGAGGAGAAAGGGAAAAGGAGAACTAATGATCTTATCGATTCTTCCCCAGTGAAGTTTAAGACATCACTGAAAAGTCTAAAAATAATTAAAAATGAAGGTAATTGGCTATCTTTGGGAGGAGTGATAAACATCTGTCTGGAAGAACGAGCACATGGTTCAGTGCTGGAGAAACGACTCTGTTCTTACCAAAAGCTCATTTTCTAACTTATTTCAGCGAGCCGTGGGCTGCCACTTGAGCAATTATTGTGAGATGGCATTCCTGCTCATCCAGGGCTGGGGTGGTGGATTGCTCTGTGCCCCAGGAGGGGAAAACACGGTCACAGAGCAGGTGAGGGTTAAATGCCAGCTCTGGGGCTGAGTGGGTGCCTTCAGAACAAAAATCTTGGAATATTTGTGGGGTAGAAGTCAGGATTTGCTGTCGGGATGTTCAGCCCCCGGTGCCGGAGTTGCTGGCTGAGGCTGCAGCCCTGGGCTCTGATGTAATGGGATTCCTGAGCGCTGAGGAACCTCCCCACTTGGGGTGTTGCAAGTGCTGGTTGTAGTATTCTGTTCATTGGCTGGGCTTTTCTAAATTAAATCCTTACAGAAACCTCGTGCTGAAAGGCTGTGTAGGAGATTTCCAGCAGAAACGCTGGATATTCTTTACCCGGGCATTGATACTCCTGATATTTGCCTTCAGAACTTGCTAGGCAGGAAGTTTTCCTTTTGTTTGCCTAATTAGGTTTTCAGTTTGCTTTCCCTGCCGTTCAGGAGGTTGCAAAAGCTGTGACTCCAGCCAGGCAGGGATTTCACAAACCTGTTATTGTTACTCAGCAGATTCTCCATGCCCTTTCCTGCTTAGGCTTGGACCTGCATTATTTTTAGGTTGTTTCTCAAACCCTGTAGCAGCAGAGCATTTGTGAATTGCCTTTCTTACAGCAACGAGCTGTTTGTGGTGGAAATGCTGCAAGAGGTCACCCTGTTGTAAATATTATGATATAGGTGTGGGGGTATTTCTGCTGTTGAGTACAATCCCTGTAAGAGGCCCAGCCTAAAAAATAAACAAAGGTAAATGGTTTCAGATATCTGATTGCCAGGACTGGCTGATTTTTCTTAGCTGGAAAGCACGTTGTGATGAAATAGGGTGTGCAGACACCAGATTTGCTCCCTTGGGCAAAGCCTCTTTCCTTTTCCTCCCTTTTTTTTTGTAGAGCATATCTATATTCTGTTGGAATCCAAATACCACCATTTCCACTACTTGCCATTAAAATATATTTGGGATGCAAGTGGCTATTTGTCTTAGGTCTTCACCTGCAAACACAAAAGCAATTAAAAGGTATCCAGCTAATAAAATACACTTCTGTAGCAGAGCTCATGAATTTGAGTGTTTAACACCAATTTTGCTGTTTTCTGGTCTGGGCAACCAGCTGCATTTCAATGTGGGTGTTATACACAGATGTGGGGAAAAGGATCTACTTGTTAGGGTTTTTTAAAAAAAAAGTAAAAATAGTTTGTAGAGTTGACAAAAATGGAGAGTTTCAGGGCAAGCATATCTTTTTGAAGTGGCTATATTTAGGGCATTTATATTAATTATGGTTGTATGGCACTACCTGGGGAGTAGCTGAAGAAGGAAATCCACTGGCTTAGAAAGGTGGCAAATGCAGAATAACAGGGAATGTCCCTATCCGGAGGTAAGCAGCTGTGGCACTTGTGGTGCTGCAAGTCTGTAGGAAATCAGATGTTTTCTACAGATACCTGAACGTTAAAACATCTCCAGTTACTTCATCCCAGTAATTTGATTTAAGTGTTCAGTGCTCTCATGGTTTGAACTGCTGGAATGAGGGGTCTGGCTTCCCCTGGAGCTGGAGGAGTCTCTTGGGCACCATCCAGAGCCTGGGATTCCACGTTCCTGTGTGGGTGCAGTGCTCTGCTGTCTCCTCATTTTGGTCTCAAAGCTTCTTTCAGAAGAAAACCACCTTCCCTGTGCTTGGGTGGCATCTGTACCTAGGGCTTGGATTGTTCTTGGTACAGGCTAGAGAAAATCCACCTCTTCATGAAACAGAACAATGTCCAAATGATTTGGTGAAGGAAAAGTCCTTTCATGTAGCTTTGAAAGCCTGTGAGAAATCACCCTGCAAGCCAGGCTGGTGAAGTGAGTGCCTGTGCCTGCTCTACAGGATCATGTGGTGACACCTCTTGATTTCTGGAAGCAAAGTCGAGTTTTAGGCCCCTTCTGCACTCAGGGAACTGAATTAACTGATAACACGTCTTTCTATTCGCGGCCAGCAGGGCTTGAAACATTAAAAATCAAGTTCTTTGTAGGTAACCACCTTCTGTGTGGTGAGTTGTGAACTCTGCTCAGTGCACTGCATGTGTCTTCTGGCAAGGCAGGGACTTCCAGAGTGCTTTGTGCACCTCCTCCAGCAGTTATTTCTTTGCTAGCTGTGCATTGGGGCAGAATGCTTGATCCAAGAGCAAACCTTTGTGGTACATTCTGGAGATGTTGTGTAGGAGCCCTGAAGCTTTGGGTTGTCAGTCTGGCTGGTGTTGGCTCTCCTCAGTGTCAGTGACATTCAGGAGGGCTGTTCCTAAAGGAACAAGGGCACTGGGAGGAGATTGGCTTTCAGAAAGCAGCAGTGACAACAGGAAAATGCCCTTTTGGGGTCTGGGAGGGGGCAGTGCTGCAGCTGGGAACTGAGAGGCTTTTTCAGGGCACGGGAAGGATGGCTGGTGCATCTTTGCCTCTTCCATGAAGGACCTGACCTCGGTTTGGTTCCGTGCCTCGAGTAAGGGTTTGTAACGTGGGGCAGGGCGTGGTTTTCCTCCCTGAAATTCGTGTGAGCAGAGAGTTCTTGGTGGCTGAGGGTCCCGTGAGGCACCTGGAGCTGGTGCAGGTGAGCTGGGGGCTGCAGTGGGTGGGTGTGACTCAGAGAAAGGTGTTAAAAATTAACTAATCAGTTAATAATTGTTCCTTGTGCAGGTGCTGCGAGTGCCTGAGGTGCTGTGGGAGGAGAGAGCCCAGGCCTCGAACTGTCTGGCTGGGCCACCCGGAGAAGAGGGACCAGAGGTACCCTCGCAATGTCATCAACAACCAGAAATACAACTTCTTCACCTTTCTCCCTGGGGTGAGCAGGAGCAAAGTTGCTTTTCATCATCCCACCCCAATGCTGTCCCCATTTTTCAGTGGTTTTGCAGTAGAGAAGTGCAGAATCAGGAGCTGGGGCAAGTGGTGGGGTTGTATTTGGTAGAGTTCATGCCAAGACTGCCTCAGGGCAGCAGCAAAGCAGACACTGATCTGTCCTGAGTGTCCAGGGTGCTCTAAAACTGCCCCAAGCCAGCCTTTAGTCATGAGGAGAGCATGCAGAAATGTTTCTGGTGGTTAGTTCAACATGCATAACATCCTCCTGCCTCTTTTTTTCTGTATTTTTTTTTTTTTTAGGTGTTGTTTAACCAGTTCAAATACTTCTTCAACCTTTATTTCTTGCTCTTGGCCTGCTCTCAGTTCGTGGTTGAAATGAGGCTTGGTGCACTTTACACGTACTGGGTTCCTCTGGTAGGTCATTCACGGTTTATTTCTCCAAGAAAGTTTTGGCGTTTGACAAAATTTCTCATGCTGCCTTTTCTGTGGGGTGTAAGTTTGCACCTTAAATCACATTTTAAACTCTCTTCCTGAGGCCCATGCTGTGCATGCTGTAGGGTTTAGACTTTCAGTGCAGTGAAATCCCTGGTAAAAGCCAGAAAGAAGTGAAGGGGCAGCTTTGGGACACTGCTGTTAAAATTCTGTGTTAAAGCCTGGATCTCCATGAATTCTCTCTGGAATGCTGTATTGCATTTGCTGTGTGAGTCTGCTGCTGCTTTCATCGGATCCTGTCCTGTAAATTAAATATATGTGAGCACAGAGGATCTCTCTCTGTTGCACAGGCAGCTGTGACTCCTCTGTGCCCAGTGAGCAATCACAGCTTGCACAGGAGCTGCCAGAAAGCAGGATAAGAAAATTCTTTGTTCATTACTCCTGCTATTACAAGTGTTGGGGCTGGAATGACACATGAGATGACACAGTCAGTTGGAACATGTGGGAATATTTTGGGGTGATTATTTGAAGACTTTTCAAGCAGCTGAAACCTAAGTTGAAAATAGCTGACACTTAAAAAAATTTATTTTGGAGCGCAGGTAGGAATTTCTGTGTAAATGAACAAATGCATTTCATTGCTAAATTAATTAGATCACACATTTAGATATATGTATGTACTGGAAACCTTCAGTTCCTAAAATCATCATGCTCCCTTCTTAGAGTTCCTTATTGACAAAAATAATCAGCACACAGTTGCAGTTTTCAATACAATACAGGTTGTAAAAAGTTCATTTTCTGTGATGCCTGAGGAGTGTTTTTACTGTTTAGTGAGGCTGAGCTAATGGTCTCTGGTAGTAACATGACTCTGTGATACCAAGCCCACAAAGAATTGGTTTGCATTAATTAATTTATTTTTATACAGTAGAGGATGTGATGTGGGCATTTCCTCATGGCAAGAGGAAATGAAATGACTGCTCATGTGCACAGAAAAGCAGGGCTGAAGCCCTAATCAGGCAAAGGTGTAATTACACCATGAGCAGTGCACACAAACATCTTTGGAGTGTTATTTGTGTGGGTGGAGTGTCTGTACACACACACGTGAAGGCACGTGCATTCTCTATTCATCTGTGTGTGTGAAAAGGGGGTTGTACAGAGTTCTGTATAAATTTCTATGTACAGAAATCTCCCAGAGGAGCTGTGCTGACTGCAGGGGCTCTGTGGTGGTGGGGGCACTGAGGTCTGAGGGACCCTGCCTCACCCCGGAGTTCTGTGTCACCCCTCACTCTTAGTTACTCAGCTCTGAGGTAAAATGAAATATGGCCCTTAAATTCTTCAGGTAAACTTTACAAAGATTTCCCTGGGCAGAGCATCATGATAAAACTGAAAAAATTTTTAAGCAACAGCTCCTTTTTAAAGCAGCTGCTGTGTGTTTGGTACTGGGAGCTTGCACAGCAGCACATCCCACTGCGCTGATTGAGGGAGATAAGACAGAATAAGGCAATGCAGATAGCTGGCAGTGGCACTGATAAATACTGCTCTTATTAGAGGCAGATGTGATTTTTTTCCTGACCTCTCCATCCCTCCTGTTTCCCCCCCGTGCTGCTGGCAGGGGTTTGTGCTGGCTGTCACCGTGATCCGCGAGGCGGCCGAGGAGATCCGATGCTACATGCGGGACAAGGAAGTGAACTCGCAGATCTACAGCAAGCTCACAGCCAGAGGTCGGCTCCGTGGCTCCGGAATCCAGCCCTGCTGACAGCCAGAGCCAGAGTTCAGCAGGGGAGGGGGCTGTGGGCTCCCAGGCACGTGGCTGCCGTGGCCACGCTGCCGCCGCGGAGCCCCCGGGTCCAGGTGGCCGCTCCTGGGTGGCTCCTGGCCAGGCTCTGCTGGAGGCCGGGGTTTGCTGAGGGGTTCGTGGAATGGTCTGGGTGGGAAGGGACCCTAAAGCTCATCTAGTGCCACCCCTGCCATGGGCAGGGACACCTTCCACTGTCCCAGGGTGCTCCAGCCCCAGTGTCCAGCCTGGCCTTGGGCACTGCCAGGGATCCAGGGGCAGCCACAGCTGCTCTGGGCACCCTGTGCCAGGGCCTGCCCACCCTAAAGAGCCTGAAAAGAGCTGAAAAGACCTTGTGATGTGTGTGTTTGTCAGCAGTAGCTGATGGAGCTGCTCAGGGCTGCCAGGAGCAGCTCCTTCTGTGTCCATCACCTTCAGCCTCTGCTCCAGCTGTGAGGAGTTTGGAGCTCTCACGTAGGAGTGAGCCCAGGCTGGGCTCAGCTGAGCCTGCCCCTGCCCTGGCCATTGTTCACAGCAGTGCTGTACCCAGCAAAGACATTTACATGCTCATTTGAGCAATCCAGTGCTGCCTCACTATGGAGTTACTCCTAATACCATGACAGAAAGATGGTGAGGCCAGGGTTTTGTTTTAAAGAGGGAAGGAACAGAATCTGAGCAAGTTTTGGTTCTTTTCCATTTCCAGTTTCTCAGTTATAGAAGTTTATACCCCTGAATTAAGATTCAGTGATGTAGATGTAGCAAAATACGCTGCATTTGTAGGAATAAGGCTGCTTTTTAAATGTAATTGTTTAAGGCTGGATATATTTCACATGCCAGGAGTTATGAGGCAACTCCAAACTGGGGAGTTGGAGTTTCTGAATATTAAATCCCCTTTTAATAACGTGTTCTTACTACAACACTTAAAATGCTTGGCAACCAACAAAAGCCTCATCCAAGAGGGGTGTACTACATCTATTTAAAGATATAAAAGAGTTGCCTTCTGGATTCTATTCAATGATCTATAAGGGGCTTGACCTCTCCTTTAGTTCTTTTCATATTGCTATTACTTTTCCCATGAATGATTTCCCTCCCCCAGTCCTTTAACTTTTCTAATTTTGTGAAAGAAACCAAGGAGGATTGGCAGCTGGGCACTAGCTGAAAATCTTAAGCCACTGTATTTAACATGAATTTTGTGCAGAAACAGGAATGAGACTCTGTAGCAATATAGTTTAGGGTGGAAAAAACTGTAGAAAATTATTTATGATTGTCACATGGTTTGGGGAAAGAAGTCATTTTCTGTCCCTCACTGAATCTCAGTACTGAATTTTTTGGGAGAGCTGATCATCTCGTTTTCCACAGATTAGAACCTCAGCACCTCTGAGAATTTCCTGGGAGCAGGGAAGGGCCTGGTGAGGCCACCCTGGCTGGGATGGAAATTTGGGGGTTGATTTACCAGTCAGAGGAAGGAGCTGGGTTTTTAAGGGAGACCATCACCAGCTCAGGAGCAGAAGCAGCAAACACCCAACTGAGCTGGGAACAGCTGATGAGAACAATTAATTTTCAGTGTGGCTGGCAGTGGGGCTCGAGTTGGGCTGTGCACAGGCTGTTTCTTTTTTTGGTGCTGTTAAACAGCACAGGTCATGCTGCAGGGTTTTGGCACAGCCCTGTGCTGAGACCCTATGACAAAAATCCCTCCACCCTAAACATTTTTTATCATTTTACCCAGGTGATCCATTTCTGTTCCAAAATAGTGAAACCAGCAGACTCCTGGAATGCATTTTTTTCGTGCAAAGCTCTCCATTTAGAGGACAGTTGTTTGGATTGTTATAAAAAATAATCAAATTTCAATCCCCTATTCATAGGCCCACAAGCCTCCCTGTGTTCAGGGGTCTGTGTTCTGATCTGCTTGATGGAAAGCCAGAACTGTGCTTGCAAATTCCTGGCTTGTTTTTCTTCCCTGGCAGCCCCCCCTGCCTGGGTGAGGCTGCATAATGGAGAGAAACTGCCCAGGAGAGTGGAGAGGGACCTCCTGCTGCGGGTGCTCCTCAGGACACACATCATTGGCATTTACCAGCCATAGAAAAACAATATTTTCCCAAATCTGCAAGTCCTGCTCCACAGCATAAGGCTACAAAAGCCAAAAGTTTGGTGCAGCACATCAAACAACCCCCCCCCCACCACCTTTATATTTTTTTTAAAATTTTTTAGATGCATTTAACTTGTTCTTGTAAACCTCTGGCTTCATCTTTAATTCCAAATTAAGCGTTTGGATCTGTACCTCAGTGAAGCTTTGCAGATCTATTGTGAAATTTTTACTTAAGTGCTCCCAGGGTAAAAAAAAAAAGGCTAATTTCTTCTGGCTAATATATTTATTACTTTAAATAATCTGCTTTCTGGTACATCCATCACACTGCAGATTTGGTGATAATTTCAAAGACCATAGCTTAAGTTGGAACAAACTGTTTGCATTTTATTATGTTTACTTTCTTGTCTTTAAAAAAGGTAAATCAGGATACAGCAAAGAATGAAACGAATACCAGACAAGTTTTAACAATAGATTTTTTTTTTAAACAAGAGATCAAGACTAGTTCCTTTTAAAAAGTGTTAAACACCAACTTCTATTCTGATTAACTTAAGCAAGTACAAACTGAGAGTGATATAAATGCTAAATAAACGTGTGTGTATTTAGAGGAAGCATTTCCAGTTGCACTTAGAAAAACAGGAGTTTATAATTACAAAAAGCCACTTTAATAGCAGAGCAGCACTGGGAAATGGACCAGTTGTGCTATTAGCTGCTTTTAAACGTGCATGAGAAAACATCCAATGTTTAGGTGGCAGCTTCCCCACAGAAAGAAAAAGGAATTACAGAATTCCCAAGATCAAAATAAAACTAATTCAACTAAGTTGCTTTATGGGAGTCCTGAGTCGAAGGAAACATCTGGTAAAAAACCTTCTGAGCAGGACGTGGGGTGCACTCTGCAGAGATGTCACCCACAGGGGCCAGGGAGGCTGCAGGAGCAGAATTAGCTACCTAAAAAGGGCATCTCATTTATCCAGGAGTTATAAAAATGAGTGTTGGTTAGAAAGGTCCCCTCTTTGTTTTACCCTCAAACAGCTGAGGGTGGGAGGGTTCGTGAGCAAGACAGATCTGCTCCAGCTGCTTTGGGTTTTCTCATATTGGAAAAAATTTAAAAGCAGATGATGCTGTTTTCAGAATAATGATCTCAAAAGCCTTTCATGTGTGTAATGATAGGAAATCATCACGTTGCAGCTTTGTCCAGGCATTAATTTTTCTTTTGCAGAATGATTTTTTTACTTCATTAAGGAAAACCTTACAAAATTAAGTTTTCCTGAACCCTGCAGGTAGCGCTGCTTCTGCTGACAGTCACCAGATAAATCCTTGTGATCTTTGAGAGAATACAGAAAATATGGTTAAACAAATCCACAGCTTTTTTGCACATTGGGTCAGGAATGGCTGTGCCTGTGTGGGGAGAGCACACGGGCTTTTTTTCCCCCCCTTCCTTTGCACAGGAGAATATTCAAAAGCACTTTTTGTTGTTTTGTGAATAACCGTATTAAAAGGGGAGGAAGAGATGTTATCTGTCAGACCCTTTTAGTGTCATAGTACCTAACTTTGTATAGCCCATACAGAGGACTGCCAGGGATGCTTTTTTTGATCCTCTTGGAGTGCAGCTTTTCTTTTCAAGCCTCAGCGTAATGGACTCTTAATCCCCAGTTTGCTTCCTGCCCCGGCAGAGATGTCTTCAGCCCAGCATTCGTTTTATTTACCTTTTTAAAAAAAAAAAAACAAACTAAAAAAAAAATCTCACAAGGAAAACTCCAGAATCCATGAAAGACCTCTGAGATATTTGTGAAATGGGCCATGACTGCTTATAATTTGTAGGAATAATTACAGCATGCGAGGAAGTCTGCATTTATTAGCAGCAGTGATGAAGCATGTTGTTAAGCACACAGTGTGTCACCAAAGCAGCAGGCTGCCCCCAGCCCAGAATGGCTTTCATTGTTAATTTGGAGCAGAAACACTGAAGCATATCCTGAGAAGGATGCTAATGAAGGGACTGCCAGTAGTAAAATCCCAGTGACCTTNCTAATTTCTATTCCCCCCCTCCCTTCCCCCTCCTGCTTTCCCCCAGAGCTGCTATCTGGCCAGTTAGCCCGTGAATTTTGAGGTACAGTAGGAGTGTTGTCCATGCCAGGGTGAGCTCCACGTGCCTCCCCCACTTCCACTCAAATCACAGCAGATTAAAGAGGCTTTGGTTGAAATGTAACAGACACGTAGAGGCAGGGTTCAAATTAACTGATTATAAATCACTAGTTAGTCTGAGAAGCCAAATCTAGAGCTGGCTAATGATTTGAAATTACTAGCCAATTGTTAAATTAATCCCCTGTTTTAAAGCAACTGGGAAATGTGTGACAGCTGCAGAGGAATAAATATTTACCTGATTTCTGTAGGACCTGTTCTGTGCAGGGCTCGTTTGGCTGGGTCCAGCAAGAGGCGAGGGAGAGGTGGCAGAGCTGAGCCAGATGCTGGAGCTGGGGAGGAAATGAGCCTGGATTTTAGATGGGCCCGTTGTGCTTTCAGCTCCCAGGTCTTGGCTTGGGAGTCGAGCTTTACATTTCCAGGCACCTAAGGAAAAGGAGTTGGATTTGAAGTTTCCTTGCTGTAACTTTCCATTCTTGCTCTGTCTGCCTGATGCTGAAAGCATTTTTGAGTTCCTGAGTTAAGCAGTACAGAAAGAAGAGTTTAAGGAGTTGTTTCAGAGTTATCATCAGGGGGTGGCTGGAGGTTCCTGCATCCAGGGCTGAGGTCTGGAGCTGTTGGATGAGGGGCTCTCAGCCCTTTTTGGGAGACCCACCCCTGAGTGGGAGTACTGGGCTTAGTGGGAGTACTGGGCTTAGTGGGAGTACTGCCCTGCCTGTACAGGGCAGCGTTGCCCAGTTCCTGTGGTGGAAACATTTCCCATTTTCCCCACCACGGTGCAGTGGAAGGGAGGGAGGGAGGGAGGGCAGGAGCACCCCCCAGCACCTGAACCCTGTCCTGCCCTGCTCTAACCCATGAACCCTTTCCTGTGCAGGGACTGTGAAGGTGAAGAGCTCTAACATACAAGTTGGTGACCTCATCATTGTTGAAAAGGTTTGTCTTTATGTTCATCGTTCCTGTGTAAAGTGCTTTTTTTTTCCTTTTTTTTGCAAGACCATAGAAAATGAGATCTTTTGAATTCATGCTATTATACAACAGGCTTAGAATGTCAGGTGTTGAACACAAAATATTTAATCCCTTTGCAGNGACCTCATCATTGTTGAAAAGGTTTGTCTTTATGTTCATCGTTCCTGTGTAAAGTGCTTTTTTTTTCCTTTTTTTTGCAAGACCATAGAAAATGAGATCTTTTGAATTCATGCTATTATACAACAGGCTTAGAATGTCAGGTGTTGAACACAAAATATTTAATCCCTTTGCAGGGTTCCCCCACACCACCAATAACATCATTATCTTTACAAACAAGAGCAGATCAGTGGGCATGCACCTATAACCTCATTTTTCTACTTATACTACAGCAAGATAAAGAGCCTCCCTCTCCTTTCTCTGACTGCTGGACACAGGTTAAATACCTGATACAAATGCAGCATCCAGGTGTTTCTTTGGGTATAAACACTGCAGTTTTGGGAGACCCAGAGATCCGTTTGTAGGCACTGGTACATACAGGTATAGTTTCCCCTTTGTGCAAGTTTTTATGTGGTTTTCTTTATCCATTGATTTTATGTTTTTCCCACACGCTCTCTGCAAGCAGCTGTGACCTCTAAAGCCATCAGTATGAAAATACTCGGTGCAAAAAGAGAAAATTGGTAGCTGCAGATTCCAGATACAACCTTTGTGCTAACATGGGGCTCCTCAAAAGGAAACCAGCATCAGTTTAAGATTTCTTCATACTTCTAGAATTACTCTCCAGCCCTTTTGTAAACCTAACCCTTGGGTCTGGTCAGTGGGAGCTGGCACCAGTGATTATCCTGCACTTTGGAATTCTGCAGGGAAGCGAGTTCAGGATTCAAAGCAGGCTGAATCCCAAGCTGCAGGCTGACAAAGGAATCCTCTTTGTGCCTCTGCTGGGCTCGGCGGGGCTGGGGAAGGCGCTGCACACGCGGGCAGGGCTGGGTGCACAATAATGGCCTTTCTTCTCCTCCCAGAACCAGAGGGTCCCTGCTGACATGATCTTCCTGAGGACGTCGGAGAAGAATGGTAAACATCTGGAACCAATTGTCAAAATAGCCATTAACCTTTCACTGGTTGTTTAGAGAAAATTATCTTTTGGAAATGTGAAAGAAATAGATAATAGTAAAATTTTAGAGAGAGAGAGAGAACTCAAGGGGTTTTATGGACCACCGCTTTGCAGGATGTTATACTCTCGTTTTGTTTGCTAATCAAAGGATGTAGGAGGTTGAGTCCAGGGTAAATGAATCTGGTTGCATTTTAGATAGAAATCATTTTACTTGCAGTTCAGGTTTGTTTTGTTAAGTGGGGGATAAGGAAATATTTGATCAGAAGGATTAGAAAACAGATTAATGGGAACATTTCAAGTATCTTAAGAAGCTGAGCACAGAGAATTTTGGCCTAGTGGAAGGAAAGGAACGTGATGCAGGAATGTCATCCTGCCCCTATTCATAAATGTAAATCAGACACTGTTTCCTGAGAAGGAAGGATGTGAACATCCTAGAGGGGGAGCAGTCCTGTGAGTTATCTGTAGCTGTGCCTAGGACAGATGTGGCAGGATCCCTGACTGCCTTTGCCCATCCCCAGGGTCCTGCTTCCTTCGCACGGACCAGCTGGACGGGGAGACGGACTGGAAGCTGCGGCTGCCCGTCACCTGCACCCAGCGCCTGCCCACGGCCTCTGTAAGCTGCAAAACTCTCTGCCTGGGGGACATGGGTGTGTTTTACCTGAAAATGTGTGGGTGCTGCAGTCCCCGGGCTGTTTTCAAGCTGCTGATGCCTTAGGTTTTAATTTCTGTATTTTTCAAATCCTGTACTGCCCAGTGTGTAACTCTGAAGTTCCTTGTGGCTCGTGAGCTGCTCTCTTAGGCCAGACAGNTTATGGGGCACAGGCACCTCCTAAGTCCCAGGAGTGCCACCCCAGGAAATCCCCAGGTTGCTGCCCCAGGTGTGTTTCCTGCTGGGCTCTTGGGCTGCACGAGGTGCAGCGTGCTGTAGAACTGATTTACCTTGATAAGGAACTCTCAGTGAAGTATTCTGGCGAAGCTTTTGTGTGTTACTAAGCCGTGGCTGGCTCTCTGTCTGTTTGAAAGGACCTGCTGCAAATCCGCTCCTACGTCTACGCAGAGGAGCCCAATATTGACATACACAACTTCGTGGGGACCTTTACCAGGGTGAGTCTGCTGGCATGGGCTTGAGATCAACCAGAGATTCGCCAGGGTTTGTGAAAATTCTCCATCCTGTCAGAAATCCCTCTGCCAACTCTCCCAGCAGCCCTCTCCAAACGCCTCTGTGGCACTTGTCATCCTCTGCTCTTCTGCATTCCTGACAAGTGTGTTTATTTTTCTCTTTATCCCGTTGTAGGAGGACAGTGACCCTCCAGTAAATGAAAGTTTAAGCATAGAAAACACCCTGTGGGCCAGCACAGTGATTGCATCAGGTAAGGTGGAGACATGTGTAAAATTGTTTTTAAGGGAATATGTTAACAATTTTTAAAGGTATTTCTGTGATGGAATAATAATTCTGTCAGTTGGAGAAATTAGCAGTTGGAATGAGGTTACCCACTTGTCCTGACACCTCTGGGGAGCTGAGCTGACATCTAATTGCCTCTTGGACATTCCTAGATGAGAAAGAAGTGGAGTGGCCTTTGGGGCCCTTCTTTAGCATCCAGGACCAGAATAGCCCTTAATTGCTCTCCACATTGACATCCTAATCTGTAACAGAAATGGTGTCAAATGGATTCTGGTAACAGAAGCTAAGATGAAAGATTTCCAGGTAAGTGCTTCCATTGAGTTTGTCCTCCATACTCTTAAAAAAGGAAAAAAAAATCAAGCCTTTGACAGATTTTGACTCCTATATACAATAAACTCCCAAGGCCTGAGATTAATCAATGCCCCCTTGTAGGGGCTTGTCAAAGTAAAAGCCTTGTTCCTCTCCTGCCTGGTGAGTTTGCAGAGTTTGCAGGGCAATAGCTGGAGGAGAGTGGAATTCTGGAGTCCAGTTCTGGAATTAAAGTTGTCAAATGGAGGGACTTGACAGTGCATTTGCCAACATAATTTCAAAGGATTTATGCAGTTGAGTCTGTTTGAAATGGCCATAAACTAGCTAGAAACACTCTGTTTTTACAGATCAATGTGTCTTCAAGCTTTTTCTAGTCCTGGCAGGTGCTTCCTCTCTTTTTGACTGACCTATCAGTACAATACCCATTTTGTTTCTCCTGTGGTAATAATAAATAGCACGGTGTGGGTGATTTCTGTTAGGAGAAAACGTGGATATTATTTTTCTTCTGCTGCGAGCTGTGGTGCCATCTCGCTGGGGCAGCCCTTGTAAGATGGGGCAGGGCAATGTGCCTTTCTCCATCTGCTGCAGGAGGGCTGGATCTGACTCTCTTTGCAGTGGATTTGGAGTAGCTGTGCCATCTGCTGATTTGAATTGTCATGATCTTACCATCACCTGCCATCTGGCTCCAGGGATTTGTTGTTGTTTTTGGGGGTGTTTTTTTAAAGGAATGTTTCTCAGCGTATTTTTAGGAACCACCTCTCTTGAATCAGTCTTATTTAAAAATATGTCACAGCTTGTTAAAACTTTGATCATTAATCAGAGCAGGGGAATAGTAGAGTTTAAAGTAGCAATGTATTGGCAGTAGTGCTTTTTTTAAAGTTGGTTTTCTCCATTTTTGCAGACTCCTAGCACTTGGCAATAGCAGCTTTTAAACTGTTGATGGTCGATAGATTTTCCTTCGTGGCTTTTTACAAAGTCTTTAAGAGAAAACCCATAGAAACCCAGTGGTTTATGGTGCTAAACTGAATTATGTTTCTGAAAGAAGAAAATGGAGAACTTTGTTGCTCTCAGCTCTTTAGCAACTGTGGGACAGAGCATTAAAATCCACTGATGGGCTCCCAGCAGCTCCATCTGTTACAGGAAGGTGGGAGTTGGGATGATTCACTTTGTGATAGGAGCAGAATTTAGATCAACACTTAAAGCAAATTGTAGATTTTAAAATACGGTAATTCTGTCTTTGAGCTCTGGAATTGACTGGATTTGCTCTGATTGTATCAACCTTTACCAGTGAATAACCACAGCCCAGAGCTGGTTTAGTTTTGGCACACGATGAAGCATCACTGCCTGCTGTAAGGCAGCACCAAAGTGGGATCCCGAGTGGTGGGAGGAGATCCAAGAAATCCTCCATCCCTACCAACCTTTATTTATAGTGTGGAGAGACAAGTGGCATCAAAAGGGGGCCAGGGAAAGCAGAGCAAAGCTGGCTGCTCTTGCCATGAGCTGATGGAGTCTGTGGTGCTGCATCAATCCCACCCTGTGACTGAGGAGTTCCTGCCTGGGAGGACATTCCCTGTTCCCATCCGTGTTTTCATAGGTGGTGTGTTGCAGATACCAGCTTTTTTGAATTTCTGGTTGCTTCTGAAATTAGTCTTCTAAAACTGCTTTCCAGCTGGGAGGTGTTTTTATAGAGAAAACCTTTGTGTGTTCAGGTACTGTGGTGGGAGTTGTGCTCTACACCGGGAGGGAGCTGCGCAGTGTGATGAACACCTCCAACCCAAGAAGCAAGGTATGGTGAAGAAACAGGCTGATCATAAAGAACAAGGGTCAGAAATGGATCATTTTTTAAAAAAGATCCTTCCAAATGCTCTATGTACACACCACAGGGCCAATCTCATAGGGATAATTCATGTTTTCTAGCCTGTGATTTAAGACAGTTACCATAACAGAACCTATTTCTCCTGATTTTTTTGATCCTATTATACATGTCTTCTCACTTTTTTAAGATTGTCAAAACCCTTGTTTTATATGTTTATAATGAGACCGTCCCAGTCAGAATAGAAAAGCTTATTTTGCTGCCTTCTTCTGCTGTAGCAAAGCTAAGGCACGGTGCAGGGGTGTTTGCACAGTCTGCAGCTTCTGGCAGCCTGGCTCCTCTCACACCTCTGCGTGATCTGCTGGGCTTCTAAGGGATGGAAACCTCATTTAATAAGCTGGCAAGAGTATTGTTTCTAGATTTAGATATGTTTGTGGTGCTTTAAAAGAAGCTGGCTAGTGGGGAATGGCTCTGAGGATAGAATGGCAGTTCATTTCCTTTGTGAATATTGCACTGAGCTGACATCTTCACCTGCGTGCCTGAAATCTTCCTCTCCTACTGTTCTAGATTGGTCTTTTTGATCTGGAGGTGAACTGTCTCACCAAGATCCTGTTTGGGGCTCTCGTGGTGGTGTCCCTGGTGATGGTGGCCCTCCAGCACTTTGCAGGCCGTTGGTACCTGCAGATCATCAGGTTCCTCCTGCTGTTCTCCAACATCATTCCCATTAGGTAAGGGGACAGCTCTTAATGCCTCCCACCAAAATGCTGCCTGCTCGCTGTGTTCCTCTGTGTCTGGGAAAACACAATAAAGAGGCTCTCACACCTGCTAGGTTCAGCAGAAAGGAGGGAAAAGACAACTTTATTTACATATGTCACATCGTATATAATTCTGAACTGCACAAGGGATTGGAGGACATGTCACTTCCTTCTCAATCCCACTGGAGAAAAAAGATGCTCATCAAAGTTCTCTTATCACAAAAGGAATGAAAACCAGAAAATACCTTTAAGTAAACATTGGCCATTATTTACATGAAACTGTGTGAGAAAGAATTCCAACTCCAAAGTTAAAACAGAAGGCTTTAGCAAAAACCAGGGCAACATTCCTCCATGCCCCCAGCTCGGACAGGCAGTGGGCTCTTACCTGCTCCTCATTTCACAGCTAAGCAAGTCTAGAAGTAGAAATGAAGTTACGGTTCAAACATAAGAATTGCTGTGTTGTTTCTGCTGAATTTGTTCTATTTATTAACCCTGGTTGGCTCAGGCTGTGGAGTAGGCATTTAAAGCCCCTTCCCTCAGTGTTTGGACTGCCTGGTTACTTTGACTGGACCAGAGCAAAAGATGGAAAAGGAGGGTTATTTATACAGAATGTAAGGGAATACATTTAGAGGGCAATGAAACTTTAATATTAAATTATACTATATTAGTAAGTAGATTAGTAATTTACTTTGGGTGCAGGGCTGGGATTCATTTCAGCTCCGTTTTTAATCTGCTCTCTGGTATCCATCACTGTCCTTCCTCTGTGTCCACCTTCCCCTCAAACCATATCTGCTCTTCTCACTGTGATTTTATCATGTCTTTGCATTACAGTGTAATTACATTTGCCACCAGAGCACTAACTTTGAATAAACTTCTCCTGAAGCCCTCGTTTGGCACCTCAGATTCACTGTGGACCTCGTCTCCTTTCATTGCACTGTGGCAGTTCACAAGGATTTTTTCCCGAGTTTACCTGGTGATACTTTTTATTTTCCTTTTCTCCTTTTGTCCTGCGTAGTTTACGAGTGAATCTGGACATGGGGAAGATTGTGTACAGCTGGGTGATCCGCAGGGATTCCAAAATCCCTGGCACCGTGGTTCGGTCCAGCACTATCCCTGAGCAGCTGGGGAGGATTTCCTATCTGCTTACAGACAAAACAGGTATTGGTGCAGAAAATACGGGTTTGGGTCACGGTATGTTGTTGGATTTTGGTATGTTTTTGGCCAGGAAAAGAGGATAATGTAAGATTTCTTTGGACTGGAAGAAATATTCATTTCCTGTCACTTTGACAATGTGATTTAATCAGCTTTTGAAAAAAAGTTCTTCATTTGTTTTTGTTCTGAATGCGCTGTAAGTGAGGTAGGACAGGAATATTACACTGATTGAAGGAACACTTAAAGCATGCTATTACAGCAAAATCTAAGGGGAAAACCAGAATTGAGATAAACTTTTTAGAGCTAGTTTTCAAAGCCAGGTAAAGATAACTTACATATATAGGCAGAAACTATCTGCTGCTGTCCTTTACACTTTTGAAGCTGAGCTTGAATTGAAGGCCTGAGCTGTAATGAAAAGCTTGGTCTGACATAAAATCCTGGTCCTGCCGAAGCAGTGTCCAATTTTTTTTGGTTTTAGTGGGACCAGAACTATGCTTGCAGCTCCTGCAGGCATTGACTGTGGGGTGAATCTCATCTTCCCAGGAGAATCACCCCTCAGGTTTGTTAATATTGGGGTTTTTGCCAGCCTTGGCTGTACTGGGGGCAGTGCACTGACCGGTTCAGCTTCTGGGCCAAATTCAGGTTTCTCTGTTTGAGGCACAGTGAGGACAGGAGGTGTGCTAGGGAATGGAGGTGTTGTTCCCACTCCATGGTGCTGCTTTTCCCAGGGACTCTCACCCAGAACGAGATGGTTTTCAAGAGACTCCACCTGGGAACGGTGGCGTACGGCCTGGACTCCATGGACGAGGTGCAGAGCCACATATTCAGCATTTACACACAGGTACAATCACCTGCACTCCCTGGCTCTCTGTTCCCAAAAGTGTTCCACGTCACTGGGCTAATGGGGAATTAATGTGGTGGGGATCTGCTTAGGAACTGCTTTGGGAAAGTGTGAAGGTCGTTGGATGCTTGATGCATAAATAATGTTGTGATTGCTGGTTACGTTCCGTGGGCTGTTCACATCACATGCAAGTGTAAGTGTGTGCCTGTGCCTTGCTGCTGAGGTCTGAGGCTAAAATAACACTTATTTAGATATCCAGCTATCTCTTTTCTTTCTCCTTTCTAGCATTTGGTGCTTCTCTTGGTGTTAAAACCCTTAAACTGAACTGTACTTAAAAAAAAAAACCAGCAAAAGACCCCCAAATCACAAACCTCCAAACTTCAGATCTATTTGCCTTCATTTTGTACTCAGTCTCTGGAGAAAGCTTGAATACTGGTTAATTATTTGCCAAAGTATCTGCCACTTGTCAAGAACATTGGGGTGACTGACTAGTCCAGTGAGTGAGCAGTGACCGAGTGCACTTCAGCTGAGGGTTTGCTGGTGGATTTTGGCAGCAGTGCTGATGAGCAGTGATATTAAATTTGAAGATCTTATGGGTCCTAATCACTAGTGTGGAAATAACGTGTGGAATTACCCTGGTGATGGATATGTCTCATGAAACTTTTATAATTACCAAGTGAGATTCCTTATAATGAGAAGCATTTGCTGCAGTGATTCATTTGGAACTGTAGTTCTTATTCTTTGCTCTTATTTTTACCATGTTGTGGCCTTTGACCTGGAAGTGAAACTTTTGTCCTCTTGACACTAAAGGTTAACAGAGCAGGAAACTGGATCACTGTGTGTCCCTTCTTCAACTGGGATAATTTAGTAATTGTGCAATTATCTGAGGACTCCCATTCTGACACTAAAAATAGTATTAAAAATTAAATTAATGTAATTAAGATTTCCTAGCTCCATACGAGTCATCTGTTTTGTGTTTTCACCAATTATATTCTCTTGCACAAGAAACCCAAGTGACTCTAAATTTTCCACGCCGCTGGTCTTTTGTGGAGTGAAAAAATGATTTCTCTGGGTCTTTCGAGGTTGGCGTGTCACCCTTTGGTGGATCTGCAGCAAAGGGGATTTTTCTTGGTGTACTTAGTTTAGTTAGGTAAATCTTTTGGGGCCCTTCAGGAGCAATGCTGAAGGAATTGCACTGGGCTGTTCCCAGGGGTGGCCCGAGCTGAGCTCTGTGAGGAGCGTGCCTCATTCCTGGGGACGTATGATGCCTTAGGTTTTGATTTCTATATTTTTCAAACCCTGTACTGCCCAGTGTGTAACTCTGAAGTTTCTTGTAGCTTGCTAGTTGCTCTCTTAGGCCAGATAGACACAACAAAGCNGTGAGTCCACACAATCAGCACAAACTCAGCCTAAACGCCATTTCTTTCCTCACACTAAGAGCGTGCTGCCCTTCCTCCTGTCCCCCAGCAGCCGCAGGAGCCGCCGGCCGTGAAGGGGCTGTCGCTGGCCACCAAGGTGCGGCGCAGCATGAGCAGCCGCGTGCACGAGGCGGTGAAGGCCATCGCGCTGTGCCACAACGTCACCCCCGTCTACGAGTCCAACGGCGTCACCGACCAGGCCGAGGCCGAGCGCCACTACGAGGACTCCTGCAGGGTGTACCAGGCCTCCAGCCCCGACGAGGTCAGTCCTGGGGCTGTCCGGTTGTCGAGGTGACCTTGCTGGCTGCGGAAAAACCCCGCGGTTCTGTGGGGGAAGCGCTGCGGTTTAGTGAAGGGGATGATATTTTAATGTGTTTATCGCTCTGATCGGCTGTCTAAGTGCCCTCTCAGCTGTTCTGGCTCTCTGCCTGAAGCTCCAGGCTGATGTCTGGCTGTTGTATCAGCCTCTGCACCACAGAATTTTGCTCCTGTTTCTGCAGCTTTTGTCCAGGGTTTATTCTCATTTCAACGCCTTTGACCGCTTTTGGTAAATTACGAGCAATCTTATCTCGTCTGAGGGAGGACAGCTTGTGGAAGAGGGTTGGAATGCTCACGCAGTTCAGCTCTGCGAGGTGTTTGACCTTCCAGAGCAGTGAAAAGCTGTAAATCACTGTAACCACGGCACATCCCACGTGCAGGTGCACAGGGCCAGTGCCCAGGTTAATTCTGGGCAGGCAGTGGAGTGCACAGGTTTGTTTGAGAGCAAAGCTGGGCTCTGCCAGCACCCAGTGCAGCCAGGGCTGTGCAGGTGGCACAGTGGGGAGAAGCTTTAGAGCTCTCCAGAGACTCACTGGAGACTTTTACTGAGCATCTGAGAGATCAGGTTCAATACAGGACTTACCGTTTAAGTGCTGTTTGCCACCCTCTGCAAAATTTGGGAAATGTAATTACAGTGTTGTTTCCTTCTGTGATGAAGACAGGAGGAATAAAATGTGGTTTCATGTATTGGTTGTGCTTCTTGGATACATCTTTTAGTGCAACAGAAGTAACACATTTTGCTCTCTAATAATTTGTACAATTACACTTGCTCTGTGCTACGGAGAGGCACTGAAGTTTGAGACTTCCCCTGAGAATCCCAGTGACAGAGTATGAGATCAAATCACCCCTTTGACTACATTCAAAGGGTTCTTCCATTTATTGCCTCCAACAAACCAGCTTTGCCTCTGATAATCACCTTTCCACCTTTGCCATCAGAAGAGAAGCTGGCTCGCCTCATTGTTAGAGAAAGGCTTTGCATGGAATTAAATACACCCATTGGAAGCCCAGCTGGGTGAGGATTTTGGGGATGTTTTGCTGCTGAGAGACTGGCACAGAGCTGCTTTTCACGTTGATGTGCATTCAGACTATTCCCCCAGAGTGCTGTTCTTTATTCAGATATCACTGCCCACAGCGTTCTGTTCTGTGCCTGGTGCAGGAGCTGCGTTTCTGCCGTGCCCCCTCCGTGGCTGTGGCTGCAGCCAGGTGCCCCCAGCACCCCCTCCCCGGGCAGGGGTGGCTGTCCTGTCCCACATGGCTGGGCCAGCCTGGCTCCCCTGCTCCTCTCCTCTAGGATGTGCTGCTCTCCCCGAAAAGGCAGCGAGCAGAAAACAGCTGCCTTGGCATTGAAACGAGCTCTGAATGATTTCCAGATGGTAATTTTTGTGATCTGCACCGAAGTTGGTGGGTTTTTTTCTCCTTCTGAAGCATTTACAGGCTGTTTTTGCACAGATCTCTGTTTGTTTACATATGTACTGTGGTATATAGTGAAGTCAGTGATTTTTCTTTTACTTTTACTCTTTATACTGTTCTGTCTTTAAAATATTTACACAGCAATTTGTCTGAAATACCCAGGGGATATTGTTTATTTGTTTTACTATAGCATGATAACTAATCCTTCCAAGATTATTGTTTAAATTCTTTTTTCCTTTCTCGTGATATCTTAAGTAGAGAATTACAGCAGGTTCAGAAATCAGATATGCTTTGCTGCACTGAGGAAATCTTGTCTGTAGGTCTTAGATATACAAATATTATTTAGCCGTGCTCCGTATGTCATCCTAGATGGTACAAAATGCAGGAGCTACACAAGTGGAGTCCTTGAGAAGGGAGTAATGCTGTTAAATAACATTCCCTGTAGGGGAATAGCTTTGGACTCCTGTTAAAGCCAGCCTTTGAAATCCTATATCAATAAAATATTGCCATGGCAGGGAAGGTCAGTTTATGAAATGAGTACAAAAACTTGTATTCTCTTTACTTTAACAGCAAGGGTAATTTCTACCAGTTGGCATAGGATTCATTTCCTGTAACAGAAAGCAGGATTTCCTAAATTTGTTTCCTGTGCACGCTGCCATTTAGAAGTCTTGAAGTATCTTTATTCAGATATCAGTTACAGCCTTGGGGCTGTGCGAGCCAGTTGTCAGTTGCAGCCATACAGTAACTAACAGGGGAAATGAAACAGATATAATCTGATCAGAGATAAGAGAGCCTGGGATTCCTGGGCAAACAGTCTTTAACCCTGACAACGGCGGCAGCTGCCAGGACATGAAAGGGTGCGGGATCAATTGGTCTCTGCCTGCTGTCTGCCTGCCTAGGCAACCTAAAGGGGACCCTGCAGAGCAGCTCATGGCACAGGAGGATCAATTTGTCTCTTTAGAATGAAATTTATTAGTCGATATCCACTTCAGTGGTGGCTTGGGTAATTTAATTGTCGGAGAGAGCGAAGCTGGAGGATGCTGTGCTGAGCTGCTGGGGCTGCTGTGCTGTGAAATGTTCGGATCTGTGTCAGACCTGGCCTGGCCTGAGCTGCAGAGTGCTGGCAGGGACTTCACTGATTTCCCTCATCAGTGAGCATGGGCTCCCTTGAAGGTGTTGAGGGATTTCAAGCCTGCTTTTAATTCTCCTTCCTCTCAGTTGTAAATACACTTCTGCATCTTGAATATTTCTCATCTTTGGGCTGTGGCTGAGAGCACCTGAGGTGTCTGTGGAGGGGAGGTGCTTTAACAGGAGCTGGGAGCAGAGGTTTGGAGCTCCAGGCCTTTGGAGATCACCAGCACGGGCAGAGGAACAGCCAGGGCTGCCCTCACTGAACATCACGTAGCATCACACTGGGGCTTTTTTTCAATAATTATTTATTAACCAGAGCATTAGAAAGCCAAGCTCCATCTCTGCTCCGGGAGGCTGCTGGGAGGATTATCTAACTGCACACTTTAATGCACTGAGGATGGCTTGAAGAAACTTTTGAGAAAGATAAGCTTGAAAGAGCCTTTGATTTGTCGTAATCTTTGTGAGTAAGCCTGCACAAACTTGTTAATATTAAGCCAAATATTGATTCAAATTGATTTAAAGGTCTTTCAAGGCAAAGCCAACTCAATTGCGCTTTTTTTTTTTTTAATCTGACAATTTAAGACTACTTTATGAAAGGAAAAACTTGGTTTAGGTTCTCTTCTAAGCCTGATTTTGGATGAAAAGGAGCTGAGATCACAAAAGATTCTCCAGTTAGTCCCAACTGGATCAATTCATTAGTAAAATCTAGACTCAGTGCAAGTATTTACAGCTTCTAATTTTATTTGTGTCTCTTGTATGTGATTTTCCAGAATAAATTTCATTTTTAACTGAGGTATTTGTGGTCGCTTGAGGCAGTAGAGGCAGAACCTGAGAGGCAGAAGGGATAATTAACCTTCCAAGTCGACAGCAGCCCTGTGCCCAGCACTCTTGTGCCTTTGAAAATGTCACTGTAAAACACTTCCAGCATTTCATGTCTGTTTAGGGAAAGCATCCCTTGATCCTCTCTGGAGGCCAGTGATGGATGGGCTGGTGTCAGCTGCTGCTCCATCTGTTACTGCCCAGACAGCTCCTGCACTGAAATCCCAGCAAGCTCAGGGTGAGATGGATGTGTCAGCTGAGCTGGGCACTCCGGGGCATCCTCAGGGAAGCAAAATACAGATTTTGGTTTTCTGGCATGGCTCTGTTTGCAATCGAGTGAGAGCTTGAAGAGAAATCAGTTTTGTAGGTCCTTAAATAGCAGAGGCTGCAATCAAAACGATGCCCACCTCAGTTCAGTGAAACCTTGAACAATCTGGGGGTGGTTTGGGGGTTTTTGTTTTGGTTTTGGCGTTTTTTTTAACATTTAGAGAGAAAGGTTCTCTGTTAAGGAGTGTCTGAGCCAGCCTTCAGCTGTCTTGCTGATCACTGCAAAATTGTTGAAATTTGTTGATGAGCTGTTGGTACTGAACACATAGAGAATAACACAGAGCTCGTTTTGTTTGGTGTGTTTTTAATATGAATTTTTAATGTGCATTAGCATTTCTGGCTTTGAAATTGTAAATCCAGGGTGAATGCGTCGTTTGGAATTCTTAATTTCACAGACAGCAAGCTGGGAAATGGCACTTTCCAAAAGTAACTGTTGGTAAAGGGGTTTCCCTGATGTGCCCAAGGAGGTTTGGGCACCCCAGGGCTGGGTGGAGGATTCCTGTGCCTGCCCTTGCCTGAGGGTTGTCCTTTGGAACAAAATCATGGAATCATTTAGGTTGGAAAAGCCCCCCAAGATCCTCGAGTCCAACCTGTGCCCACCTTGTCCCCATCTCACAGCACTGAGTGCCACCTCCAGCCCTTCCTGGGACACCTCCAGGGATGGGCACTCCCTGGGCAGCCCCTGCCAAGGCCTGAGCCCCCTTTCCATGGGGAAATTCCTGGTGTGCAGTGGAACGGGGCAGCCCAAGGCAGGGAAGTGACCAGCTCCTGCTGAGGGTGTGGCACAGTGCCACAGCTGGGCTGCCCAAACCCTGAAAATGCTGGCAGAAAGTGTCTGAATTGGGCACAAACCGCTAGCAAGAGCCATGAGAAGCAGCTGTGTTTATCAACGGGTCTGTTTGATGGCACCATTAATGACTGATGAATTAATGACTGATGAATTAATGACTGATGAATTAATGACTGATGGATTCTCTGCAGCCCCCGCTATCCCTTCCCTCGGGAGCTGTGGCAGGAGCCCTCACCGTGTCCTTCTCCTCTCAGGTGGCCCTGGTGCAGTGGACAGAGAGCGTGGGCTTGACTCTGGTGGGCAGAGACCAGTCCTCAGTGCAGCTGAGGAGCCCGGGGGGGCACATCCTCAACTTCACCATCCTGCAGATCTTCCCCTTCACTTCCGAGAGCAAGCGCATGGGCATCATCGTGCGGGTAAGGCTGGGGCAGCCCGGGAGGGACCCCGGGCTCACCTGGGCTCACCTGGGCTCAGAGGTGTCACCCAGAGCCCACGGCACAGGGGGGCACCCGGGCAGGGCTGGGGCACAGCAGTCAGTGAGATCCCCTCCCTCCCTGGGCAGCACAGAGTGAAAGGCTTGGGAGGCTCTGGAATGTGAGAGCCAAGAGCAGGGGTGCCAGTGGAAGTGGGCTGAGAGGCTGAGCTGGGGCAAAGTAATCACTGAGTTAAATCTGGGAGTTTAGGGGCGCAGGGAGTGGGGTGAACGTGCACTGGGTGTTCCCACAAACTTCTTGTGCTGCAGGGGACACCTGCAACGAGTGCAGTGTGTGCCCAGCTCAGTACAGCAAGTGTAAACCCTGCAAATTAATTGCTTTTGTAATGAAAATTAGGTGGAGACTTGAGGTAATCTTTTCAAGAGCTAGAATAAAAATACTATCAGTAGGAGAGGGAGGACTAAAGAACCTCCCTCCCCACTGCTTTTACTGCAAGTGCAGGCTTTTGAAGAAATGCTGTTCTATCAGAGGTGTAAGAGGTGGACAAACCATCAAAGCCAGGGTGAGCTTCATTAAATTGTCTTTATATGCTCAACAGAAGGGAATGCCCTGAAATTTTCCTATCATGAGTGTAACAGTGCTTGTTTATCTCTTCCCTTCTTTGATTTGAAGCTTATTCCTTTTAAATTACCTATTATTTATCTTCTCCCCAACTAGGAATAAAAAGGTTTCTAGTTTGTGTTTCTCTGTTTAGATTTTGCAGTTTGTATTTTAGGCCAAACCAGCAAAACTCCCACTTGTGGTCAGTGGGAGCAACATCAGGCCCAGATCCTGACTAAAAACTTCTAGACAAACACTGGTCCTTCTCTGTTGTGCTTGTTGATTAAGTGTCTTTATTTTGTAGCCATTCAGCTTCTCTAAGCCACTAAAATCAGCTCCCTGTGTGCCCTGTGCAGAATTAGGGTGGGGTGGCAGGTGTTGGCTGCCTGGGTATTGCTTTGCCACGTTGCTGTGTACTCCAAAGTAATATCTTCAAGCAGGGTTTTAATTTCTATTTAAAAAAACGTATTAGAAGTAGGTAGTTATCACATAAAGTTTGCTTTAATGAAACATGCATGGGTGTACGTGTAGGCACTCTGTTTGGTTTGATCCACCACTTGAAGGGAGTTCACCTTCTCAGGGCATTCCCTAAACTGTGCTGCTCGTTAAAAAAACAGAGGTGGGGAGGGAGAGCAGCATGAGGCATCCAGAAGAAAATTCCCTCAGGGAGGGAGGTGAGGCTGCAGTGAGCAGAACCCAAGGGGAGCATTCCTGCTCACCTGTGCAGGTGCTGCTTGCCCTTAGAAGCTGAAATTTTTCTGGCTGCTGGAGCCCTTGTGAGAATTTAGCCAGGCTTCCCACCCAGCCTGGGCACAGGGTGAGCAGAGGTCCCTGTGTCCTGCCCAGCAGTGCTGGCCCTGCAGGCACCGTCCCCCCTGCACATCCTGGCTGCTCTGGCCTCTAGGAAATGATCTCCTTCAACACCTAACTTCTAGTAAATAAAGCAATGGTTAATAGTGAAAACAAGTCGCAGACGTTGCCTGGTTTGGGATATTTTTGCAATATCTGAGTGTTTCCTTGCACTCAACTGTCATTTCTGTACCTGATTATTTCAGTTCTAGGAAGTCCTGTCCTACCCAAGCAGCCTCCTCACCATAGTGTGCACTGACTTATCTTCCCCTTTGAAGAAGGCCTGTTTGTTTGACCACAATATTTTCCATTCTTCGTTTTCTTTGCGTTTTTTTTCCCCTTACCCGTGTGGAATGATCTTTGTTGTAGAGCAGAGATAGTGCTATTGTCATATCTGGAATTGAAAGGAGCCTTTGAACCGTGGCCAGAGGCAGACCATGGTGGAAAAAGATGCTTCTCCAAAACAATATAACTGGCAAATCTGTGTGTAGATTTATAGAGTGATCTTGCCATGATCTGAGAACGCACTAACCTCCTCCTGAACTCGGGCAGAGGAAATGACTAATGCAAGGAGATAGCTGATGCAGTATTTATATTGGACAAAAAATCTAAACTATCTTAAGCCAGCTCTGCAGCACGGGAAGTGCAGTCTTTATTCAGTTTCCTACAGAGATGTTGTTAGACACTCTTTAATCAAATAATTTCGTAGATAAACCTTTACCTTTGGCTACTGCCAGAAGTGGTGTGTTTTATTTAAGCAGAGTCTGGTTGTTTTGGAGGAGTGACACCGTTTTCCTCTGGGGATGTGGGATGTGTATCAGTGTGTGAGGGCTGCATGTTCCAGGACATTGAAAACCACGCTCAGGCTTAATTATGAGCATCTTCCTTGTGAATATCTGTGTGAGCTTGGCAAAAATATTCAGTAAAAGAGCTTCATTATCCTTGGCTAGTTATTAATTTCCTCAGCAAAGACACTTCTTTCTTTGCAGTTTTGCACATCAGGTGCTACTTTCTGCCAGTTTTTTTTTTCTGTGGATTTAAACTCTGTTTTGCCAGTGCCACGGGACATGGGGCTTTTACCCCATTCATGTGTGAGAACCTCCACCACTGATTTCTCTCATGGTGGAACAGACTGACCTGGATATTAGTGAGAGAACGAAGAAGTGTCCACTCTGCTTTTCTTTCATTTCTTTTTTCCCTGAAGTACTTTGCCCCCTTCACTCACAGCTGTTTGTTTCAGACCTTCCTGGGCTTTTTGGTTTTGCATTTCACATTTGTTTTCCTCCTATCCCTGGTGGCTGTCTTGGTTTGCAGAGCAGTTTGTTCCTTACTCATTGTTTTGTCTCCTTTGAGGAAATTGCCTGGGTTTCCATTAGCCTGTAACACTCATAGCTGTGGTCTCCTTAGGTGTCTGCCTGCTTAGAAGGGACTTTTTAATTTGTGGTAATGCAAATATGCTTTGCTTGCAGCCTTAAAACTCCTTGAGTCAGATAAGGCAGGCAGCAACCCAAGCTTTCTGTGGCAAGCATGAGCTTTAATTAGGTTTATTCCAGATGTGTAACAGAGCAGGTAAATCAGAGTGATTTTGACTCTGTGGAGCTTTGTGCCCCTGTTCTCTTGTGTCAGGTAAGCAGAAATCAAGTTTCAAGGTGAGGGCTCGAGGTGACTCTGGAGGCACAGTCAGGCCTGGGAGGGCTCTGCCTGCGTGGAGGTGCTGATTAAAAGCTGATCCCCCGTGTCTAAAGCATCAATTCCTGCTGCAAGGACCTGAGTTGCAGTCGAATTGGTGTCTCCTCCTGGCCCCAGAGGAGAAGCTGAGCTGCTGGCCCTTCCCCTGCCCTGGCACAGATAATTGTGTGGCTGCTGGGCTCAGAATTCTTCACTCGGTTCACTGAGGCCCCTCCAAACCTGCTGGTGCTGCCCCAGCTGAGGCTGCTGTGTTTTCCCTGCAGGACGAATCCACAGGAGAGATCACGTTCTACATGAAGGGGGCAGATGTGGTGATGGCTGGCATCGTGCAGTACAACGACTGGCTGGAGGAGGAGGTACGGGAGGGCTGCTGCTGCTGCTCCCGGCCAGGGCGGCACCTGGCACTGCCCCAGGGGGGCCTAAATGCCAAAATATCTGCCAGCCAGAGGGTCCCTGATCCTGGCAATCCACTGGATTAGTCCTCAGCCAAACACAGCCCCAGTAACAAGGAAGCCAGTGGCGAGTTCAGCACGTTTAATGCAGAATAAATCCTGTAAATAAAATGGGTTTTGCTCAAAGCTCATTGACACTCACCAGATTTGTCCTGGGATCGGTTCTGTGTTTGGATCCATTTTAGCCTGAAGGGTCTAATTTCAGAGCTACATTTGGCAGCTTTGTACTGGGCTGTGTTTGTCAGGTTAGCAGTGGCACAGAGTTCATGGAATCCCAGAGTGGTTTGGGTGGGAAGGGACCTTAAAGCTCATCCCATTTCACCCTCTGCCATGGCCAGGGACACCTCCCACTGTCCTGGGGTGCTCCAAGCCTGGCCTTGAGCACTTTTAGGGATGGGGCATCCTCAGCAGTAGCTTCAGTTACTGATTCTCTGGTGTTCAGAGAAATAATAATAACTTGGTCTTATTTTAAAGAGTTGATTGCTAAAGATATAAGTCTACAAGTCTCAGGCTTGTGCCCTTTTACTTAGAGANTACTGGGGATGCTGAAATGGGATGGTTATTTTCTTAACTGGCTATCTTACACTGCCATCTCCACCCTGCTGTGCATAAATCATTCCAGTGGAGATGGAGTTTGTGGTTTACAATGTGATCCTTCCTTGCAGTGTGGTAACATGGCTCGGGAAGGCCTGAGGGTTCTTGTTGTGGCCAAGAAGTCTCTGACAGAAGAGCAGTATCAAGACTTTGAGGTAAGTTTTTATTTGGGTTTTTCCTTCGTTTTTAAACAAACAATTGCTGAAGTGATTCTCACAAAACTCTTGTGACAATGCTGCCTCTCATCTCCCTACACCCTGCTAGAATTGTTCTAAAATGTATTGATATTCTTCTAATCAGTTGCTTTTCAAGTGATATGTACAAAGTGTGTATCCCAGCTGAGACCCTCCCAAGCAGCTCCTGAATCCTGAATTACCAGAACAGAGCCCAGGCAGCTCCCTGGAAACACAGGCTCCACGTGTAGGGTTTGGGTCTCTCCCCAGGGCACTGACTGGCTTATCCAGGCACGCAGAATGGGAAGGGGAACTCTCCAGTTAATGCAGAGATGTGATCGTGGAACTGCTTAGGACTCCCTGTTGTTCTAGAAGTGTTACCTGCAGAACCCATGGTGAGAGGGAGCTGCTTCCAGGCAGGTGCCCCTCCAGCAGCTGCCTCTGTGTGCCCGAGGTTACGCTGTGCCCTGTGCTGCCCAGCAGCCCCAGCAGCAGCTCCCTGGAGCATTTCCCACCTCACTCTGTAAGAGGCACCTCGTGCTCACCAACCCTCACAGGTTCCACCTCAAATCATGGGATCCCAGCACGGCCTGGGCTGGAAGGCACCTAAAGGCCGTGGTTCCAAGCTGTGCACATCTGTGTTTGGGAAAACACAATAAAGACGCTCTCACACCTGCTAGGTTCAGCAGAAAGGAGGGGAAAGAC